>VZSF01003480.1:21973-512390 GCA_013398295.1 Chionis minor | reverse complement strand
TTTTTTTTAAATTATAATAGCTACCATAGGACCTATCATTAGTTATTTTTACTTTGGGTTTTTTTCCTTTGTATAGACTTGCATTTTATTTTACTTGCCACTTCACCACCCAGTTACTCAGCATTGTATTCTTCTCATCTAAACTTAACTCTCTGAATACCAGATACCTAGTCCAAGCTAGAACTGCCCTGTGACAGGCATCGAAGAGAAACAGAATTAATCATTGGCTGGAAACACCTTTGCTTTATTCATTGCTTATAGCATCTCCATTAATTCATTTCTCTGTAAGCATGTTAATTCTGGTTGGGATTTTTTTTGCAATTTTTCCAACAAATTTGCCCAGTAGAGAAATTAGCTTTACTGCTCTGCAGCTTCCTGGATCGCCCTTCCCACTCCAAAAAGCTTTAAAAAATTTGTATTATATTTCCCACATCCCTTCCTTTGGTACTGAGGCCAATTTAAGCACTAGGTTACACACCACAGTGAGTAGTTTGGCAATTTCATATTTGAGTTCCTTCAGAGCTCTTGCATGAATACCATCTGGTCCTGATGATTTGTCACTATTCATTTTATCAATTTGTTCTTAAACCTCTTCTACTGACACATCACTTTAAGACAGTTCTTCATATTTGTACCCCCATAAAGAATAGTTCCAGTGTGGAAACCTTCCTAAGCTCCTCTGCAGTGAACACTGATGCAAAGAATTCATTTAGCTTTTCTGACATGGCCTTATCTTCCTTGAGTGTTCTTCTTACACCTGTAGGCCTGATTGACTCCCTGGCAGGTTTCCAGCTTCTGATGTGTTTGAAAAAAGAAATTTATTATTATTTTTATGTATTTGAGAAAAGAATTTATTATTATTTTTATGCCTTAGCAAGTTATCCTTCAAAATTTCCTATCTCCTGCATTCTTTTAATTTTGTGTTTAGGCTGTTATAGTTTATATTCTTTTCCATTTCCTTTTGTCAGAAAACATAGCATGAGGAAGAAAAAATAAAGGAAGCAAAAAAGTAGGTTATTTGGGACAGGGTAGGAGAGACAAAGTAACAAAAATACAAGACTGTTAGCTGTTCTTATGCAATCAAGAACCCCACTAAATGTCATTGTTTGCCTGGTCTCCTCCAGATAGTGTGAAAAAGGTGAATTATATTAAAGTGTTAGAATGATTACTAGCTAATATTTCACAGGATTACTAGGGATCTTGGGGAAAAAAAGTCCATTTCTAATTTAAATATTTTCATCAGATTTAAGAAAAGTTGCCTGGTATTTCTGATATCCACCACTGTGTGGAAAACACACATCAAAGGACAGTGAAGATGTTTGGTTTTATTTTAACAGAAAATGAAGTGATTTCAGACTAAAGAGCTATTGCAATGACCTTCATAATTGTGTTAGTAGCAAATTTTTATTGGTGGGCTTCAAATGTTTTCATCCAGCTTTCAGCTCAAATTTTCAGTTCTGTTTGTATGTTCTTTCTTCCAGTTTATTGTAACCCTAGATTTTCAAAAGGCTTCATTAATGGCAGCATCTTTTTGTCTTCTCTTTCTCTTTTTCTCTTTTTGTATTTTACTTGGAGAAACAGAAAATAGTTGAGTGTAAGTGAAACATTCTCCTCTGTATCTGAATTCCAGCAACTGAGCAAAAATGTACACAAGGAGAAGGACTTCTGCACATAATGCTGTGGTATATTTGCTAATGCAGTGACCTGATTGCAGAAACAGAGCAAAAAAGATATATTAAAGGAGAAGGAAGACTGAGACAAAGCTAACTGTAGGTTCCCTACTGATAGATCTTGTTTGCTGTAAATATTTAGGAGCAGGCTGGAAATTTGGAGGAGGAGGAGAAAACAAGGAAAATAAGTAGCTCAAAATAGATATTTTCCAGCAATTCTGCTCATGCTGCTCACAGACCTCCATGTGAATCCAGGCCAAGGACAAGACCTAGGACAAAACAGTAAGGTGCAAAGATAAATCTTTCCCTCCTTTCCCTTTACTTAGTGCAGAAAAAAAAGTCAAATAGTCTGAACCATAAACCTGTAAGATTTTGTTGGTCCACATCATCACCACCAACTACAGAGCGACATCACATGAAAACTACTTGAGAAGTTTGTAAGCGGAAGCTCTTTCTCCTCTGTGAAAGCCCTTTACACGATGCCTGGTGGCCAGAGTTTTGTCATCTAGAAGATCTTTGTGTGAGGGATCAAAGGGCTTAAATTTATATCACGTCTTTAGCTTGAAATTTACTGCCTTAGCAGTCCTGACAAGAGACTGAGGAATATTTCTGCTTTCTCTTTGCATCTCAGAATGGCAAAGAACAATCATCAAGGCAGCTATTATGGTGCACTATGAACACAGGAGCAACAGAAGGCTTGTATGGCTGGTTTTCTTGTGGTCATTCCTCCAGCAGAGATTTTAATGGACAGAATTTGTTTTTTGCAGTTATCTGCCATGTTTAAAACTTGAAAGAAGAATAAATAATTCTCTGGGTTCTTTTCCCCTTTACCAGTCCAGCCGTAAATAAAAACCACAGAAATTTTATTCTTGTAATAAGGATAAGATTGCTTATGCAAATTGCTTGACTTTCATGCTTACTTTAATTTATTTTAATGGGGCTAATTATGTCAAGGAGGTGTTCTCACTTGTGGAACAGTTTTCAGGAATAGACTTTTGGATAACGTCAGGTAGAAATCTCCCATTTTGAACATATACCTGAGGCAAGGCTCAGAATCACAATTAAGGGTGTAATTCTTGTTAACAGACTAGTGCAGAAAAAATTTATTTTTTTCTTTTGTGCATAACAAAATTTTACTGTGTATAAGAATTGAAACTGGATTAGCATCAACTCTTTGCTGACTAGATTGTGTGTTTCTGAACTCCGAGGAAGAGGTGGTTGCTTCTGTTTAAGGAATTCACCATTTCAAGGCAGTTACAACTGCCAACATTTAACTTGGTAATCCCAGAAAGCAACAAAAAGAAATATTCACCATAGACTGATTATCCTGGGAGGACATAATTTGGTGAAAATATTGTGTCTTGCTAAGTAATGAGACTGTAAATTTGAGCTAAACACACTTTTCATTTACCTATGTTTTTCCAGTTTTTCTTTGAAAAGCATGTAACTTCCGTGCATGGGAAGCAAATATTTTGGCATTATAGTGCAGAAAGAGGTACAGATGTTGGGGAGAGGTGCCAGCTAAGGTGACACTCCAACTCACAACCCTGGTCATAGCCACACAGCGGTGCAGAACCCTCCATCCAGAAGGCATCGGGATCTAGGTCTGAGAAAGACTAAGCAGGATATTAGTATTTTTTCAGGCTAAGAACAAAAAAAGAGAATTGGTCACAATTTTCTTCTTATACTGCTTTTAAATTATAAAATTACTCATTCACAGTTGGTGCTGAGAGGTTTGAAGTGCATTCAAATGCTTCTGTCCTCACCTGGAATTGGGGGTTTTCTTTGACATGGCAAAAAAGGTTTTTTTCAGTTTAGTGCTTGCAGTGTATTTAAACAATTAAATACTAGATTTCACACTAACAAGTTTTTTTCTCTTTGTTTTATTAATCTATTTTGCTTGAGAAAGTAATTAATTTGTTGGAAAAGCAGAGAAAGAATGTGTAGGTATATTGATGCTGTTGGCCCTGTACAGTCTAAAGGTCTAAAGAACACCTTAGTTTTAATTTTGCATACGTTTCCACATAACATAAAGTGTTATTAGTGATGCAGTGCACAATGTCTCAGTGGATCATAGTATGCTTATAGGTCTCATAGTCAGGGCTAAAAAAGCTTATGGATTCTGTACCCTTGCAAATAATATGGTGTATTGGTACAGTACATGGTAGCATGTAGAGGGTTTGATGAGTTAGACGTCTTGACGTTCTACAGTTAGATGTTTCTCCTGCTTACAACCAAGTTACACTAATTTAACAATTATAAAATTGCATAAAAAGATTATCAGACCACTTGAAAATCCCCTACTAGCATTCTCATTCATCTTAGCATAACATTCTCAATTACAGTAATATATGTCTGATGATTCACTTTAGTGCAAAAGTTAATCTGAATTTCTTGTTACTGTGTCTTGTGTCAATGTTTGGCACCAAATAGAAATAAATTCCTTGGAAATTGATTGTAAGAAATAATAAAAAAAAAGTTAGTCGGACTACCTAATAGAATCGTTTTTATGTACTAAATTTTGGTATTGGATTGTTGCAAACTAGCCTACTTTCAGTAGGCACAGCAACATCTGGTCGGCGTTCTGAGAAGAGATGAATACATTTCTCTGAACCGGTAGGTAACAGCGGTAGTGACAGAGACATCAGCAACCCATCTCAGGTCCAGACAGTGATCGTCTCAGTGGAGAGGCGTATATGCAAGCACTTTCTAGCAGAAGAAAATAACAGCTGCACTGCATTTACAGGACGTTATCTTAGCTGATTTATCGGCTTGCACTCAGGACAAGCTTTTCATCTGCCCTCATCTGCGAAGCCAAGTTATTGTAATGGAGGCCACCAGCAGGCTAAGAAGAGAAGGAATTTAAAAGTTTGGGAGAAAGGCATGTCAAAATCTGTTTAAGAGAATATGAAAAACTGCTCACGTACATACAAATAGGTGAAAATTCTTTTTCAGCTTTATTTACCTGAGAATGAATTTCAGTTTGAAGAGGCCTTTATGTCGTTTCAGGCAAAGCACCTAAGATACAAGCAATTTTCAACAAGAGTACTACACATTTGTCTTTATAACAATTTGTATGTAACAGCTTTTATGCAAATGACACTAAAGTGGCACCTTTTTTCTAAATTGGACATTTTTATGGTTATAATTTTCTTCTGTAATAACAGCAAAAAAATGGCTGTCCCAGTGGAGTTGAGCATTTCATCTCTAGCGCTGTTTTCTGAAGTTGGAATGACAAGTTTCTTTCATTTGCGCAAAGAATGACAAAAAAAGTATTTTTTGTCATTCTTGTCTGACTTGGTTGAGGCAGTTACACCTGGAAGCAGCACCAGTCCCCTGACACCAACCTCTTCTCAGCCAGCAAGAATGGTATCATAAAGTTGTAATAAAACTTAAAGGAACTAAAAAATATTGCATTGTCTCTGTTTCTGCTCTTTGAAGGACATAAATTACTTTGTTAGTTTAAGCAATTGCTGTTTTGGTTCGGTCTTTGGCATTGATTCCCGCTCTTTCTCCAGATGTCAGACAGGTGACTTTTACAGACCATGGTCTTGGATTTAATTAACTACGATACAAGAGAATTTATGTATTTCATGCAAACATCCCAAGGCATTAGTATAATAAACCAAGTAAAATAGGCATGTTCGTGTTGCTTAATTGACTATGCAGTTCTGCAACAGCGATGTGAGAAATTCTGGGTCTTTAACAACGATTAAACTGTGTCCCAGTTACCAATTAATTAGTGATCTGTAACCAAGAAATTTTGTGATGGATGATTTTACCCCCATGAAGTGATATATTGGTAGACTTTAATTGAGGTGTACAATAAGGTTAACAAAGTCAAAGTTGAAGTCTGATACTTCATCTCATAAAATAGAATCTCATAAAATATAATTAACTGTACTATTTGGTAAAAAACCCACAAATGTTTATTTTAATTTGAACAGCCAATAAATGCTAAAGACCCTTGTGTCTCTTTCTCAAATATATGTATATAATATCTATATACTTTCTATATATGAAGTAGTTAAATCTAAAGTATTTTTTAGGCATTCTTCTGTTAGTGCTGATTTTTATTTCTACTACTCAAGCTTTACCAGTAGCGCTCCTTAGCACTCTGCATGTCGGCTAAGGTGACGAGCACTGGCTTAGCAAAGCACATGCGTACCTGAGTGCAGCACTTTTTCGAGACAAACTGTCTAGCGTGGCTCACCATGTCCTTCACCACACAAACGCCTAGGGCCACGTGGAAAAAAATTCATGGTTCAGCTGCACCTTGAGCCCCCAAACCCAGGGTACGCTGTTCCTGCTGCTACCCCTAGCAAAGGCTATGCAGGATGCTCACACTGCATAGAGCATGGAAGTCCACTTAATTTCTTGTCTTGAACACAAACAAAACAGAATAATTAGCCAAGAGCCACCAGTACAGGTTAGGGGCTGACCTGCTGGAAAGCAGCTCTTCAGAGAGGGACCTGGGAGTCCTGGTGGACAACAGGATGACCATGAGCCAGCAATGTGCCCTTGTGGCCAAGAAGGCCAAGGGCATCCTGGGGGGCATCAAGAGGAGGGTGGCCAGCAGGGGGAGGGAGGTCATCCTCCCCCTCTACTCTGCCCTGGTGAGACCACCTCTGGACCACTGTGTCCAGTTCTGGGCTCCCCAGTTTAAGAAAGACAGGGAACTGCTGGAGAGGGGACAGCAAAGGGGTACAAAGATAATTAGGGCGGTGGACCATCTTTCTTACAAGAAAAGGCTGAGGGAGTTGGGTCTTTTTAGTCAGGAGAAGACTGAGGGGGGATCTCATCAATGCTTATAAATACTTAAAGGGAGGATGCCAGGAGGAGGGGGGCAGTCTTTTTTCAGTGATGCCTGGTGATAGGACAAGAGGTAATGGGCACACTCTTTGAGGGACAGAGCTGTCCACTGCTTAGCTCATCCTCCTACATCACTGGGAGAAAAATCCCAATACAGCAGAAGAAAGGCCTAGAAGACCTCTCTGATTCTCTTCAGCTTGGACTAAAGGCAGGGGAGGCATCCCCACAGCTAAAGGATGCTTTAAGGGCAACGGAAGAGCAGCTGTCATTTTCTGAGACAAAATGCAGCCGTCCTTTCGAGAAGGGAGATCAGAGTTCAGTCTTCCTGTAGCCCAACCAAACCAACATGCTGCTTGTAGCTTGCTGTATATGGCACCTGAAACTCTGATTTTAAAGCTGCTGTGGTTGCTGATCCATTTGTCCTAAAAAGGCAAGACACAGATGCAGATCTGTTCTTCTAAGGGCAAAATGACTAGACAGTCGGTGTCTTCATTTAGCTTTTCTGGGTCTGGACATCTAGTATGGATAACTTGCTCCACTTCCATTGCAGGAGGTAGAGTTACCTTTGAAACAAATCTTACATAGTTTGTGATGTGTAAGTCACTTGTTACTTGGGGCATGTCACAAAGCTAACCTTAATTATTGTATTAATGAGCTGAAAGGTCAAGTTCACCACTTCTTGGGTTTTGGACTGCTTGTAGCCTGAAATGGTTTGCATTAGAAATAGGAGGTGTTCTCTCTCTGCTCAATAATTTCTGACTTTGAAGTTCCTGTGTTTTGCACTGTACCTTCCATTTCAGCTACACAGCATTATTCATGTAACTGCTGACCTGTCAGAGTCGAGTGACCTGCAATGTCTTAGAATTCCAGCCAAGGCAAAGCTTGAAAGCAACTAAAGCAATAACTGTACGCAAAAGGAATTTCCTGAGAATAATGACTGGGGAGAGGAGTTGATTACATCACTAGGTATACCAGAATTTTGAACCCAAAATTTTGTTTCTAAATCCCTAGGAAAAACTCTGTCCAGAATCATTAACATTTCTGCAGAGAGATATTGGCAACCTCCATCCTCCTATCCCAGAAAAAGAAAACAAAGCATTGTGGATCTGGCTGAGTAGGTGAAATATTTTTTTGTGTGTTTGTGGCACTCTCCGAGAAATCATATCTTATCTTTACTCATTTGGATTACTTAAATAATTTCTCAGTACACCATCTAATTTATAATATGTGCTTACAAAGAAGTATTTCTGGTATTACGGGGGGTGTATTAATGCATTATTTACATTTTAGAAGCACAAATGTCTTTTTCTCAGCATAATATTAATTAATAAATACTTCGTGCATTTAATAGTGCCTTTCATCCGAAGACCTCAAAGCATCTCTAGACTTTTACGAGTGGGCAAACTGAGGCAGATAACTGCCAGGCTGCATTTTCAAGGTCACCCTGTATGTTTCTGGTGGAGCTAGCAATGGATACCCTTGTGCGTTGTCTACGAATCCTGAAACCAACCCCCTGGCCCATTGCACTGCATGAGCAGCTCTATGTACACTAATAGATTATTAATGTTTTGACAATCTAATGGTTTACTTAGCTTGACGTACCTTTAGGGCTTTATAACTAAGAAAATATGTGTTAACATTAGTATTAAAAAGACCTTTTTTCTTTTTGTCAAATATTCAGGGGAGTCAAATTTAAAAAGGTTTGCCTTGCTGTACCCGAAAACTAGTGATGAAAACAGCTCATACAGGATATTGATTTCACAAAAAATTATTATTTTTTTAAATTATTCTAAATAAAATGTTAAAAATAGTTTAAAGCACTACATCATCACTCAATTAGCAGAGCTAGAAAAGAACACAAGTTTTAAAATAGGAAATATTATTTTCTTATCTTGAAAGTCCTAATCACCTCAGGCCTAATTAACATTTGAACCATGGCCTCTTTGCGCCTTTCTAGGAACATGAAGGGATGTGGAAGTGTGGTTATATGTTAATACACTCATTCCTAATGGTCTAAAGGAGCTTAAAGTGTCTGGGAAAAATATATTACTTCAATGTTACCTTCTATATGTCTTATTACTTTATTTTATTATCCAGCAGGAAAAATAAAGTAATATGAGTTCTCCTGATAATGTTTTTAGTTTCATGTGCTGTATTTACCTCTGACTAAAAGGCATTTTGGTACAACCTCTGCTAACTGGAGTGATCACTGCATCATGAATAATCAAATGAGATTAGCCAACTGTGTCCAAGTCCAATTGTCCTATTATTGTCTTCAGAAAAAGCATCCTTTGGTTTTAGACTACTTTGTAGTCTACTACCATAATCCCTTCAGCCTACCACCAGAAAACCACATAAATTCTGGGTTTTTTGCTTAAAAATTTGAATGTTCTTTATCCGTTCTTGTTTATCTGCTGTCTATCTGTAGCATGCATGACAGTTCACTATCGCTGTCATGCTGGTGTGTTTTGTGCTTCGTTAATTATGAAAATCACATGGTGATTACAAAGCCTTCATGCGCAAATCAGAAAACATGACGCACACAGTTACACATAGCCATTTACTGTGCTCGTCAGTCATGGCAGGATCTCTGAAAGAAGGCTCACGATTCCCCTCACAACATTATTTCTCACAAGTGTTTATTTTCTATAGCAAGGTAATGGACTGAGGAAGGGCACAGATCCTCATCTCACTTACCTCGGTGTAAATTAGGAGTAGCTCCTCTGAGATCAGTGCACTTGCTCTGAATAAACAGCGGAGATCAGAATCTGGCTCAGGAACTTTGCATATTCACTATTAAATTTGGAAAAGGGAACCCCTGTCTGTCTCAATTTCTCAAGTGCTATCTGTCTGTTACCAGGCATACACACATTAATTGTGTGTTTTAAAACTTTGTTTAGTTGAACCTGTCATCCTAGGCTAAAATTGTGTGACCTAACTTGTAGTAGCTTTTGCAGTGAAGGTATCATTTACTGTTGAGTATATTTTACTGTGCTGTTATAGATCTTTTCACTCAACCAGCTGTCTAACATGTTGAATAGTCTTTCATCTTGTCAAACACTTCCATTCCCCTTTCTACAGCTTTCTCAGCCAACATGTACACACCTAATCAATCTAATGCCACTGTCTCCAGACTTTAAAACCAAAAAGCACTGCCCAAACTACTTTTTTAAAGAGACAGTCATCCTTTTCCAGTAAATTCATCACCAAGAGGACTGATAAATTGTTAAATGAGAAGAAACACTTCTCTGAAACTGTTACTCTAGGTCCAGCCTTAGAGCTCCGGTTCACTCACTGAATCTGTCATTCAGTAAAGGCTGTTGGGGGCTTCCCTTCACACTGATCGTGTATATGTTAATGTAATTTAATTTAATAAACATCTTACCCATGGAACTGAGCTTAAATCCTCTTGCTTTTGCTTACATATACTTTTTTTTTTTTGCCATTTTTAGGCAAACAAGATTAGCCTCCCTCAATCTGTTCAATGCCATTTGTGGTTTTTTTTTTCTTCCTTATCCTTCATCAATGGGGACTCCATTACTAAATTGATATTTACATCATACAGGAGGCAGGTAAAAAAAAACAAGCCATTGGCACTGCTTTCAGGTGGCCCCTGCTATGTGATATAGTATACACCTTACATGGTATGGAGTATTCATTAGGGCTGCTTTTATTTTTATTACTTTTATTTTTATTAGATATATTACCTCCTGAGACTGTATGAAGTGAACCATGTCACTGGGTGAGATTACTACTCAGTTAATAGCAGTTCTGAAATCACTCAGTTGGGAATAGGCTATGTTGTAAGAACCTCTAAAATGTGTATATGTGCAGTGGGGGACAGGGTAGCTCTCTGAAGGGGAAGGTTTTTCTTCTGCTGCCGGATTCTCCAGTGGAACATTTTTCAATTGCATGCTCATTTCTATATATGCTTTTAGTTAAAACAGATAACAACACCTGAAACAAACACTTTTATAGCCAGCAGGTACGCATGAAATAGAGAGGCCTGAACAAACAGGTAGAGGTGGGTGCTTTGTATTTTCAGTCTGGTTTTGAATCACTAAGGATGGAGGGAGGTAAAGACACTTCAACCTTTAAGCCCCTTTGACATTCACAAAGTGCTAAAAGTCAGCTGGGGTCTCAGCTCTGACAAATTTGCATCTCTTTGAATATGACGCTTGAAAAGCCAAGCCGCTAGATTAAATTTTGCCATGGAGAAAATGAGAAAGGCTTCCATCTCCCAGGTCTACTGGGAGGATCTTTATGGTTGATTTACTTTTTTTAAATAAATGTTTCTTTATGTGTTTTCTCTAGTTTGTGTCCAGCCTTCCTCTATCATGCATGCTGTAACTTCTGCCACTTATATCAGCCCACAGTAAGTCAACCTGGGCAGAGTACAAGGTGAAAGGATATTTCAATCTAAACTGCATATCCTTTCTGTGTTTTCTGATTAAAATTTGCAAGGAAACCTTGGAATAAACTATACCTGACATGACTTCTGAAATAATTTACGCCGCTTATAAACCAGGGGCTAAATCCTACAAACCCTCCCTGTGCCATTTGTATGCAGAAGTGCTGCAGGTTTGCAGGAGCGGGCCCAGCTATGTAGCAGAAACCTTACTACAGAGGACAGCAGGCAGAATAATGATTATAGTGAACCCATAAAAATAATAAACTGATTGCCCATTGAACAAAATCTACTAAAGTATGAATTATCTAATGAGCCACTGCTGTGGTTCAGGCTGACTTATCCTCCATTAAGTCAACAATGACACCACTGACTCCTGTGGACCTGCCGCGGGGAGGGTGAGGGTAGGATTTGGCGCTGGCTTAGGTGTGGAATTGTTTCAGTTAATGACGAATAAAAGGGTGTATGCAGAGGCAACTGTTTCAAGGTTTATAGGAGCTTATAATATGGACTCTATTTATTTGCTAAGTATTTATGGCAACTCCCAAATTTATAACCATCTCAGGAAAAAAAAAAAAAAAATCACAGATGTTGAATGTAAACATTGTTTAAATGTCCATTGAAGAAATCCCAAGTACACTGCTGTTGTCCTTGCATTATTAAAGAAGGCTACCGCTTGAAAACATACCAGATTTTACAACAAAACTTAATACCCCTCCCTTGTATTTACGTTTGCTACTACAGGAGACTCATTATTTTTCGAATTTCTAAAGCAGAATAAACATTTTTTGTGAGCCAAGAGAAGAATCCCTCAATGCTTTACTTTACTGTGTCTTTGTTTCTTCTGTATATGTGAAATGTGTATATAGCAGAGATCATACCCAGAGCCAGTAGGAGACATTGTGTGTGAAGGGTTTTTTTCCTCTACGCGAAAATTGTTTGCAAGCTCTGTGCACAGCATAAGTTATGAAAAATCACATATAGCTAGTTTTTCCTTTTTTATTTTTATTTCCTTGCTGGGTTCTTATAATTTTCTGGCAGATCACATTACATTAGAATGAAATGTGATCTGTAGTTAGGACTTAGCGATGCATCCTGCAGTTTTAACTCAGTCACTTGGGTTCCGATTTAGCCCAACATGTGTCTCTTGAAATAACTCAGGAGAGCAGATTGATGATATACTTAGCAGAGGAATAACAGCATTGGAGACTGCCAGTACTAAACAATTCAGTTATTAAATGTATCTAAGCATCTGAAGAAGTCTAAGTTTCTGGAGAAAAAAAAAAGAAAAACACCTAGGAACCCAACAAAACTCCTTTTGATGTTGATGGGAATGGTGAGGCGTAGAGAGCACTTTTTAAAGGACTTGAATGTGTGTCCAGTTACTGCAAACTCATCCGGGGCATCTTAACCTCAGAATCTTACTGTCGTACCGGGGTCTCATTCAGGTCTGTTTGCTTCAGTCGACATTGTGACATTTCAGTCGCAGACACGGAGGTGTTCTCTATTTAGAGGAGGAAGCAACTCCTTTCCAGCAACTAAATGGTTTGAAGCTTTTATATAAGCTTCATTTATCCACCCAAATTACCTTGCAACTTTCAGCATCCGTTACTTTTGGTAGTTGTGTTTTCCCCTTTTGAGTCCAGTTGCTCCCGGTGGTCTCAGGCCAGCTCCCACCTGTGCTCACTCTGTGGCTCTGCACATTGCGTTCATCAGGTCATCCCTGACCTTCACAGACGGCACCTAAATGTGGCATTTTACTCCATGTTGGAGACTGCAGCCACCTCCAGGATTGTAGCGCAAGAATAGCAGTGGGAGCTGCCAAGTGCATCCTTGCTGAAGGAAGAAGAGCGCATCGGTCCCGCCCAGGTGTGCATCTCCACAGAGCAGGAACATCTGGGCATGCAGCAAACCCCTGGCCCCAGCCCCAGGACAGTTATTGTGGGATGGTAGTCTAGCAGATTTAGCACAGCCTAGACATTTTGTTCTGAATTAGGCCCCCAACTCCCGGCAAGTCCACTTCCCAGCTGGGATAATAACTTGGATGCTTTTTTTTTTAGAGAAAGAAAAAAGTGAGTGATCTGGGAGCCTCTGAGAAAAGCACTTCAATACCTCATTTGAATAGAGCCTTATGTGATGTATTGGAGTTTCTAGGACAACTCCCTTACAAATGGATCATTACAGCAGTAAAAGCCAGTTTATTATTTAACCAATTCAGGCTGAGTGGAGACTGGAGAGTATTAGCACTTGCATTGATTGTAAGTAAGAGTCTAGTAATTAATGATCAGAGTTTTCAGCAACAGTCTTGAAGAGAGAGTGCAATGTACCCAAATAGGTATGACTGAGGAGGTGCTAACTGAATTCAGAATGAGCCTGAAGACAAGGGCAATGAAAAGCAGGACATTCCCATAACCCATTGCCAATGCTTTGTCCACACATCACAAGTACTATTAAACAGTGAGTGGATTAAACTAGGCCTTTTTGATATGGATTGACACAGTAGTTTTCAGCCCTTATGTGCTGCTCATTGACAGCAGATCCCAGAATACTTTACAGAGGAAGGCAGTTGCCTCAAAAGCCCCCTGGGAATTGCTGTGAGTGGTCATATGTCATACTACGGGGGTGAAGAAATGTCTCCGATAGCCAAAGTCTGGAGGAAATGCAGAGATATGGTTGGAAAAGGCCACCTTTGTCTCTGTCCTGGCATGGAGCTCTGGGCAGAAATGGTCAGACTGTGGCGCTATACTAATACAATAGTGCGTGTGTACACCCAGGATAGAAGTGTGGCTTGGAAATAGCTCTTTACTATACTTTGTTTTAAGGGGATGTGCTAATTTCTGAAGCTTCAGGATTTACTGTGGTCTCATTTTTACACTTACAGCAGTAGGCATATTCATTTATTTTAATGAAACCAGAGAGGGCTGAAAATTCACATGACTCCAGGACTTCAGCATTTAGGAAATCCTCCTTTTTCCTGCAAGATTATATTCTAAAGGGACACACACATTCAGGACACATTTCATCCACCCTATGGCAGTTATACAGCTGTCTTTCCTTATCCAAGACTCTTTTAAAGATTAATTTCTTCTATAATCCCTACAGTACAGGTCAAAAATAATAATAAAAACCCCGAAGTAAATAATTAATAAAATAATAAATATGTAATCCAATTAAACAACAACAGCAACAAAAATCCCGCCAGATCATCTTCGTGCTTGAGCTCTTAACCATGTTATACATTTTCTGTATTTGTCCTTCAGATGGCATGATCTTCAGGGTACTAGCTTAATTTCTGATTCATTCAGCGGAGAGTACATGGTCAGCATATAGCAAAAGAAGACATAATAATACACAGATTTGTGATAAGTGCAGATACACACACCATGTGTACTTCTTAAATAGCTATAAATCTGAATGCATATATGGTTGCTCACACATTTAAAAACACACATGTAAACAAATGCGGACAGACACATGCACATGTAATGTTATCATCATAGCACCCATCCTAGGGTTATGCAAATTTGTTGCTTTTTTTGTGCGTGTGTGGTTGTGTGTGTGTGAGGTACAACAAATACCCACCATCTTAAATTAACTCTTTCCAAATAATAAAAATCTTACTATTAACGTGGCGTGCTTAAATCTGAATGGACAAGTTTATGTTCCCTTCTGCCCCTTTCTTTCTCTTTCTCACTCCCTCTCCCTCTCTCTCTCACTTTACCTTCCCAACGGCACTATTTTATTTCAGAAGAAAACTTATGAAAATTGTTGAAACACACACTACAAAGCATTTGCTTTTTTTTCCTCTCCTTTTTTTTTTTTTTTTTTATTTCAGCAGATAGCCCCCAAAAAAGGCAGGGATGTCAAAGGCTTCGAGTCCCCCCTTTGACATTCACGCAGTGCTGAGAGTCAGCCGGGGTCTCAGCTCTGACAAATTTGCATCTCTTTGAATGTGACGCTTGAAAAAAGCCGGAGCTGCTAGATTAAATTTTTTTTTTTTTTCCGTCGAGAAAATGAGAAAAGCCTCTATCTCTCCGCCGAGTCTACTGGGAAGATCTTTATTCTGATTCTTGTTAGAATTGTTTATCACCCTGACAGACCAGACTCGGACGAGATAAAGGCGCTGCTCCATCACGGGGCCTGACAGTGGTAGGACATGCAGAGAAATGAAAGGAGCAGGGGAAAATATTATTAATAGATGCCGACTTGATTTGCCTCTATGGCACGTCAAGGAAGGAAGGGAGGGGGGAGCCACGGCTTGATTGCAAGCCTATGAAGTTCTGTCCAAAAAAGAAGCTATTTTTCATTAAGTGATAGAAGGGTTTTTTCATGTTCTTTCCTGAGGAGCTGATAACTTATGCAGTTTATTCTAACCCTGCTGATTTCTGTCAGGGAAAGAAAACTCCTGAAAGA
Source organism: Chionis minor (assembly GCA_013398295.1). NCBI lineage: Eukaryota > Metazoa > Chordata > Aves > Charadriiformes > Chionidae > Chionis > Chionis minor. The sequence continues at coordinate 497,087 of VZSF01003480.1, read as the reverse complement.
TGGCTCCAGCTCGTCCTTTTCAGAGAAGGAGGCTGTCTTGTCAGGAATGGTAGCAAAGCATTAAAGCCCCGGCCTTGACTCCTGCAAGGTCCCTCGGATCCGACTGGGTGTGCGTGTGTCGGTGAGCATGGGGGGGTCGGGGAAAGATGGCGTTATTATGTACCCGCTACGGCCCTCCGAGGGGAAAAAATTCCAAATACATATGCAGAGGAGTGCTCGCACATATGCACATGCACACGTGCATCCCATACACAGGGGCTTTGTGTATTTGAGCACACATGCAGAAACACTCATTCTGCTGCCTAATTGTCTGCAGTTAGTAAAGATTTGTCCGGTATGAGTATGTGACATATTTGAGAACAGGAGGCTGGGTGTAAACTTAGAGCAGCCTCTTTCAAAATGAATGTTAAGAAATAACCAGCTCCCTGCTACCTCCTCTCTGTCAGGTCTCACGCGGAAACATGACTGGCAATATCAGCTCAGGGGCTGCTGCGGTACCTCTGGCTCTGCGGTGACTGTCTCATGTTCTGGGGCAAAATTGCCTCTACATGATCATTATTTCTCTTCGGCTAGGTTTTTATAGACAGGGAAAGTAGGAGTGAGAAATACTATTTGTGTGCATTGTGGCCATGTTGTGTTATTCTTGGATCCTTCACGTTTGCAGCTCTGACCATTTGGGGCGTTTGCTGCAGTTGCGGTGTCGCATGAACACCGTTCCTTGCTTGTAACTACCTTGTTCTTCTCCAGAAAGGATTGTGTTTGATCACTGTCCTAACTGAATTTTGAATTCTGTGCAAATGAACTAGCGGAGGAATGCTTGCCTCAGGGCAATAGGGTAGGTCTGTTTCTGTGAACCTGCTCCTCAAGATCTTGATGGATCCATCCTACAAGGTGTTGAGCATCTCCTGAGAAGCTATGAATGCTGCTGAGCTCTATCTGCTTTCAGTAGGGTAGGACTGCTTAGCAGCTCGGGGAATTAGCACTTTGTTGGTGGAAGGAGAGTAACATTTTTCTGGAAAGCTCATGGACAGTCTGAGTTCTAGGCAGTCCACTTTCCCTTCCTTCTTCAGATTTTTCCTAAAGAGTTGTTCTTTACAGTAAAAGCCAATAAATGCATATAAAATCTCAGGTATTTTCCATTTGGATGGCAATAAAAGAGGAATTACTGACGTGTGTAAAAAGTAAAAAATTTAAATGCCACTAGTTGCCTTGCTCCCACAGTGATATGTCCATAGAACTTTAATCTTCATCCTCTATTCCCACTGCTGTTTGCTTCCCTTATTTGCTGCATCATACTCAGAGCTAAATAAAAACTTTTGCATTCTTTTCAAAGTGCTTAAGAGCTGTGGTACCTATCTAGCTAACTCTCTGCCAGTTCTCGCCCATGCAATCAGTGGCACAGTCAAGCCTGGAACAATTTAATTTTCAAATTCAGGTGTAGATGTTACAGGGCAGCTGCTTGGGTGAAGTCCTGAAAACACCAAATTAGGAACTATACAGTTGCTTAGGTTAAGCCATTGCCCAGTTCAGGGTTAGGAAATATTTTTACCACCTACTATTTAGGTGATCTTCCCAACCTCTGCTGAATGCTTCCCTTGACACACTGCGGCTTTTCTATTAAAGATCCTAAGCCTGTCATAAAACATCAGGCAGCCTGATGTGCCTGGTGTTGGAGGAGGATTATGGACTGCTGTGCACTAAATGTATATGGCATAGTTGTTGGTATGCTGATAACTACACAGACCAGTGGATGGATAACCCAGTTATCCAACCATCTGTTCCTTACTACCTTGCCTGAGAATCCTTGTACAAATCAATTAAGGGCATTTTAATCTGCTTCTGAATGGTAGTCTAGTTATTGTGGCATAACAGCAAAAATTAAATATAAGGGTGCTGTAGAGCTTGACCAGGAGCATGGAGGGAGAGCACAGTCTTGGCTCAAAAGATCTCATGGTAAGTAGAGGGGATCTGTGAGCTGGGAAAGGGGAAGTAGCTCTTGTAAGTCAATGTTCTGACAAGGCAAAGAAAGACACTGAAAACTTTCAGCTCATGTCCTTTCTACATTGTCTATGTTTATTTACCAGACTGATGTCTGTGAATTCCCAAAAATCTTGTGTGTGTGTGATTTGTTCTGACTTCAGGGGTTACACAAACATTTTGAGAAATCCTATACTGGCTCTGTTTGAGGAGTCTTCTGGTAAAATATAATGACCGATTGCAATAGATAGTTCTATTTACTGACAGTGATGTGCTAGAAGTATTGTGTGAGCTCAGGATGATGTTATACTCCATTCTGTACAAAGAAAAAGAGAGTCTACACACATCAGACAGCCAAAGGGTGGGAGAAAAGAAGTATAATGACTAATTTTTTGTAGCTCTGGATCTGAAGGCTGTTGATACTGAGCAGCCCAAGATCACACAGAAAGTCTGTGGAAGGGTTGAATGTTTGAACTGAGATCTTTAGTCCTAATTCAGTTTCTTAACCACAGCACAACCCTTCCTCAGCCCAGCTCAGGGTGGCCCAGGTCTGTTTTGGCTGAGCCACGCTCACCATATCACGTTCCCTTGTAATATAGACATGCAAAGCAATTTAGAAAGGCCCCCTTTTTTATGACTACAACTAATTTACCCAAATTCTGTGAGAAAGTATCATGACGTAGGTAGGGATTTGCCTCTTTTTTTAACTGCAATTGTTTACGTCGCTCCAGAGACAAAGAGGGATATTGTTAATGAAACTTTGAGAAAGGAGGTTGAGTTATGCATCCCCAAAGTCCTCCATTTGCATAGTTTTAGAAAGTGGATATATTTGGCAGGCGTTCTCTTTATTCAGCCATGGGTTTGGCACATGCCAGAGTACAGAGGCTGAGTGAGCATCATGCAGCAATTTAAACTGAGAAAACAGATGTGGTTTTGCATTTTGGTATGTGTGGAGTCTCAGGCTAACATGAAAATATCTTTGGGAAATCAGCACACCCAAACTGCACAGTTCACATGTTGATACCTTAACAGTTACGTTACAAAAGGAAATATTTTACTAGATCTTTTTTTCTTGTTTTGTTCGTTTAGTCATGCTCCTCCAAATTAACTCAGCCTTGTGGATAATTATAATTGAATTTATGAGGATTCATTTTATTTCACATAACATCCAGAAGTTTGTGTCCTTATACACATTATCCAGATCCTTGGATCTACAAAATGGGGAAGAGAGAGGGTGACATCAGAAGATTTTTTTTTTAATAATTCCATATTAGCAGGCTGCAAAGCCCAGGAGAAAGATCTTTTCTTCTGGTATTTCAGCACTTCTAATTCTGAGTGGGAGCCTACACAGTGTGCAGAAACTAAGAAAACAGTGAGTTAGTTAAGCAGCGTTGAACACAGGAAAAAATATTTGTTTAGAAATCAGTTCAAATATAGACTAAAGAACTGGGGATTGGAGTACAAATTTAACATAAGGGATTTAAGACGTCATTCCATATCAGTGGCAGAATTCCCTTGATTTAAATGCATGTCTGTTCAGGTCAATAAAAGACAATTACTTTTTTTGTATGATGATAAGTATGAAACTCTAAGTAATGTCTGGAATGTGTTTATTGCTGATTTTTGTCTGAATTAGGTGGGGAAAATAGTGATTTTTGCATTGTTATACAACGTCTTACTAGATCATGTTAAGTGCAATGGTTTCAAGTTGTTAAAGAAGGAAGTTAGGGCTATTAAATCGCGATTTCTGTGTAATTACGGAAAACACACACATTTGTACTTTATGATAGCTATTGCCTTGCTAGATTTTTCACAAGATTCTGGGGAAACAGTACTACTAACATGTTCATCGTACTAAGTTTTCAACTGAAAAAGCAATTGTAGATTGCTTCAGGGCAATCTACAAACAATGCTTAAAAAGTAAGAGGGAATGTAGCTGTGAAGTTACTAGCTGGCCAAATAAAATGCATTCATCCACACCAACTGTCCAGTGTGGCTGCTACCGTGAACATTTCCTCTTTAGTTTCTACTTTAATCACTGTTTTCCCACAGAAAATTTTGCATGTACAGTTCTAATTTATAAATGTGTCCCTAAAGGAATTAATTAAGATTGTATTTTCAATATCGCCTGTTACTAGAAGGGAGTTAGTAATTCATAACCATTTATCTACAAATTTGACCTTTTTCGTCTCCTTCTGAAAAGATCTGCAATCAGACTGCAGGTTTTGCAGAAAATGGTGTCAGCGAAAATGCTTTAGCAGATTATTTTTGCCTATTTCTGATATTTGGAATGCAGATTTCAATAGATGTAACAGATGTAACCGACCATCACAACTGGCTACTTCAGCTCAGGTGAAGGCCAGGTTTAACAATGCCAGTTCAGGGAAATGCATGTGCAGGTCCATCTCTTTCTCCAAAGTCTCCAAGAAAGTGCTTCCGGAATGTCCTGATGACTGACAAGATCCTGGATAAAGGCTTAATTCATCACTTGAAACTTGATCTCTTTCATTGAAGCTGGATATAAATTTTGCTTCTCCCCACATACCAGAGTACGGAGAGGTCATTCATTTGCTTCCAAAAAGGAGTATGTTAGGGTAGCTGAAGTGGCTTATTACCAATACCCACAAGATGCACTTTCCCACTCCAAAAGTGGCATGAATAGAAGAACTGTAAAAACCTCTTAAAACCATTTTTCAGTATCCAAGTGACTCAATTTCTTAAGTCATCAACTTTAAGTGAGGAAAGACTGACAATATGTGTGCTCTTTTTGTGGGGAGCGAAAGAGTGGGGGAAAGCTGTCCTTTGATTTTGGTTTGTATTCAGGGAACAGCCTGGGTTAATAATTTAAAGGTAGGAAGCTAATTTATGCATCCCTGAAATCCTCCTTTTGTGCAGTTTTAGAAAATGCATACATGTGACAGGATATCTCATTGTTCTCGGGATGTGTTATCGTGTATATGTGGAGTAGCTTTAGTGCGATATGAAATGCAAATTTGCCTCACTTTGTTCTTGCCACTTTTATGAATATTAAAAGTATGGATAAAGTAATTGTGAACACTTTTGGAAAAGGTCTTTAGCTCCTAATTTCAGTGCTATAAAGTTTTTATATTGGTGCAGTAGAAAAAAAAATTGAAAATTTTACCAGCTTATATTGGCATGAATGTAAGAAATTTAATTGAAAATTTGCATTTTGAGTGCACTCTGAGTGGAACTTTATGATGGCATGAAACCCTAGTGCCAATAAATAGCACAACAGCCTCTCAGGCCAAACCAGTACAGTTCATTCATGTTAAGTCAAACAAAACATAACCATTTAGGTGATTTTAGACCAACACTAACCTCGATTAGCACCAAGTTTGTAGTAGAGAAGGGTTTAAAGAAGGGGTTATTGTAGACAGACGAGGCAGTTGGCAACACATGGAGTACCACCAGTGCCATCATTCTGAGCGCTGTAAGTCTACATCCCTCATAGCACCTTGATCTCCCTGTTAAGTGGATCGACTTGATGAGGAGCCCCCATGTAACACAGCTGCCACCCTCACTGGCAGATTCCTGTTTGTAAGGGGGGCTCTAAGGCCGCCACTGCATGCCTCGTTTAACATTGTTAAGCACTACCTTTGTAAGTTATTCCTGACTATAGATACACGCTGAGTAGTGCTCCGGAAACTGAAGCTATGTGAAATCAACAGAATAGACTTGTTTAAAAAATTGTGGGAGACCAAAAGGCCAAGTCATTATTTTTGCGTATGATTCTTTAATGTAAAAATAAAAACCCAGAGACTTTGCTTCCACAGCATTCATTGATGTTATACCTGTGCATTAAGTGCAGACTCAAATACTTCATATTGCAAGACAAATTATGGTGTAAGTACTAGACCAGACTATTGCTGCGCAAGACTATGGAATTGGTCCTTTAATTTAATAGCAGTGTAGCTGGGAAGCTGCAGACACAGAACCATTGGTCTTATTTGTTTAGATTATTCAAATAATAGCATGAGTAATATTCACAGCTTGGGCTGATATTCTTCTCTACTTTAACCCTTCTGAAAGCTGAACCTGTTTCAGGAATTAAACATACTTTCCGCCGTGTGGCTTTTAGGCTGGAGTTATAAAGCTCTTCATCAGCAGGTAGTGACTTTGCTCATTTCTTTGACAAAAGGCTGATAATCTGCACTAATGGCTTTGGTTGACTCATATTTTTAGTTCCCAACTAACTTTGACTGACACACTGAGGAATATGAGCAATACGGAAACGAAGGTTGATCACGGGAGGAGATGGACAAGCATACTGGGTGAAATCCTGCGTAACTTTACTTCCATTAGCGTTCATTTCTTTCTGAGGCTGGACTGCTTTTATATTACATTCCCTTCCCTGCTAACATAAATTTTCAGGTCCTAGGCTGTGATCCTTGCAGTTAGAAGCTCCTCTTTAGACAGGCAGCTCTTTGGATTATGTCTTCTCAGATGTAAAGCTCCCCTTGAATGTGAACAGACTCTCATCCCTAAAGAAGAAGGTATAGAAACCATGAAAAAATCTTAATTTTCCTTTGAAAATCATAAACATCCATGGAATTATAACCACTTGGCTAGTTACCCACTTTATGAGGAAGGAGAAGGCCATTTCCAGTTTGGACTGGGGTTTTTGTTTTGATTTTGGCGTAGTCGTCTCTTGCATAGCTCAGTCCCGAGCTTCTCTTCCTTAGCAAACACTTGCAAAAGCTCACACAAGCAGAATATCACATGCACATCTGACATCAAGTCCTGTGCAAAGTGACCATTTCCGATGACAGCAACAATTGCATTTTATTCCACTTATCAATCCACTTATTATATTCCACCTTTCATTCCACTTATCAATATAAGAATTCACACCCTGAGACATAAAGATGGTGATAAATTCTGTACAGAAGAAATTGCAAATAGTGTAAACCTTCAGGGCTCACAATAACAGGTGCCAAAGAATATGATAGGAATAATGGACAGTGATCTAGGATGTACCTACACATAAATTCAGAAATACAAACACTGGCTGAAACTATGCCTAGCACAGGGACTGTCCTTGAGCAAAAGGGTTGGAGGCTGAGGGGTAGGTTTCACTACTAACTTAGACAAGCTTTAAAATAAAATGTGACAAAAATAGAAGGAAAATATAAAATTAAAAAATAAATTAGAAATGAAAAATAAATTCAAAGTAAAAATTAATCATTTGAAAGTTTGAAAACAAAGCTTTTGGCTTCCATAGGCAATTAGAAATTATTTGCAGGGAAAAGGGGCACACATGCAAGTCAGCAAAAGTTTTGAGTCAAGAGGCTCTTACCTGTGGAAAAGTTAAGACTTCTAGTTAAGTACTTTGCTTGCACTAGGCAAATGTATCCCTTCTGTTTCTCAGCAGCATCTCTACAAGTACAGGTTTGGCTTTGCAGAGATGGCATGATATAAAACCTTTTTCACAACCAGGAGAAATGATTATTAGTGGACCTGAGTGGAGCTTTTGGAATTCTTCACGACAGAGGCCTCCAAAGCATGCACATTTGGTTATTCCAAAACAAGAGTCAGAAAAGTCACTATTTGAAATATTTGTTCCTGTTTTAAATGCAATTTCTTTCCCGGAGAAAGCTATGGTCTTTCACATACATGAGATTCAGGGAGGTGTTTAAGCTTCACTCTAGCTTATTAGCAAGTGATTTTGAGGAACAATATATATAATAAAAAAAGAAAACAAGGAATTCCCACCTGGAAATACCTACCTATCTTAATCAGATTGCTCTACATAAAAGTTTGAAGCCTTTTTAGATTAATGAGACCCATTTACGTTCCATTTCATTTTGACCCCCTCTATTACATGAGTCAAAACAAAAGGCTGAGAACTTCAGTATGGGAAACTGGTAAAGAAATTGATAAAGAAGTAAAAAGCCAGCTGTTGAGTTGGATTTGAAGTCTGTCCATCTCCCTGTCTTTGCAAGGAGTTGATTAGAAAGACTGGAAGACAACCATTCTTTTTCATTTGAAAAAAAATAGAGAAGGAAAGAAAAGGTCTCTCTATCTCTGCGGCTCCAGGGACAATTAGATCCATGTATACATAGAAGTATAAAATACGTGTGACGTTGCATATCGGTTTGCAGTGGTGCAGTGGTATTGTATAGATGGAGACATAAACCTGTCAGTTCAGGTTTTATTGCCAGGAGTGCCAGATGCACTGTCCAGGAGCTCAAACATACCAGCCTGTGCCACCAGCCCGAGAGGCCAGGTCAGGGCTTTCCTCTGCTGCTTTCACAGTCTTCACACTTGATAGACTCATGTTCCCACACTCCAAGTGCCACAGCCTCCCTCTGTGAGTTTCTTGCTTTTGATAAAGATGCTATTGTGTATAACAACATTCATGTTTCTTAAGAGTTCCCATATCGACTGTAAGGAACTCCTTAGGTGCTGACCTAAAACAGATGTAGTGAGAGCTCTTATTTTCTACCCTTTAAATGTTTTAATGGTTTGTGTGTTTTAATTTTACCACTCACTTAGCCCTCTCATTATATTCTGCATCTCTCTCAGTTGCCTACAGGGGAGACATGAAGAGATAACCTTTCCCTTTCTCTCTTTCCAAAGGCAAATTAAAAGAAAAGCACAGGCAAATTTACGTGCCATGGTGTGACTGTGGACAACAAAGCTTGCCCTGCTTTGTCAGGACCTGTCAGCTCTGCTTCAAATTTTGTACAAGGGCGTTGTGCTCGGGCTGCCTGCCTCCTGTTTGGGGAGGTGCAGTGATCTCCGGTTCCTTGGGTGTCACCACTGAAATAGCCATGAACAAGGCTGACAGCACGACCTAGGATCCAGAAAGGTGTCTGAATGTATAAAGATCTCAGGATGAAAATAAAGTGATGATAGATTCATCTTCACTATCTTTCAAAAGACAGTTACTGAAAAGAGATCGAATTAGATTGCAAGAAGACTGAAAAGCTGGAAGGCCTGTAGCCTGGATTCCTGACACCATTAAATATTACCCTATGTTTGCACAGTTTTTATCACCTCTCCTCAATGTTTCCATTCAATCATGGAAAATACAATGAAATAAAAAACACATGGTGGGATTCTAAAAAGCATTCCTGTTTTTTTGAGACTCTCAGCTAAAAGTTACATTGACAATTGGCTGATAAAGTTTGACATGCTAAAGCTCAGTCTTTTTGAATCATGGAAACTTCACAGGAGTTATCCTCCCATCAGAAAAGGGTTTTACACCTATTACAGAAAAGGAGAACAAAACAAAGCCCATAGACACACTCAGATTCACCAGGCCATGAGAATTTCACTTCCCCTCAATGACACTTTGCTGTGACTGTGGGCAGCAGATTGTGTTTGGATTGTCAGGGAAACAGTCGGGCCATTATTGTTGTTGTTTAATTTTTGGTGGCTGAGGTTTTTTTTCCCTCCTAGCCAAAGTATTAAAAAAAAAAAAAAAAAAAGGGGGGGGAAAAAAAAAGAAGTTGATTTCTTCAACAAGCAGCTGCAATGACAGATGGCTGATGAATGCACTACCAGCAGTTCCAATGGAACTCGACTCCGTGGGAGTCGGGGCACCGCACACCTTCCAAAGGGCGCCACGGTAGTCGCTTGGGAAGGGGAGTGAGAGTCGGAATTTCTAACCATGGTGAAAATGTACTGAAGGAAGAGAACATGATGACAAGGGGTGAGAAAGGGAAGGGAGTGATTGAGATCCATCCAGCTGAGTCTTTATCCCCAAGGATGAATTAAGATGAAATAGGGGCCCGGAGCCATAAAAACTTCAGGAGTACTTTAAAAATAATGCCAACTCTGCTAAAACATATCATCTTAGCCACCCACTTGCCATTAGGCTTTGTTGATCTTTCTTCCCTAGCCCCCAGACAGACTCCTCCTCTCTCTCTTCTTTCTCTACACTTTTTTCCCCATTCCTCCTTTTCCCATAGCTCTCTCTTCCTAGCCTCATGGCTGGTGTGTGACTGTGAAGGAAACAGCTAGGCTGTTGCTCTTCTCCAAGCTTTTCCCTGATGCCTGTCAGACATCCCCCATGAGTCTTCTTCAGCACGCCAGGGTCTGGCAACCCCTGGTCAGCCCTGCCAGGTGATCTGCTGCATAATGTCCTCCCTCGTTGCACTCAGACTTGAAAAAATGGTTTGCCCTGGGCAGTTATCTTCTGTTTGTCCAAAGGTGCCCCATTGAAATGGGTAGTCAACATAATTTATGACCTTCTATTGGGAGCCCTGTGCCAGGTGTGGGAATTTCTCCTCTTACTGCCCATGAGTTTTAGCTCACTGTGGAGGCAGAAACACAACAGGGAAGGAACACATGCCCCAGTCTCTGGAAGGAGTCCGCAAGCAAATGTAAGTAGGCAGTTTCCCACATCAAGCAGAATGTCATAACCTGCGAGACCCCCAGCCTGTCATGGTCCCCAAGACAGTGCGGTTCCCCCTTTCTTCACCTCCCCGTGTGAAGAATGAGGTAAAAAGCAAAGAACTGGTGGCAGCTGGAAAAGCAACAGGGGTTTGCAACAGGGCAGTGAGTAAACAAGGAACAAAACTCCTCCAGCAGTAAATGTACTGTGTAAACATAAACAATAGCAACAAGCAAGACACATATTCCAAATCCATCTCCAGTGAGAATCAATTATGTTATATCCGATGAATCAGAGGAGGGGGCTGGTGAGAGAGAACGGGGACCTATTATTATTTTCAAGTCAAGTCAACCAGCCAAGTCTGCAAACAAAAGCATTTTCAGTCTTTTTCTCTGTGTCTCGTTGATGGCCTCCCCTTGTCTCTCTTCCTTGGCATATTTCCTGCAGTTCCCCCACCCAGCAGTAGCTATATACATCTGAATAATACTGCAGTTCAAACACCAAAAGAATTGTTTTCCTATGGTTTCTAAATGTCTTTTCTATTTCCTTGAATTCATAATCCTGGCATAAGCAGCGCTTATCAAGGGGTGTTCTACATTAGAAATCTCAGGCGTGAGACTGTCTACGTGTGTGTGTGTGTGTTTGTGTGTGTGTGTGTGCTCACACGTACATGAATACATGTGACCAACGAGGCAAGAAAATACTGCTGAAGATCGTTAATGAAATAATGATAGGTACCTCTTTTATACCTGTGGTTGTAAAAAGAAAGGGTAGGTTTTATTCTTGTGTCTGCACTTCACTAACTAGTGCCAACACACACACTTTCTGTATCCCCAAAATCACAAAGTGGGAAATGAAAAGGGGAGGAGGAGAAAGAGAGAATTGCTGGAAATGATTGTCTCTTAGGGTGTTCTCTAATAATGAGAAAGGAGCCCCACTTTGAACTCTTGATTCTTTGCCAGAGAACAAAAACCTTAAAGCGTTTTGCTACCTTTAATTGTATTACTCTTCTAGTAATCAATAAAGATAAAAAAGGATCATTCTATGTACAATATGAAATCACACAGGGTCTGACTATGTAGAGATAGATTCCACTTATCTGTCTCTAGGGGTAGCTTCTCTTGTAGTAGAAAACTCAATTTTTATTTGGATTTTAAAAATGTTTCAAATTATCCAGTCAATGCTACATGCATATTAAAAGATTTATTACCAAATATTCTCATCTTGATGTACTGGATCTATGCACCTAATTCCCACTAATGTTAATGGAACTGCATCTGTAAATCCCTGCACATCAAAGCAAGACAGTATTCATAAGTATTGCAAATACATAGGTAGCTGGATAAATAGCACAAAGCTTAACCACCTCTGGCATTACTGGTTTTTTCTTCTTTGTGTAAATGTTGGTCTCATCTTTCTAAGGACTCAAGATGTGACAGAAGAAACTAAAGGCATCTGGGCCAAGATCCCACACACTTCAGCATGGGCGTTGAAGGGAGATGCCTGACTGCCAAGCAGTGGCACCCACTCTAATTGAAGGGGAGAGGGGTGCCTCCACAGGCTGACTCAGATTTTAGGTGGGCTGAATCATCCCCAGAGGTGCGTGTTCGTCTCCACTGACTATTAGCCAGGGGTGTATAGAGAGCCGTTAATTTAAGTACCTGGAGGGAGATAGGTTACATCAGACCTTAAAGTATTAAACACCCCATTCCTGTTCTCTAGTATGGGGTGATTCCAAGGATCCTGTTCAGGGAATAGGTTGCTCACCCCCTGCTGGGGTCCCTATTAGCTCTTCATGTTACAGGTGGGAAGAGAGATGGAGAAAGGGCAACCATCACATCTCTTTCATTCACACAGATACTGAAAAAACACGTTCGTACATCAAAACCAAGATTTTCAAACATGGGTTCCTAGAGTTTAAACCTTAAATCCCTAGGTGGAATTCATAAAAAGCAGCTTGGATTTCACTGCTCCAGAACTTGAGTTTGGGTTAATTATCTAACCTTAGGCATCCATGTTTTGTAACATTTGGATCGCGTTTTAACATTAAGAGAAAACCAGTGTATTATTATTATTAATATTATTAATAGCTCTATTAATTAAAATCCCTACATATATGCCAGTGTAAGCTGTAATTAAAGTAAATTAAATATACTAACAACAAAGTTATATAAGCAGCACGTACCGTGTTAGAATCAAAGCAAACAAATGCACGTTTTAAAGTGAAAAAAGGATGAGGTAGAAAAAGTAATTACCGTGGGGCCAATAACTATATTAATTGTTAGACGAGAATCCAGCTGCAATAAAATCACAAGGAGTGGGTACTACACTGAAAGATGGGTGGGGCGATGAGTGCACCGACGGGCTAATAAATTATAATTAATAATACTTATTCTGAAACTTCCCTTTCTTATCCCTAGATCTGCGAGAGCCTTACAAAGGAAGCACCATTAGCCCCATTAGGCAGAGGAAGGAGGAAGAGGCACAGCGTAATGAAGTACAGTGGCCAGAGTCACCCAAGGGTATGGCTACACAAACAAGTTACCGCAAGTTAAATTAGAGTATAGATTAACAGAGTCAGCTGCTCTGCTCTAACTTCCTATTTGCCTGCTCTTAACCTGCGGTAGAGGAAACCCAACTTACCTCAGGTCTAATGAGAGGACTAAGCCTCCTCTCTGGCTGCAGGAGGAAAAAGTACCTGGTACCATAAAGATTGCTAACTTGCTCTAACACCACCTCCATCAAAAACCTGGCTAGTCTGTATTTGTGAGATGGCAGCAATCATTTTGGGAGGCTCTGCTAACATTGGGATGAGTGCGATATATAAATGGAAAGGGTTGACGGGAAGGGAACGATACGGGGGGTGAGATACGTCGCGCAGTTCAGCGCAGAAAAGTCAAAATCTGGTGCAGATCTGCGATGTGACAGTAGGGTTCCAGGAAAAGCAGGTGGTGTGGGAACGCAGCTCCCCATTAGGACAGGGCTCAGAGAGAAGGGGATCAGTCATAGCCAGAGCCTGCATTATTTAAGGCTTGAAAACCCGAAAGGGCCAACTTAAAATCAATCTGCCACTTCGGAGGCAGGCAGTGTGAAGAATGCAGCGTGGTGTAATGCGTTCCTGCTGGCTCACAGGGCTGAGCACACGTGCTGCCGCGCTCGGAGGGAGCAGAGAGCAGCGCGGAGCAGCCTGGCTCTAAGCTCCGCTAAGAGGGTATTACAATAATTGAGCTTTCTGGTAACAAGGTCTGCGTTGCTATATTTGTGATAGGCATGGGATAAACTAAGCGCGCAGCCGGTGTGTGCAGCATAACTGGAGGAGGAGGGAGAAAGAGCCTCTTTGACACCAGAATTGGAAACCTGGCTTCAACTTAAGCAATGGCAAAACTCCATTAACTTCAGGTTGAGCCTGTGCTTGCCAGGTAGTTTTCCAGGAGCGCTGTGGCCAAACGCAGTACCAACATGCACCCAGCTCACGACCTCCGAAACACAATTTTTCAGAGTACAGGGGAACATGACAAAAGTAATTCCAACTAGTACCGTCACCCAACACCCGCTTTGACCAGCTCAGAGAATAAATGTCTCCAGCTGCATGAGGATACCCCTCTCCTCCTCTATGGCTAAAACAGAAGTCAGGAAGCTGATGGCACAGAATTATATATAAATTTCACCAAGGTATTTGACCTTTATTTTATTTTTCATCTCTTTTGATCCTTCCCAAACTTACTGCATTTCTCACATTGTAAAATCTGTGAGAAGACCTGGCATAGACTGCATTTTCCCACGTGCATTTTCCAGCGGCTCACTTTCATTCTGAAAACCCTCTTCATCTAGAATCCCAAATCCTTTGTCCAATCACAGCTAATAACATGAAGTCTGAGTCAGAAAAATCTTTATTTTTCAGTGCTCTCCCGTAAGTCTCACATTCCTCCAGGTTCCGAATCAGGCAAATGCCTAAACACTCACTTGATTGTGGAAACTGCAGGGACACTGGCTCTTCCTGGCTCATTCGCTCTCTCTGACCCACCTCGCTTTCTTTCGGCTATTTTCTGGTTAAGGATTAATGCAGTAAGTGCATTTAGAGAAAGCCAAAGGGCTGCGGATGTAGAGAGGAAAGTCATGCTGGGGGAATTCTATCTTCCTGGAGCTGGGCAGGCAGCTCCTCCACACTACCAGCTCAATGAGCTCCTGGATTTTCTGCTCCCAGTGGTGTCTCTGGGCAGTCAACGGGAGGGCCAAGCACTTCCAGAGCCAGGTCAGCGTGTTGGAGACCTGCTGTGCTCTTCCCCAGGCCCTGCTGTGCTCTCAGGAAGCCCTGGCAGCCCTGCTCTTACATCTGGGTTCTCAACTAACAGATTAACATTAGATCACAGAAAACGGGGACCCAGATAGCTCTCGTGGCTTAAACTAGGCATTTACGGGCTTTAGTCTTGCTAAGCTTAGGTGGCAGTGAGCTAGGGATTTGAAGATCAAAAGCTGAGAGTTAGACAGGCTTTAGGTATGCAAGTCTCCTCTGGACTGAGCCCTTCGTCTAACCTTTTTGGCTAACATCATTTACTGCTCAAGAATAGGCATCTTGTAATTCTGTGGTCTGCCCTGTCAGCCACAAATTAGAAATGGAAAATACATAAAAAGGAATTATTCATAAATGGGTATATTATATATAGAAACTTGTGTGTATATGTGTGTTTGTGCACCCTGAACAAAATGCATGATTTTTGCACAAGTAGAAAAGCATTTAAAAAAAAAAAAAAAGTATGATACTCTATGTGAAGTCTACAGTCATAACAGGAAATCATGCAATTTCTGCAGAAAGATTTTATTTAAAAAAGCAGAGTGCATCTCATTGACCTACATTCAGCTTCCCCAGCATACACTGTACCTGCAGAACTTTTCTGCAGAGATATATTGTAGATACAGATCAAAGGGAAACGCTGGTGTCAGAATTGTCTAAATGTCCCTTTTTGGGCCTGAAAACCTAGATCATTGCCATGCATTTGCACTGACTTTGTAACTCTGATCAACCTGTAAACTGTTCCTTGGACTGCTGTCTTTAAAAGCCAGGTAGGCTGTTCGTGGGGATAATGAATGTCTGTATCTATAGAGCAGACAAATGAAGCTCTGTGTCGCCTCAGAATGAAAATACCCATTTTTTAAAGAGCTATCTAAGATACATTGCAGTCTATAACAGCAGCAAAATAAAGTTAGCTTCTGCTAAAAGAGCTACAGCCCACAACCAGCTAGATTCATCCTGTTCAACATATAACCTAATTCTTTTGCAGAACGTTTGGTCCGGCCTTTAGAAAAGGCCATGGGGGTGTTAAAAGTCGCCAGTCAGGGCTGCTGGAATTTATTGGAGGCATAACTGGCTGCTCAAGCTGAGGCTGGGACCTGTCAACTCATTTCTCACAGGGGCTGGGTTCACGGGCGTGAGGGTGGGTGTTGGGAGAGGGGAAGGTGTCCTGCTGAGCACGGCGGTGCGGAGCTTTCAGGCAGCATGCTGCCTGCATGGGCTCATAGAATCACAGAATGTTAGGGGCTCTGGAGATCATCTGGTCCAACCCCCTTGGCCAGAGCAGGTCCACCAGGGTTGCACAGGATGGCATCCAGGAGGGTTTGGAATGTCTCCAGAGTCGGAGACTCCACCACTTCTCTGGGCAGCCTGTGCCAGTGCTCTGCCACCCTCAACGGAAAGAAGTTCCTCCTCAGGTTCAGAGGGAACTTCCTATACTCAAGTCTGTGCCCGTTACCTCTTGTCCTGTTACTGGGCACCACCTGGAAAAAACTGGTCCCATCCTTCTGGCACCTTCCCTTTAAGTATTTATAAGCATTGATGAGATCCCCCCTCAGTCTTCTCTTCTCTAGACTAAAAAGACCCAACTCCCTCTGCGGTTCCTCGTAAGAAAGATGTTCCAAGTCACGCAGGGACACGCTCCCGCTCTCGCGGGCACAGCCTAACTGGGTGTTAAAGGAATGAAGTTAACAAAGGAAGCATACGGAGAGGGGAGGGGCCTAAATTACGCTTTAAAAATATGAAGCATGCAAAATACAAGGCCCACTTGGTGTCCCACTTGGAGTCTGCCTCACTGTTGTGCAGTCAGGTAGTTGTAGACGATAGCTTTTTCAAGCGCAAACGCTTTATAAACAGGTAATTTCTGTAAGATTTTCTTTTACTGCTAGACAGCTCCGTTAATTTGGAGGGTGGTGGTGGTTCCCCATTGTGACATCCTAAAAATACTAGAAAACCAGGACAGCCACAGAAAATTTCTCTTAATAAAAAAAATTTCAGTGAGATGGAATATATTCTCTCTGTTTTCAAGGATTCTTTAAAAAAAAAATATCAAAAAACTAGCATGGTAGGCGAAAAGAAAATTTACAAAATACCTTCCTCTCCAAAATAAATACCTTTATAGAATTTTTTTTGAAACGTTAAATATTTAAGGGAAGTATATGTCACATATAAGTATAATTGAGAAATTACTTTAAGAAATGACTTTGTATGAGAAAACATTACCATTTCCAATGACCTGTAATTGCTGCCAAGTACCCAAACCTGTAAGGGCCTGGGACGCAAATCTGAACTGATCTGAAAACATCCTGGAATTTACTCTTAGACCAAATTCTGTTGCTCCAGTGTTGTGTTCCTGTCCTGCCATTCTCATAGGCTCAGACAATCTCTAAGGTCTTTCATTAACCCTTAACCCTTTCCCAGAATAATTTCTTTATTTTTTTTTAAGGATTTGGGATTATTTTGTGCTACTTGTGCATTGAAGACTTTAATTAAAATAAATGCCATTGATAGTTCCATTTCTACAGTGGGTGCTACAAATTCCTCTTCCTTGCCCTTAAATATCTGCACATGATAGCTTGAATTTCTCCTGACTTCCTAATGGCTAGTCACAATGCAGATTTTAACCTCATTAATTCAGCCTTCATTGAACCTAATCATCAGCCTCTTTCTTGAACATATACTGACAAGCAGGAAACTTCTTCCAGAGCACATGATACCTTCCATGGGATTCTCTGTGGGCCACGTTGGCTACAGACCATAAGTGCTTTACTCTTTTATGACCTTCACGCAGTGACTCGTTAGTTACCCAATATGAAGGCTAGCTCATAGGATCTTGCTGCCTCATCCAAAGGTAAATCACTTCACAAGTCGATCATCCACATTGCTAATGCAACATGCAATGTATTGTTGCCTAGTGTCCATAGATTGTGCTGCAGGAACTTCCAGTTTTTTAAGGGATCAGGGAATTTTGAGAGGAACAGGGCCGTGTTTTTTTGCATTCATTGCTTCTGCACTGGCTTGTGAGTCAAAAATCCACTGTGGTTTTGGGCCAGATTCACTCTGTGAAGTATTGACAGTGTCATACTTTACTCTTTTGTCAGTAAAGTATGACTGAGGGTTGGTAAAGGTGGGAATATTCTGACCTATTCAGTTGGTAGTTTGGGATAAACTGTAGTAAATCCATTCAAACTACAAATTCTATTACTTGTAATTAAGATTTTTAAATAGGGTCATAACACATACTAATTATTTATGGATGACACCTTAAAATTTTACATTCCCATGGATTGGAGGAGAGAACAGCTGCATGTCTCTCTGTCCCAGAACAATGTGTATTCCGTTATTCAGGAAATGCTAGAAGGTCCAATGTCTTTACGCTATAAATTAGCAAAGAGTTGCCTTTTGGGGAGCAGCTTGCTTATTTTTTTAAGGTTGTCAACTAATCCAAATCACCTCAATTCTCTGAAATACTCTGAAAAAGAAAAAAAGATATTTTTCAGAAACTGTTTAATACTTGCCTCTGAAAAATACTCTTCATAAACAACCTTCAGTCTGGGCACCTAGAACTAAGGCACCTGAATATCATCAGCCTCTCTAAAAATCTTGCTCTTGGATACTGACTAATTAAAGGAAAATGGTCTTTCTAAAAGTGGTTGAAGCCAATGAAATATAGATAGTAATTTCAAAGGATCTTGGATTACATGGAGGAGGAGAATTTGGCTGCTAGGATCCAAATTCCCTTGTTTTGGTGTATTCTGCAACCAGTAAAGATTGAGAATTAGAGCACTGTCAATATGAGCTATAAAACCCCACGTCTTTTAAAAGTATAATGCTCCACTAGACCTTTTGCCACAAATTACTCTATATAATTGGACCAAAGATCACAAAGAGTGCACATTTACAAGATAAATTGAAAATTAATGAACAAATAATATAGTAATTACCAAATCCTTATTATTTGAAGAATATACACACTATGGGGTCTATTTCTTCCTCGATGAGCATGTGTAACCCCCATTAATTTTAATGGGAGTTAAGCGTGCACATCAAGGGAAGAATTAACACATAATTTTAAAACTGACTACTAAGATTAAGACCTGCACTTTTGGCTTTGAGTTGAAAATGTGGCATATCTTTTGATATTTATCTCTTTTTAATTGTGTATTTGTAGCTGAAGCAATTTGCAAATCATTGTTATCCCTATCAGTACAAGGCAAAGATAAATTGCATTATATACCCTACTTCTTGGACTCCTTGATGTTATTTTCTGATTAAATTGAACTGTACCAGCAGTATCATAATTAATAATCTATGCTGATCAAGTTGGCAGTGCTAAGGCCGTTTGGTATCTGATGGCAATGAAAAATTGTTCAAGCAAGGTGTGTCGTCTGTTTATTTTTTTCAGTAATGTGAGAAATATACAATTAATAATACTGAGTCATATATATTGTCAGATAATGTGAAACCTGCAGTTTAAGTCTGGACAAGGAAAAAACTATCCAGTTTAATAAGACTTCTGAGGCAATTCATGAACTATGATGTTAAGCCTAGGTAAAAAGGATTTTACTCCTTGGAAAGAGATTATAAGACTCTCAGATGGAAGCTTTCAGTCCCAAATGAATTAGATACTGGTGCCAGTTGTTGTTTCTTGCATCTCAACTCAGGGCAAGGATATTTCCATATGCCCTTCTGCAGTTGTTCATTAATGGATATTAGTAAAATGGCTTCTACAGTTGTTCATAGCCTTCTTGATATTGATCCAGGTGTCACTCCTCCTCTTAGGGCAGGAACTGAAAGTCTTTTTAAAGCATAAACCAACATGGATCAGATGCATAATAGAGAAAGAACTTCTAATTTATTTAAAAAAAAACTAAACCAAGTTTTTGCTTTTTAAAATGAATCCTCCAGTTCAGTTTTCACATTCTAACATCGCATTATGTTGGTGGTAAAGGGTTCAGAAACATGACTAACAAGAAGGTGAGCAGTGTAATCTTAATGTCAGAACTGAATGAACTGCAAAAAATAAATAATGAAAGAAGTGGGGGAAACCAAGCTAAAACTTTAAAATTCTTTGCTATTTATGTAGGCTATTTTTCTTGCCATAAGTAGAAACCTCACCCTAGTAGCAGATTGCGGTAAATATGTTTCATGATCTACCTGTTGCTCCTTACACTACTGTGAAGTAGAATCGTTGTCCATTTGTTTGGTTGTGTGAAAGTATAACTGAAGCAATGTACTCACAGATGCATTTCTCCAGAGGTATAGTCACTAAATAGCCATTTTAAAATTTCCTTTATTTTGCTCATCTATTAATTTAATTCTAAATATTTCAAACTCTTGCAATTTCTAGCTGCCATTTGCACTGTCTCAACATTCACGACCAGTTTTGAGCTGGAGAGCCAGGTCAGGGGCAGGAAGCTCTAGGTCTCAGCAGTGGAAATCAGCCAAAATAATTTAAATCCTATCAGCTTTATATTCTCAATAATAACCAGTTATGGAAGGTCCCTCCACATTTCTGCACGCACTGTAAGATGCCACCAAAGGACACAATTTACAAAACCTTCAAATATCTGAAATGGGGCACTCGGTATCATTCATCAGTTATTACAATGCTGAGTCCTTTGTTGTCCTCTGGTTATAGAGATTATATTTGAGATAAGTGAGCTTCACTGTTTTGCTACATTTGTTGATCAGAGAATGAGAGCTTAGCAACTGATCAAAATGAGAGTGACATCTGAGCAACTTTTGAATAGTGAATAATGTGAAAAGGGTTTAGCAAGAAGTCTCTTGAGAATTTTCATGAGAGAAAAAGTAAATCTGGAGTATCAAAATAAGGGTTAGGTGCAACAATAACATAAAAAAAAAAATCATAAAAGGATAGCCAGAACAACCAATTTTATTAATAATTTTGAAACAGGCAGTTCACGATGTAAGGTAGTTACAGTAGTGACATGTTAAATCTCCAAGCTAGAAGGTATATGTTTCAGGATAGCACTCTTTGTCCTTTCTCCTTAGATGACATATGGCTAAAGTGTTATTAGATGTCAAAAAACTGTTTTATAAAGAAGATGTCCCCTTACTAACAGTCTCTGTTTCTGGGATATTGTTAGGTTTTTGTTGGTTTTCCTTTTTGTATGATGTTAATAGGCAGATTTTTAATCTTGTTTAGATATGGTTGCTTTATTATTTTCCCATGAAAAATAGGACCTTGAACAACTTAGCCTTTCAGGAAATAGTGGGACCTTCTTGACTTCATTGCATCTGCATATGCAATTCCCTTCCTGCATCCTCAGAACAGGTACAGCTCTTTACTGCCACGTGCAGTAAAGCTGAGGGAGAAATCTGTTTGCCACTGTCTACAGAGGCATTCAACAATGTTTCATTCAAATATTTCTCAGCTAAATGAAATATGGCCAACTTTATTGCGAGGCTCCTCTCAATCATCTTTTAAAGATTGTAATGATGTGGGGAGGTCCCTGATGACTGGAAAATGGCAAATGTCATGCCTTTCTTCAAAAAAAGGTAAGAGGAAGAATCTAGGGAACTACAGGCTGATCATCTTCACTTCAATACTAGGTAAGACTATGGAGCAAGTCCTCATGGAAAATATTTTTAGGTATATGGAAAACAAGGAAGTGTTTGGGACAGCCAGCATGGGTTTACCACAGGCAAGTTATGTCCAAGGAACAGGACTATGATGAAGTGACCAGTGGCTCTCTGGATGAAGGGAAAGCAGATTATGTTGGTCACCTTGTCTACAGAAAAAGATTTAAACACTGTCTCCCATGGCATCCATCTTGGTATCCAAATTGGGGCTGTCAGCACTGGGTAGGTGGGAAAAAATCCTTAAAGGTGGGTGATCAGCCTTAAAGGATAGAGATCAACAGTTTGAATTCTAGTTGGTAGCTGATTCCTTAGCAGTCAGTTCTGGGGACAATGAACAACTTAGGGCGATGAAGCTCACCCTCATCAAGGTCATGATGACACAAAACTGAGGGGCTGTTTAGAGTGAATGATCTGGCTGCCATTCAGAGGGATCTTAAACTAGATAGAGCTGACAGAAATATAATCAAATTTAATAAAGATATAGGTATAGTCTTATACCTAGTTAAGAACAACTCCAAGATGAAGTGCAGATTCACTGAGTAGGAAGCAGGTCTTCCAAAATGGACTTGTGCGTCTTGGTGAACACAAGTCAGCCATATGCCCTCACAGCAGAGAAGGTTAAGGGGAGACCTTATCACTCTCTACGACCACCTGAAAGAAGGTTATAGCGAGGTGGGGGTCAATCTCTTCTCTCAAGTAACAAGCAATAGGACAAGAGGAAATGGCCTCAAGTTGTTCCAGGGGAGGTTTAGGTTGGATATTAGGAAAAACTTCTTTACCAAAAGGGTTATCAAGCATTGGAACAGGCTGCCCAGGGAGGTGGTGGAATCGCCATCCCTGGAGGTATTTAAAAGATGGGTAGACATGGTGCTGAGGGACATGGTTTAGGGGTGGTTTTGGCATAGGTTTATGGTTGGACTCGATGATCTTGAAGGTCTCTTCCAACCCAAGTGATTCTATGATTCTATTCTATGATTCTAACACTAGCTACAAACTGTGTGAGCAAGACATAACCATCAGGTCTGTGGAAGTAATTATTCCTCTCTACTCAATACTTGTGAAGCCACATCAGGGACAGAGGCCATCTTTTGGGGACCTAGTGCGAGAGACAGACTGACAAGGTGAAGGGAGACCTGTGGGGTGTCACTCAGCTGGTTAAGGGGATGGAGCTGACAATAAATGAAGAGCGACTGATCGAGGTTTGTTTGTTTAACCTGGAGAAGAAAAGGCTAAAGAGGGAATCCAACTGCAGCACATGTGCAGCTCAGGTACAGCTAAAGGGAGGTTACAGAGAAGACAAAGTCCATCTGTTCTCAGATGGTTACAGCAAAAGGATGAGAGACAAACGGATGAAAGGTACAACTTACAGCAAGGGAAATTTCAATTGAGTATAAAGAAAAATGTTTTTACAAGGAAAGTGGTTAAGCACTGGAACAATGTCTGAGGGAGTCTGTGGGTTTTCCATCCTTGAGCATTTTCACACTTGCCTGAAGAAGCTCCTGAATAAACTGGCCTAGCTTGGATGTTAGCCCTGATTAGCAGTGGAGGTTGAAAAAATTTCAAACAGCACTTCCAACCTAAATTACACTATGATTCTATAATTTCACAAGAAAGACATTTTCTTACTTACTTTATTTTACTGAAAAGAGAAAAAAATGTTAAAATGTATAACTCAAGAATTACATATTCTAGAACCAAGATTCATTTGAGTTTGATATTTTTCTTCTTAAGGCGTTTTGGTTGAGGATGGAAGGAAAAGAAAAAAACAAGTACTTACAGCTATCTGTATAGCTATTTACTTATAAACTAATACTTTGACAAAAATCTTCAAGGTGAAGCAAAAATTTTTAAAAAATATTCACAAAAATGCCTGGGAGTTAATGCCCAGGTTTGTGCACTGGTGAAGCCATTACCTATGAAATCTATGATCTTTAGAACATAAGAACTATAAATAAAAGCAAGAGAGTATAACTTAGAAAGACCTGCGCAAAAATACTATTATTTTAAATTGACTTCTGCACAATTGCTTATGCAAAACTCATTATCATTAATGGTGCTTTTCAGTGGAGATGAGAGTACCATTAAAGATATTTTTTTCACCTGAATGTGGTTGGTATTTAGTAAGAACAGCTGTATAACCCTAGTGATTGTGAAAGGAAAATAGTGTGCTGTGTTGGAAAGCAGAAGTGATTCTTTGCTCCATGTTTTATTGGCTTGTGATTCAAACGACCATTTGCTGAGAACAGTATCCAGTGCCTGATATTTTTATTTGGAGATCTGAATGAATTAATACCCAAATAGGATATTTGCTTCCAAAAAATCTTGGTGTCCTTTTATAATATTTATAGTTCTGACTGTCTCTGAGTTTGAAAGGATGGATTGCATGTGCTATGGTGAAAAGGGCCCCAAAAGCCACTTGAATTTCCAAACTGGGTCCCTGCTGGGCTCCAGATAATGACCTAAGTTTCTGAACAAAACCATCAAGGCTTCCAAACCTTAAAATTTACCCCTCAACGACTTGATTTAGTGCCACTGTAATCATTTGGCTCTTTGCCATTCTATTCATTAGGCTCACTGTCATCACCCAAAAAGTTTCTACTATTAGCAGGAGAAAAAGATATTTAGGAAGCCCTCAACTTTTTTCAGCTGTGGTGTGATTTTTTTACAGCACCCGCTTTCTCTCTTTTTTCCAAGCAGTTTGCATTTGGGGGTCTGACACAGCAAGTCTGCCATAGCAAGACTACACTACACAAATATCAGGGAAAGCACCAGGAGAAAGGCTTTATATAAACTTCCCCTGTTTGTCTGAGCCATGCAGTTCTTTATTAATGACACTGTCAAAGTTCGTATTCTGCTCACATTGGAAAGGGAAGCTTCATCCTCACAAAACCAATAAAAGTTGATTACATACATATGAAATCTATGGATTAGGGGCAGGATTCTTGGATCCTTTACAAAGGAAGTGTCATGTTTCATCTTCTGTAGGGGGGTTTATGGGAAAGCGTGTGTGAAACCACAGAACTCCATATAGTCCCTTGCAGTAGAGATCATACAAACAGAACCAAGTTCTCTTTAAAGCACCACTGTAGGATTACTGTTAAGAGGTGGGAAAAAAAAATGTATCTTTTTCTTTTCATCTTCAGTGCCACCTGAAGGCTGTCAACAGAAATTAATTACTTTGATTAAGGGACAAAAAAGGGTAGATATTCCTAGTTAATAATACTGCACCAATAAATTACATTAGTCCAAGCAATTCAGAATGGCAGTTTGCAAGGAGAGGGATGGTGCCAGACCTGTGACTGAAGGGCCAAATATTCTAAGGAGACCAGTTAAACACTAAAATCAAGAGTCGGATTTTCAAAAGCAAACATTATGCCAAATTTGGTAGAAAATCCAGGAAATGTGATTCACAGTAGCATAGGTGTAAGAAACAATATTATCTTCCTTTGAAACATGTAGTTAATTGAAATAAAAAGCTTTGTTGAGGAAAGTGAATGCACAAGCCTGTGGAGTTACATGAAAATAAAAGGATGGGAATGCCAACAAATAACAGTGTTCTCAGAGCAAAGCATTTCTGTTCCTTAAATTTTAACATGGCATTTCAGAAAAGTTTTTTTTGTTTTTTGGGGTCATAATTTATTGCATAATTATAGTATAAAAATGTAAAAAAAAAAAGTGATTTGACTGAGCTGACAACTCTTCTTTCTCAGAATTTTTGTTCTCAGAAAATTTTGAAGTCTGCAGGATTTTGCAATTTGAAGGTTATCCAGTTAAAAAATTTCAGAGTCTTTCCCAAAAAAGAATTTCCATTCTTTTTATATTTGAAATTCTCTCTCTCCTTAAACCATTTTTGGTTGCCTAAAAAGATGCAAAGCCTTTTCAAAACTTATTCTAATGTTCAGTTCCAGAATACCATGTGTTTCCTAACTAGACGTGCTTTGCAAATACATCACTATTACTATAGTCTTCCAGATTATTTCTGTGACATAAAATTCTACCATGTATACCTATCATCTTCATCCAATTCCTTTTAAAAACGAAGCTAACTCCACAGCTAATTGCTGGACTCCAATGAAACAAGAGTGCAGCACCACAGAGCAGGTTTAAGACATAATGTCAAACAAAATAGGCTTTCATAATGACAGGAGAGGTTTTGGCATAGGCAGTATGTAATCACCAAAGCCATAACGTGAATCAGATTCTAGAGGTTAAAGGAAAACACCTGACATTGTGAAATATGTGATGAAATATTTTTCACATAATCATGTATTTCAGGAAGATAGTCAGCTTGATTGTTACATTACCTTAATTGAAGGTAAAATATGAAATATATATAGCAGTCTGGTAAATTGCTATAGGGCCAGGTTACCTTTATTTAATCTAATACTGCCCTTCTTTCCTCCCATTAACTGGATGGGAAGGAGCAGCTGGTCTTTAACCATTGGATAGATGGCAAACTACATGCAGGAAGAGGAGAAAACCCCTTTTTTCCCTGAAGTTGTAGACTGGTGATGCTCTCAATATGGTACCACAAATTTAATGGCAATACTTGTGTTGTTCCACTCTGTCTCAATAGCCACAGCACTCCCCTCTAAAATGCTCTAAGACATTCAAGGTATTTAGACTTTCTTACAGTGTCTGTTTTCTTTTTTCCTTTCTCTCTGGTTTTCTTGCATGAAATTCATGAAAATGTCTCAGGTATCAAGACTGTGGAAATTCATGATGATAGGCGTGTTTTTAGTGGTGTAGAGGGAGAGTTCTTGGGAATTTTTTACACTGTATAATTCTAATCTGCAAATACTACCCACAACCTCCAAAGTTTAAAATTAAATACATATTCTAGGTTACTGGGTAGAGCATACAAGTATAAATATGTTGTGGTTCTCAGTTCTCAAATGCAGGACCACTAAGTCATATGTCTAGATGCTGAAAGGGACCCATGGCCATGTGAATCCTGATGTTCAGCAGTTCCATACCAATCTGGAAGCTCGCCGTGAAGCAGTAAGTCTGTTCTGCTCTTGTGGGAAGGAAAATCATCACGTATGAGACTTACAGAACCTTGTTTGAAAAATAAACCCCGAGAAACCTTAATCTATAATTTCTAGAAATATGGTAATATGAGGTTGCAGCCAGTTGGAGTTAGTTATTTATAGCAAGTGGCCTTTCCTTGGAATAATTTTCTCACACTGGTTTTAAAGGATTTTTCCCCTTCCTGAAAAGGTACAGTTCTGAAGTTCGGGCCAGCAAATCAAAAAGTTCAAACATCACTACAAAATATGTTTGATGATAAAATATTAAGCATTCAGTAATAAAGGCACAGAAATGATTATATAACTCTGTAGGTTAAACATGACCCACTTAAACAAATAGCTGGGACAAGAAAAAAGAATCAGTATATTTATTCCCAGTGCTCTGAATGACATATGTTTAAATTGATCTCACAATCAGCTCATATCTGCTTCAACACAGTCATCTGATACCTATTTAAATGAATCTCATCTAAGAGGTGCAAGATCACTCCTGGGTGACGATTCCATCGCACGGTGGGATGTAAGCTAATACAACTGAACTCAGGGACAAATTTTTGCTGATCCCGATTTCAGTGTGAACTGGAATTTGTTGTCTCTCTAAAATGAGAAAGATCAGACTTTGAAAAAGGAAACAATCTATTGAGATCTTCATGCACCTTGATTTCAATTACAATCCTTGGCTTTCAGGATCCCGTTTAAAGAAGATAGGAAACTAGAATAGAGGAGTATCTGGAGAGTAATCCCAAGTCATTTTTTCAAGGGAGGAAGAATGAGAAAAGGAGATAAACAATGAGGGAGCTGAGGGAATTGTGACTTAATTGGATATTTAAAATAAAATTAAAATACATTGAAAGATGATTAAATAATTCCATATATGTAAATATAATGTATCAAGCAAGCTGTATATATTGGCCCTATTTCAAGGGCACATTCCTCTTGATTACTGTGCATAAGCTTCTGCTTAAGTGCTTTTCTTAGAGGGGCTGGTCTTAAGTTCTTATTTAAGTGCTCTCTTGAAATAGGGCCAACATGTAACTCCACGCCATTCTCACACAGACACTCTGCTTTTGCTCCCTCCGCTCACTTATTCCATATTGACTCTAGTGCGACAAACTCTTCCAAGTGGAAACCATGGCTCTGCATTTATTGATGGAGTACAGTCTTGCCAGCTTTAAGTCCTGAATGGGGTTTTCTGGGTTTTCTGGTGTTTCTTCACCAAGCTGTTAATACTAGTAATACAAATAACAGTTAATAAATCAATCTGTTTCTTCCAGGAATTTTGCTAGGAGGCATTAACCCCTTCTCACCATCTCCCAGGCCACACCCCTGCACTCTTTACAATGAGTGCAGCATATTTTTTATTTCTTCAACTGGCATTTGCAATCTGTCCTGACATAATTTACACATTTACACATTTTACAGAGCAAAGCACAGTCATGCAATTTAATTCCAAAAAACATAAGCATAGGAGACTCGGCACACTCGATTAGCAAAGCATATGATCGAGTTTTGCCAGTATGATATCAAAGGCACACGTTTGATTTGAATTTGTGTCAAAATGTACCTGCTGCTCTTCATTTCAAAACAGACATGTGCTGATGTGTTAGCCCATATTCACACGCAGGGGGCTTTTATATGCTGCAAACTGCACGTGTAGACCAGTGTCCTTTATAAATGCACTTTCTTTCCCTTCCTTTTCTCTTATCCCGAGGCAGCTGGTCTTCACATCCTTAGGGAGAGGGAAGGCCTGTCACCACCAGAGAGACAGAGAAGGGGAAAGCAAGAAATCACTGTTCAACCTAATGAAATAAAGTTCTGACCCAGATAAAGTCATCTGGGTTCTTCCACTGATCATTGCCCTATTGAGCCACCATTCCAGTTCTATTATTTCTTTTAAATAGGGATTTAATGCTCATGAATGGAAGGTGAATGCTTGAAAATGAAAGGTGATCACTGCAGTAAAGGACAAATCAATACAGAACCAAAGTGCTCTACTTATCCACAGGGCAAACTAAAGTGAAAGGAAATGTCTTCAAGACCCTCTCAAGCAGTTGAACTAATAGAAACGATGATTAAATTCCCATACTATTACACTTGGACTTAAAAAAAATCAGTGATTAAACACTTACTAGAAAAGGAATTGGCAGCTACCTGGACTGCGGGCATTTTGTTGTTCATTTTCCTTTAGCATGATTTAAAGGAAAGGAATTTGAATTTTGTGAATTTTTAATTAATAAAGATTGATAGCTGCAAAGAGCAATCTTAGAAGAACTAGAAAAAAAATATTCCCTTGTAAGTTATTTAAAGTTCAGTTTCTAGGGGTGCAAGGAATTGAGTACTTTTCTTGGGTTCTGGGTCACTTCAGTACAAATAAGTATATTTGCAATAATAGCCGGAAAGTTAGTTTGTTCAGCAGGTGTGAAATGGGCTTTTTTTAACCTCTAAATGTGATTAATATTGGAGGCTGCAAATAACATGATAGCAAGAGAAGTGCTCATGTTCACAGGTAAAATATTTTTGAATTTCATGGAAATCATAAAAAATGAAAATAGAATTTGGGCCAGGAACTTTCTGTGCTAATCTGGGACTGACATTTGGGGGTGTTGGTGTCAAGAGATTTTTGGTTTTGGGTCATTCTCAGCAGTAGATGAAACAATGAAGGATTCACTTTCTTTGATCCTCCAGCAAACCCTGATTGGCTGGAAGCAGGGAGAGACAGTTAACTTCACAAAGTCAATAAATGTGGCCATCTGGGAGAATGCAAATTTAGACAAATGTGATATATGTGGGATGACACTTTTTGCTTAGAACATGCCACACCATAAAAGCATTAAAAATACATTCATATGACCCAGAGCATTTGATTAAAGCCTTTAATACACAATAAATTCAGCCCCAAGCAAACTAAAGAGGACAACTTGCACAAATTCCAGACCCAGATTCATTCAGGTTTAGTTTTCTGCCTCCTCAGCCTCTTGTCTTCAGGCATCTCTGTCTGTGTTTCCTTTCGATTCAACTAACTGAGTGGAATCTGTGTAAAAAACCACAATCCATTGTGCTACAACTCCTCCTTTATGTGGAAAATTGTTTTTCCTCTTTCAGCTCTTTACATTTCACTCTTTCAAGCCACCAGCTTGAAAAAAAGTTAAGTATCTTTGCACATGGGTAACTTCTCCTGGGAGAAGAAGTTGCCTAAACTGTCTAAAATGAGTAAAGCTGACCTGATCAGGACCTGATCTCCATAGCTACTGGTAAGAATACTTTCTGTTCAACAGCATGTCCTTCCCCAGCAGCAGGAGCATCACTGGGGCTCAGCTAGTGCCCAGGCAGGAGGAAATCCAAAGCTGCTCACTGTCCTTTTCCAAGTAGTACAACATGCAGTGCTGCTATCTAACCCCTCCCAGACAGGTAGCTGCACAGTAATATTTATCTGTTGATGTGTACCTGGATCTTTAGATCATTTACAGTGGTTTTTCAGCATGATCTGAAATGCAGTGTGTCCATAGACTGGACTGTGTCTTGGACATGTTCACTCAACTCAAAGACCTTGCTAAAAGACTGTTTTAAAGCCATGGGGGAACTAATCTGATCTGAAATAGTAAATGCCCTTTTTGTGGTGGTCAAATACCTACTTTTTTTGTTCCATGGCAGGCAAAGGGGTAAACCCAGAGATTGCCTTTCCCTAGCTGGACAGATGTGTGGTAGATTTGCTGCTGGTATAAATACCTACTGGCAGCCAGGACAGGACAGAAGTTGAGGAAAAGTGTGTATCGGAGCATTGTATCTATGACACAGCATCTCTGGAGATATAGCTGACGTGATACAGCTTATTTAGCGCTTCTCTTCAGGTGGAAATAGAAGGCTCAGCCCAGCCCTTACCTAAAGATTTATAATCTCTTTTTTTATAGGAGACAGAGTAGTTCTACTTAAAGCAAACACAGAGGACTTGTCAGGTTCCATTTTTTGTGAAACGCTATTTTTGGCAAGTTACCTGACTATTTGTATTGAACAAAATAATTGAAGGGATGAGCTTACAGCCTTTATTTATATGAAATAATTCTGGCAATAGTGGAACTAGCTAGAGGAGTAAAACTTGTCGAACTAAACCTTTATTTTGTATGATAGGAGATAGAAGATATGGAAACAGATCGAGCATCCCGAAATGAGGATCAAGATTTCAGCAGAAGAAAAGCTGTAGTTACTTAAAGCTACTTGTTTCTTCCAAACCAAAAGACTGCTCTGTGTGCCTGGTCCTGAGATGGCGTAACCTGTCATGACTCCACTGAAACTGCTCCTGTCACCCATGGAACATCCCTGGCTCTGCAGTAGGTGACCAGGCTACCACACCATGGGGATAGCTATACTACAAGACGGGAGGCCCAGTGGCATTTACATGTGATGGGGAACTACTGGAACCGGGGTGTTAAGCTGAAAGCAGAGGACATGCCTGTTATTATCTGCATTTTACAAGGTGAGACAGACAGAGAAAAAAGTGAAGGTTTCTGAGAAGGAGAAAAGGAAGGGGTGGGGGACTCTCCTTTTGAAAGTGCAAAAGTCCAAAGCCCAGTTTCCTGTAAAGTCTCTTGTGATCACATCTACTTGTGGTTAGAGAATTAAATATTCCACAGGGCCAACTGCGCACTCGTTTGTTTGTACTTTCTGTTCACACTGGTCCTTTAACGGCTCTGTGCAATAAAGTACACAGTGTTAACCACCACAGCCGACTTCATCTGCACTTCATCAGATTAGCATTAGGTTGAAATCTCCAAGACAATATAAATGAGATCAATAAATAGTGCAATCAATCTCGGCTAGTTTTAAGTGTCCAGAGAGAGATTTAAACAGAGCTCCTGTAGGCTGACATTGCTTTACCAGCAGAGAACACCAAACACATTGTACTGATTCTAACACCTGTGCTGCCCCTTATGATTCTTCACGCACTTAAACAGCAAAGCCAACAGGACTCTTTCTGTTGACTTCAGGTGCTTTGGAATAACAGTTTAAAACATTGTTGAATGTGGAGTGATAGGAAAAAAGTGCATCTATGCAGTTCTTCCTTTTCTTTGGTTTTCCAAATGGATTGAGGTTTTTCTTGTTTTGCATCTATTTTTACAATTCCCAGGTATTCAGACAGGGACCGAATAATCCTCATCCAGCTCTGAGAGCACTGTCAATTGCTAAGGAACAATGTATATTTCCAGATTTGCAAAGGAAAAAGAACCACCCAAAATGCTCCAAATGAAGAAAACAAGCACAACATCCTTATTCCAGGCATTAAAAAGAACAAACGGTGATAACAAACTTAAAAAGCCAAAACAACATAGCACAGTCACAAGCTCTACAGATAAAAAGGATGGAATTATTTCAAATCCATATACCAAAAGAAAGTATGATACTGGGGGGAAAAATCCTCTGCATGGTGCAGGTTTGGGAGTATTCTTCATCACTTCATCTTTACATTGAAATTGAAGCAGTTGCGGCAGCCAGTCTGGAACGATGACTCAAGCCCTGAGTTACGTTCCAGAGCGAAATGGGGCAAGACAATTCAGAACATTCCAGGTTTTATTATTATTGCAGTTTCCCCAAAATGGCAACAACTGTTTCAATGGGCAAAAAGAATCTTCCTTGGCTTGACAGAACTCATAAAGAAAGCTTGCTTTTTGAAAAGAGGCAAAGCAGGTAGGACATTTCTTATACTCTTCCTTTCTTTTTACCTTTCTGTGACCCCTAAGAAGTCATAGTCCTCTCACAATCTAATCAGCATGGGGAATTGCAGAATGAATGGGCTGAAAAATTCCTTTGAAAGGCAATAATAATATTTTTTCATATATGAATTCCAGCTTAGTTCTTAGGAGCTCAACAAAGTGAAGGCATGGTTATTGTTTTTTTAATTTTTTTGTTCTTTCATAGAGCTTTTCAAAGGCACTCGCTTCTGCATAAGTTGTAAGTTTATGTTAAAGTCTTATTCTAGTCTGTGCTACACGTTTTAGTGCATTCTGTACTGCCCTGGGAGCTAACCCCCCTCCCCCAAAGAACTCTTTCTCAGCCCCTTCATCTGTAACCTTTCTGCAAGTAAATGCTAATTGAAAAAGAAAGAACACCACTAATCTTGGAATTTAAATGCATTTAACAAAACCAATCTCAATCTAAATTGTTGTTTCACCATTCCCTTTTCCCCAACAGATGTCGAGAAACTGCAATTCCTATTAAGAACACTTGACTGTTTACTCAGCAAGAGAACTTCAGGCTCAGGCTGCATCAATCTAAATGCGTTTCAGGACGTCAGTCTTTTGAAAAGTGCAGACTGTTAGTTGGTTATTTTTAAATGTAATCTTCACATAAAAGAGTTGCTGCATTTTTTTCTTTTCACTTTGTCATCCCTCTCTCCCTCCTCCCTCTTTTTATTTTTTTTTTAATGATGGCATCAGACATAGATGTCCTGAATTTTTATGTCCCATTCCATTTAAGTTTCTCTCCATGGTGTTTTATTTCATTTTTTTCCCCCTTCTTTTCAGCTTTGACCGAAAGGAATATTAGTAAAGATAGTGAACATTATTGCAGGGAAAAAAAAAAATTCCAAAAATGTTATGTAGTAAGAATGTTTGACATCAAAAACATGAATATGTTTTCTTACTGAGCTTTACAGTAAAGCCCCCGTGGGCTTTGACCACAGACCTACGTAAAGCTATCTGTGCAGATAAAGGCGACTTTGTGTGGTTTTGTTGTTTTGTACCCTGGGCGCTGCTAGTTAACCATGATCAGGAAAGTAGACATGTGTCTTGGTTTTTTTCCCCTTTTTTCTCTTATCTCTTCACACGATCCTTCAGTTAGTAAATGCAATATTAGTATTTGCAAATATACCTTCGTGTGATAATCACTGAAATGTAGCTTCGGCTCCAATTTCCCAATTACAGTCTGGTTGTAAATGTACATAGTTACACTGGTATGAACCCCCGTTTAGCATGAGTCCTTCAAGCATGTTTTACTGTAGAATCAATTTCAGTTGTTTTACTCATTGGGTTTTGTAATGTGGTGGGTCACATCCTTCACTAGGTACGGGGGAGCTGGCAAGGCTCAGGACCTCCAGCTGCCTCTTGCACCTGCATGGCCATGGGCAGGTCTGCGGTGGCTGGGGCAGCCCCACTAAGAGCTGGGTGGTGTCTGAATGGGGGAATGCTGCTCTTTTAAGGTCTTTTGAATATCTTCCATTTTCCCTGACAAAAGCAGGTTGAGGGAATGCTCTGGACCACATAAAGTCAGGCTTAGCCACATCGCTGTAAACCCCACTGTTCTTAAGTATTGCAATGCAGAGAAAGTCAGCAAAAGCATGGAAAAATGGCACATAGGTGAAAAAAAGAAACAAAAGCTTAAATTATGAATGCTAAGAGGCAACAGATAATTGGCTGCATGGGGGTGTGTGTGGGTGAATGTCTGAAACTGAACTTTTGAACTCTCAAGCAGAAACCTGCTACTCACTGGCTGCAATCTGTATGGGCTGGCTGTAAATTTTAACAACACCTGGACTAAATAAGAGTGGTGCATCTTGAATCCTCCAGTTAATAAAGAAGAATTAAACATGAGTAGCAAGTAGGTGGTTGCTCATCTGTTGGGCTTCTGCACATAGACTATCTAGATAGTGAAAATGGGGGACTTGGCTTCCAGACAGAAGACCTGGTGCCAAAACAAAGGCTCCCCAAAAGAAGTGTCCTTAGAAAGAAAAAGGTGTCCCAGAAAGAAGACTGGAGGAAAGATCCTGGAAATGGGGAAGATCTGAGACGATCAAGAAGATGAAAACAAATGCCAAGGGATGCCCAAGGGCAAGCATTGACCAGCATGAGCTTCTGCCCAACCCACCCAGGCCAGGAGTGATTCCTGGCTGTAAAGGAAGTTGGGAAAGGTAACGCTGGGTAGGGTAGTGTATAAGTGAGTGTGTGAGCTAATAAAGTTGGGTAAAAGCTCTGGTCCTGTGGTTCTTTATGAAGAATGCTGAGCCAAGCATTAAAGAGTGATACTCAAGTATCATGAGCATTGAATATTGTTTTTAAAATAGAATAGGTGTTTCTTTAAGATTTCTAGGAAAAATGCAAATATCAAGTAGAAAAATAAACAATACACTTTGATTAAGATTCCATTAAAGATTGCAATACTCCAAGATAACCTGAAAAAGGAAGCAGTTGTAAGGAATAATGAAATTAAGCCAAATGAAGTGCAATACATGAAGAAATCTCTCACAATGGCAATCTAATGGATAATTTTGCAGCCTTTACCCCAGTTACATATCCAGAAATCCATTAGAACCCATCACTAGTGCGTAGAGCAGGCAGGAGCCCATTTCCCACGCTCAACATGTCAAGGTAATTCCATTGTACAGCACGAAAAAGAAGAAAAATAAAATCTTGGAAAGTTTTTAATGTGGTTTTCAAGTCTTTTTCATGGAAGAATGTGCCCTCCCAAGAGTTCACTTGGTCTCTGAAAGCTCCAGAGTGAAGTCAAGAAAGCTGAACTGAAGTTTATTATTTTCTGATGCAAAATGCAGTTGAAAAAATAGATTATTTTATAATCCAAAAATCTATTACTTAAAAACTCATCACCATTCACAGTCTTTTTAGAACTTAGGAAACTCTACAGGCATCACAGAATTAGCATACTCCTCTCTATGGATGCAATCGTCCCCTCTCCCCCGAGACCCCTCACAGCAATCAAAAAGATTACAGACAGGTTGATGGCTCATGAAGCTGCTGGGTATTTCCACCTACAAATTCACAACCTTGATGGGACACTCAGTACCTTGAGTCATGCCCCAATATGTATTGAGAAGTCAATTTAAATGCAGTCTAATTGAACATAAAATGCCTGAATGTTGGACCTAATGTTAACATCCTCTTGCAAACTGTGGGAAGAGTTTTTCAATGTACCTACATTATGTTTTCAAAAATGATGAAAGCAGTGAAGGCCAGAGTCTGAAAGGAATTTGAGGTCTTCCAAATGAAATCAGTGGGAGGGAGATAACTGCTTCTCTAAATCTAGCCTAACTATAAGGCAGTAATCAATTCTGTTTTATAGGGTATCTATTGTGAAACATAAATACATGCCCTACATGTGGACCCTACAGCACATCCATCTGCAACGGGTCCTGATGTAATCTGTCACCCAGCCAACAATGTTGGATAGCCATATGTCATTACAATGCCATTTCACTTTTCAACCCACTTTTTAATGGAAAGGAGACTGAAACAGAATTGTTTTATATTTTTCTCCACCAGTGACTTGAAGACCAGTGAAGAGCAACATGCTATGCAATGTGAATAAAGAAATGGAGCTTGAGTATCAAGTGCCTACAAAAAAGCTCCTTGCATTTTAGGAAGTCATGTAAGGAAGTAAAATAATAATTTGTCAGGTATGTGTTAAAAGACTGTGGTCCCATAATGTCATGAACTCTTTGCACCAACAAGGTATCTGCATGGGTGGAAAGGATCTGAATTACGTATACAGTTTCTCAGAACACCATACAGTAAGTTTGTTAAACCAAAGTTTAGAGTTCTCCAGTTTCTTTGAGTGGCTTTCTAAATTACAGTAACACAACCGGTCATCCTAGCAGCCATCGCAAGCACAAATACCTGTGCAATAAGGGCAGTGCACTTTTGAGACTCTGCTGTTTAGATTACATAGTTTAAGATTCAAATCCAATATATAGAATCATTAGCACTTTCAGTATAGTTAAAAATGTTTCTGTAAATCAGATTTCTATTTTTGGTCCAAAAAGTAGCCTTGGAAACAAAAGTAATTTTTTGAGGAGCCTGAATTATAACTGAGCGATTTTTTCTTTCAAAACGTTAGAACCAAAGGAGATCAGGTTTGTGGTTATGTGTTGCTTTTCCTTCAACGTCAGGAATGCAGGTGTTTGCTCTCTGCTTATATTTGGTTCAGCGAATACATTCATTGTGGTCACTGCAAGGGAAATTCCCCTCTCCATGAGTGTACGGCTCACCTAGGCTCCCCTCTGACCCTCTTTCATAGCGTTGTGATCCAGTGAGAGAGTAGAAAATCTTCTACATTCTTGTTTTGAGTGAAGGATCATTGTCCTCTGCGCTCACGACACCGTGAGGGAATGTCAGAACTTCTCTGTCCTGTGTGGCAGCACATCCAAAGCCGGAGCCTGCCTCAGTGTATTCCTATGGCTCTTTCTGCAGCACGGTGAGGAGGCTGAACAAGCTGGTCTTCCAGCTCTTGAGGTGAAGCGTCCATCCTAGGACTCAGGCACAGTCACCTCCTGTGAAGAGAAGGATCTCCCAGCAGCATTGCAAAAGAAATTCTGTGCCGAAACAAAAATACTGCATGTTGACTCTGGAGCCCGTTCAGAGCTGTGTTCTCCTTCCTGCTCACACAACGGGCTCCCTTAGCACCCAGACCAGTCATGTCCTAAAGGTAATTCAAGTGGGAAATTTCCCCCAGCCCACATGAAACTCATGTCTTTTCATATAAAAGTA
Source organism: Chionis minor (assembly GCA_013398295.1). Taxonomy (NCBI): domain Eukaryota; kingdom Metazoa; phylum Chordata; class Aves; order Charadriiformes; family Chionidae; genus Chionis; species Chionis minor. Next base: position 460,337 of record VZSF01003480.1, on the reverse strand, counting down.
TTGATTTCCTTCACAATCAAGGGCCAAACCTGAAATTTTTGTTGTCACCTATTTCTTGCAACGTGAGTTACATGGCTATTTATCTTTTTGGTTCCAAGACATTCACAAAAGATCTGATGAAAATGTTACCACTGAGTGCAAACCAAGTCATCTCCCACTGATAGAGCACAAATAAGGTACTGCTCGTACTTCTCTACTAAGGTTTTCTATCCAGAGTGAACTGATGCTTTCTTTCAAGATTAGTTTGTAGCATGTTTGCAAATGGTAATTAGGTAGAAGAAAATCTTGACTTCAATAATTAAATTTATTCTCAGACACAGCAGTCTCTAAGGGGTAATGGGTAAGAAAATAACGCTGAAATCTTTAGAAATTTCATGTTAAGAGATTTGTTGGTTCATTCAGGTCATATCAAGACCTGTGGTCTTGATAGTTATCCTAACTACTCCAAATTCATCATGCTGCAAACTGTGTCTGAGAATCTTTTGGGAACAGCCATTTTTGTATGACATTCTTTATATCTTGTGCCATTAAAAGGTCAGAAAAGTTGGAAAACTACTTCACTTATAGACAATGAGGTCTTTTACTTCTGGGCTTTGGTTCAGCATGTTTATGTTTCACTTTTATTCTGCTTGTCTTTAAGTATATACTTAAATGCTTGAATTAAGACTTTGATAGACAAAGCAGCAAGAATAAAAAAAAGGGGGGGGTTTTCTGCTTAATTCACATTTATGAATGAAGAATCAGACCAGTTTGGACCCCAAATGATATTCCCTATTAGTGGTAGCACCAATAAAATACAATACAATACAATACAATACAATACAATACAATACAATACAATACAATCATTCTAATAAATTAATTCTAATTAATTCATTCTAATAACTATTTAAAAGCAAAGTTTTAAAAACAAAGTCTACAGTAATTTACAGCTGACTCTTGCAAGGCAAATATTTATTATTGTCCTCATGTAAGGTGACAGTGAGCAAGGCAGATGTTTGCCTGGTGTTACAGGATGAACTGCTCTAGGAACTAAAAATCCTGACTCTTGCTTCATGATTAAAACCCACAAGAGACTTTAAAGACAATGAACAGTTTGCTGGCCAATGTTGTTCGATAGATAAATTATTTTCTTTTTGTCTGGGTCACTGATCAGCCCAGAACTTTCTGGTAAGTCATTTTAGATTGTTAAAAGTAAAATGTTACCTGTTTGGTGAATCAAAATAAAACCAAAAAGAATCACAAAGAAATATGATGAACTTTTACAAAAGATGAACCATTTGTAAGAATTGACATCCTTTCAAGAAAGATCTGATTTCATTTAAACAGTACTATAACAGTACTAAACAGATAAATACTGCAAGGTATTTATCCTTTTTATTCCTCACCTCCCCTGTAAGGGTTAGTAATATGTACCCCTCACAGAAATACTGAATGGCTCATCTTTTATGCCAAATGAGGACCCTACATTTCATGTGAGGGAGCACTTACTCAAAGGAATGCCCTCGTTTTTTATGGATGAACTATTCATTCACTTGTGTGAATAAAATATTCAGGGGTTCAGAATTCATAGCCTGTTTCTTTAAGGTACTGCGCAATTGTGGATAAAAGATGGTATTGCAGTGAAAAACACTGCTAATTACCATTTATTATTATCCATTATTATTTCCATTTATATCTCACTATTTTTAACTTGCTCATAAAAATTTCTCTTCCTACGACTTAGTCCAGATTGTATGATAATAAGTGAATAAATAATGCTAGCGCTTTCCTATCCTGTTTTCTTTTTATTTTTTTTCATGAAACCAGATTTCTAGATGTGAATTGTCACTTTGTATTCCCTACCCCTCCTGAAAACACAGCTATAATTTCGTAGGCATTGCTAAGTATCTGAGGTGAATGTTTGGTAGAATTCTGCAGGCATGTGACAAACAAACAAATACGTAAACAGAGTAAATACAAATACAATACATTCTGCAGATTTTGCCAGGATTCTGGGAACATTTTTTACTGACCTGAAAAAGGATTTTTTTTTTTTCTCATGTACTGTTTTCTGTATGTTGTGTCACACAAAGCATATTCTGTACAATCTGTGAAGCCTCACATTAGACAGAGTGAAAGTTAAGTGAATTTTAGGAGGATTATTTATTATATTGCAAATCACAGCCTGGCATAGTGCATTTCTTCACTGAAATATGTTTTTAGCACTTCGGAAATCCCTTTGTATGCATCTGAGTCGATTAATTTCTCTGCGAGCATACGTGCTTCTCAATATACTTGTTATGTGTTTGTAGCTCTCGGTGTGTAATGAGACATTTTTGCTGTTGCTGATAATTCTGTAGATTCCATTGTACCCAGACATATGGTGTCAGTTGTTTGAAGGGTTTAGAAAACCTCGGATTGGCTGTGATGTAGAAATGCAATAATCCCCATAGAAAACTTCGGACTTCTCCAACCAGAGTTTAAAATCCGCATGCTCGCTTGCAGACTGGGGAGTTTTAAAAACAAACGGGCCCTCGTAGATAATTTAGCATTAATGGCCCGAGTCAACAAGAAGTGCAAAACATTCAGCCCCCAGGAAGAGCGATACAACGTCTGAGCTGTGCTTCCGCAGGGTAGGAGCCAGATGGAAATATGTATAACCGGCTTTTTATCAGTATTAAGTGTGTATTAAATTAGTGTTATTAAAGGACAACTTTTAAACACTTTAATAAGGAAGAACGGTGATCTGCCTTCTCTCTGTAGTCCTCATCCAAAGCCAGCAGCAGCCAATCGAAAGACCGCATTGATTTTGATGGGTTTTCTATCGAGCCTTATGCCTGCGAGCGGGATGAAAGGCAGCTGCGGGGAACTGGAGGGCCCTGGTTTAGCAGATGCTCGTGGCTCCCCCTAAGCCCACGCAAGCCACCACAGGTCCTCCATAGCACGTGCGTCTGGAGCGAAATCAGGGCTCCGTCCCAGTCAGTAGGAGTTTTACCACGGACTATGGGGGGATTTCAAATTTTTCCCCTAGTGTGAGTAGGCCAGCTTATTTTATTTGCTGTTCCCTGACAAGGGTATTCTGCCTGAATTGTCTCCGTGGGCCTGTAAGCAGCAGGGTTGGCTATTACGTCTCTGTAGCCCTGTTACCTGATTTGGGGTATAAATGCATATTTTCTATGCTCCGTACCTTGGTGCGAAGCATTTGTTATTGTAGCTGCCTAATAAAGCAAACATTGGTCAAAGGCCAAAGCTTAAGTGAATAAGGATCATTTTCCCTTGCAATATCATGGCCTTAAACAGTGTTTCACCAAGGCTAAGCTGGGCTGCAATATGATTTGTTAAACATGACTGACTACAGACAGTGTTTGAACAGAGTAGCAATAACATTTCCTCCATCCTTCTAATACATTTACTTTAGTGCACTGTGGTAAAGATTTATTTTTTTTTTAGGGAAAACAAGTACATTAGTGGGGTCTTCCATACAATTTAATGAACCACTGGGCCTCAACTTATTTTTATTTGTTACTTATATAGCTCTTGTGCTTAGGGCAGCAATGCTCTGAAGTCCAGGTTGTAACTAGGTCCCGTTGTTCTGGATGCGATACAAACACAGAGTTAATCAACTGAACAATGTGTAACGATTTGTGACTTCATTGCTGTTGTATATTGCAGGAATACCGGAATGGGTGCAGCCCAGCATGGTGTGACCAGCTAGAAATTATTCCCATCTTTATCCTTCTCTTAGAAGACTACTTAAAACTCTTGGCTGAGCATTGGCCAGCTGCTGTCCAACAAGCAGAAGTAAAATATGCAGCATGGGAGGAAAAATTAGCCTGTCTACATAGCCTACGAGTAGGTGCACAAAGAAGGGTAAGTAAAATGGGAAAGCAAAAAAAAAAAAAAAAAATTTAGTCCTTAGTTTCTCTTGAATTGCTTATGGCTAAATGGATCTTTTACTTTATGCCAAGAATAATTTATCTTTGGTAATGAATAGACAGTTTTTCCTTGTAACACTTTTCCGCTTGCAATCCCTTCTAGCATTAATGCCAGGGGAATTTCCAGATGAGATATTTGCAAGCTTTTTGTTTTCTATGTGCTGCTGGACCAGCACTAAGGGGAGTTACTTGTGCTGGAGGATTGACCTCCGTTCACATCTGTACAATTTGTCCCCTTGTGACCTTGCAGAAGAGGTCCAAATAAGCAAGCTCCATCCAGGGTTGCCCAAAAACACAAAAGGAGAGTGCTTCCTCCTTGAAGTTGGGGTGGAGAAAGCAGAACTGAGCCTTTCAGTCTCTTTTCTGAAGACTTAGCCAAAATTCAAAAGATTATTAGGAATATTGAGGTAAAGCAATCAGACAATCAAAAAATAGTTTATTCAAGGAGCAATTTTAACCCAAATTTAATTTTAGTCTCAAAGGATTGGTTTTACATGACCAAACTCAAAAATGCAAATTCCACTGGAACTGTGTAGGTGAGACAAATATAATTCTGTGTTCCACTCAGACACAGAGGTCAAAGATTCATTGCAAAGTGCAATTTCCCCTCTCCTTGCTCTTTCGATCATCAGAAGAGCCAGTTGCACCCTCACCTCGAGTTGCTGCTACTGCAGTCTCTTGTATTGGTGTCAATATTGCTGCTGTCTGGAAGGGAAAAAAATGCCATATTTGTCACTGAGGAACTGCCTCTCTAGAGCTCGTAACAACCTCATTTGGGTGTGTGCTCCATCCTTTCCCTCACGTATGTAGGCAAGAGACCGTAGCTGATACCAGAGGAGTTGCACATGATGGGTTTTATTCTGTGAACAGGAAATATTGGGATTCAGAGTGCTAGTTACTTTTTGCATGCAAATGTCCTGTTTCTCTAATGTAAAGGGCTCTATAAGTTGCAGATAAGTGTTTTGTGAATCAAGCCCTAAATCCTCTCTTTATTTTAACTGGAGACTTTAGCCAGTGGATAAGCACCATCAGACATTATTCAAACATTTTATGACTTTTAAAGGAATTATTCTTTTTTTTTTTTTTTTTAAAAAAAAAAGAGAACACTTTAAATAAGAGAAAACAAACAGTTTTGTTGGAAGTGGCCTGGTTATGGATATCTTCTTTCCACCCCAGTGGCTTGATGTGACTGTTAAACGGCATTTGGCTGTTTTATAACTGATGCAATTATTTTGTCAAAGGTTGTGGGGTTTTGCCTCCCTTAAAAAAAAGTTAGTTTACAGTTTATTAACTTGGATTACTGCTAATAGCTCCCATGGGTCTTTCTACTGAAACAAGGACCAGGATAACTGATTTCTTAAGACCAATCTGGAAGACTTTAAAACACATTAATAGCTATCACTGAAACAGCAGGAGGAAGAATAGTATGTCATTTGGGGTTTTTTTTGTTTTTTTCTTCCTGTTCTCTGAATAAACTTTTCCCTCTACTTTATCTATATATCTATTATCCTGTCTCTCTCTCTCTCTCCCTTTTTTTCTTTTACCTTCTTTTTACAGCTATTAACAAGCTAAGTTTTCAGTGAGAGCAAATAAACAGCAATGACTCTTTTTGACTGTTCAGGGAGCACATTAGCACATAAATAGGAAACAAAGACTGGTTCTAAGATGGTTCAGGGAAAAAGTAAAATGATACTTTAAAGTGTGGACACCTAAAGTCAAAACACCCCATTTTCAAACAGGTCTAGAACCACTGCAGAATATCATTCATCCTTAAGATCTTTATTTTTATTTTTTTTAACATTTTGGGGGGTTTTGTGCATAAAGAATTCTAAAATCAAAAAACACAGGTTAAACATTTAGGCATGGAAGTGCGTGGTGTGGTTTACATGTCTTTGAAAGCAATCATTTATTATATCTATCAATAATAAAGGTATTTCCCTTCTTCCACTGCTTGGACATTGCTACTCCAGTCATACCTTTCTGCCCCATTCCTCACCTTCCTGGCCAAAAGAAGGATGAGCAGAAGTGCTTGTTCCATGTGTCTGAATTAGGGTCTGGGAAATCTGCTGAAGTGTGTGACAGAAAACTTTTTCCTACTTTTATTCCCTTGGTGTGGTTGCTATAGTGAATAATGGAGGAAATTTGATTTGCTGTGGAAGGACTGTAAGCAGTTAAAACAGCCGGGATGTTTGTTATCTGGGTACTAACATTGGAGTACCGGGTGCCAAATATCATGAAGAAGTAATAATATGAGCCCATATTTGCAGAAATAAGAGTGTAGATATAAACAGGGAAATTACAACGTCCTGAGTGTTCTTAACTTTTCTATGACTTGAAGTTGTGGTGCTAGTCAGTCTGGAGCATCCAACTGAGTTGCTGGACAAAATTTTATTTCTTCCTCAATTTCTTTGCTGAGTAATGGGAATCATGCACCTGTTACATGTATTGATTTTCATAGTTTTGGTACACTGCCCAATCTGTGTGAGGTAATTAAAACACTCTCATTTCTATTATCTGGAATAAAGAGGAATTGGGATGGGCATGGGAAGAAACAATGCTCCTCTGCTTCCTTGTCTAATGGGAAGATGCAGATAATTCAGAAATAGTGGCTTTGAGACCAGAAAAGATGAAGTAAGTCCAGTTTAGATGTTTCAGCATTGTTCTTCTTACTGCTTCGCGGGGGGAGGTTGATCCGATACAGCATTGCACACATGTATGAAGTGAACTGAGACAGAGTTACTAAACCCCTCTGCCCCTGCCCTTCAAAATCAGGAACTGGTGTTTGCCATAACAACGTACTTTGACTTGTCCATGATATTATCAACCAGAATGCAGCACATAAGATCTAACCTGCCTACAGCAGAGGTCTCTATATTTATAAAGCAAGAAATAGAGAGCATGGAGCTACTTCTTAAGAACCATTTCTGAAAATAGATTAAATTATGCAGAGGTCAGTTATTGGCATCATCAGGTGCTATAAATCAGCATAACTCCTTCAAAGTTGGTTTTACCATATCTACAGGATAGTGCTGTGGTCTGTATTTTGCTTAGCTGAAAAGGTTTGCAGACATTTATTCTCATTAAAAGTTGCTTCCAGGAGTTTATTTCCAACCTATTCATTGATTCAGTAGAAAATGTCTCATTTTCAGTCCTGAATGAGGGTCATGCCATTCTCCTCTCTCTTCAGTACTTTATGGTTTTCTTCTCTATTGATTCACAAATGTCTATTGAAATAACCAATATTATCAGATAGGCAAGTTACGGCAGAATCTTATTTTCCTGGAATGAATTTTGCATATAGTCCTGTAACGTGCCAAAAAAAGAGTCCAGTTCAATGAGAAAATCAAAAAGTTTAAAAAAATGACCAATGGATTTATTAGGAAAACACACATGCCATTTTCTACTGCCAGTTCTTTTTGACATTCAGCTGTTGATGCTCAAGCACTTCTGTAGTAGAAGTGACTACAGTGTATGACAGATAGTATGGTAATGAAATGGCATACTTTTGTGTTACACTGAAATTTCAATAAGGGTGGAATTTTACTTCAAAAAGAGGGCAGTGATCTTCTCACAAACACTGTCCTTTGTCCTGAGGCACACAAAATCCCCAAATCCCTAAAATATTTTATCTAAAGATAAGATAATTTTGCACCAGCCTGGGCATGAAAAAGAAAAGTATATCAGATGCAGCTGGAAAAGTCCTGTTGCTCAGGGAGAAGGTAAATTAAAGGTTTCTATCGTATCTGTATTTCAATTACAATTTTATTTTTGGTCCCTGGCAGTGCAGACTGTTGAAGTCTTGGGAAGTGGAAAAACTCACAGGTGTATGAAAAAGGAATCTTTAATGGTGGAGATGTATATATTTGATCTATGTTGCTTTTCATGTGGGGTATACATGACATTTAAATAAAAATGTGGACTGTTATGGAGGGCCCCATCTGTTTGAGTTTGCTTGAAGATTGCTTTTTTTTTTTTCTTAGCAATGATGACCTAGTTTAAGTCTGCAGCTCTTCCTGGCTCATTCTAGGGGTCAGTCCTAATGAAGCCAGTTGTGCAAGGACCGAAACAATTAGTCATAAAGGGGATGATCTGACTTTCATTTGTGCCCACGGTGCATATTTTCGCCCAGTTTTCTGGGAACTGGTTGACAAAGTCTTGAGATAGATACCTCAGCTCTTGGTCAGCTGGATCCATGGGTAAAGGTCAGAGAAGACTTCCACTTCCTCTGTTGGGCTGTGCAGTGATGATGTAAGTCTACCTCTTTCTCAAGGTATTGCTGTTTCATCAGGTGCATTTGTGGTTGGCACTGTGATTTTGCTAACTGCCTTTGCCAAAGAGATCCAAGACCAAGTAAGTTCTCATCTCAGGTATAATACCAATCTCCGTTGGTATCGACAGTGCAAAATTGGTCAGCTGACACTACCACTGCTGCTGAGTGTGCAAACAGCTAAAGTTTGTCTTCAGTGACACAGGATTTAGTCCTGTAAACAGAGCCTCGCAGGTATAGTCTGGAGCTGATTTATCAATAAATTCCAGTGGCTTAGCAGGTAACAACCATAAACCTGGTTTCATCAGCCAGGATATGCAAGTGAACCTGGCTCTTCAAAATGATCCTGGCCCAGCAGGAGGATGACAAAATATCATTTCTTTGCCTATATTTCTATCATGAACACCACAGATGGGCAGCTTTTTGTGGCTTTATTATTATCTGGAGACTCCAGGAGACTGGGAGGGACTGGTGGTGGGAGAAGCACTGTCTCCAAGCAGCTAACCCTACACAAGCACTGGAGTTTAGTTCCCTCAGCTGAAGAAGACTTCAAAAGCCCAAAATGCTCTTGTCTTGGAAAAGCTGGGAAGTCCTTCATATCGATACAGACAAAAGGTGAATGAAATGGAGCTCACATTTATGGATCCAGAAAGGCTAGGAAAGACTGTTAAAATCCCTTGGTAGATTTGCGGTAAATATTCTGAATCTGAACTGGGTTGTGATAACTGAGACTAATATCTGTTTGGAGGTTTACTGCAGACAATTCTGGCTTTTTCTGTTTTTGCCCAGATAAGAAATGCTCTGAAAATAATCCTCCTGGATGAGATTTCAGTACCTTCTGATTTTAGCTGCATCAATGTTATTTTAAAGTAGAGGGTTAACATCACTGTAAAACTAGTGAGAGAGTCTAGAGAAGGTGAGAGAAGGTGAGAGAAAAAGGTAGAGAAACGCAGAAAATTATAATAGTGAAAAAAGGTCAAAACCCAAAATATTTTCAAGTATCATAATTATTCACTTGCTTTAAAAAGTTAGGCTTGAACAGATCCAAACCTTCTAAAGTAGGATGATTTGGTGAGTAAATCTCTGAATGTCTGTGTACACACACACATACACACACATTTATACTGTTTACTTGTATAAATATAGAATATCCATATATTTGTGCCTGTGTCTATCAATGTAGAGTCCATACGTATGCAAGGTTTATTGGCTATCTTCTTGTTTGTGAAAGGAAGACAGAGAAGAATTCTCTGTCTTCTACCATTCCTCTTGGCAATATTTTCTTGTGTCTGCCTCCGATTCACACACAAATATTTGCTAAGGCATTTTCCAATCAACACGAGATTTGAACAATTCCATGACTCGTTGTATCCTATATTTCATTATCTCCAGCAAAATGTGTATTTCCTCACTGGTATCACAGAAACACATCAGGGTTTTCATGCGACACAGTTAAAATTCACAGTGCGTTCTCAGAAAGTGTACCAGGCAAACATTTTAGGGTCTGGTGGTGTCCTATGGAGAAAGACCTGCAGAAATCACCAGGATAGAATGATGAATGGATTCTGGATTATATTGCAGTTGAAAAGTAGCAGAAAGCTATCTAATAGATCTTCTACTGTTTAGTGAACAGGACTCACATTAGATAATGGCAGCAGAAAACATTAAAGACAATTGTGTATGATGTAGTATTCGGTCAGATTCATTCACAGTGTATAGTCATTTCCAAATGGCATTGTGCTGTTCTTTGTTCTGTAGCAGTGTCTAATATTTCTAAACATTTTTAGGCTCTGTGACACCTTAATGGTATACAATAACAGTATGCCTCCCTTTTAGAAAAATGGATACTCTCATTTTTCTAAACATTGTGCCTTTACCTTTAACCATTTCCATTTAAATGCAAATTTCAATCATGTCCACCTCTCTGTATTCCAACAGAAACACAGGGAAAAGGCTATACCTTAAATCCTCATTTCTCCATAAAGGGAGCTGTTTCCTTCAGGTGTGTCACTCCATGTTATCTGTCTTCCTTCTCATTTTACACATTACTATTGTGGCAAGTTTACCTTGCAGAATTCACAAATAAAAAGCGGTCATCTTTTGGGTTGAAAACTCTGCTGTTTTTATGTACTAAAAGAAAATAGGCATTTGTAGTTATCTTTATTTCCCGGTGAATTTGTCTGACATAACCTACTGACATGGAAATTTCCCTTTCACAAGTCTTTGAATTATTACTAGCATTTACAACTGTTTATAATCCTGAAAGTTTATAATTTCCTAAAGAACTGCAGACAAATTAAGTGAATTTGTATCATAGGCATGGATTAATCTCGTAATTATTGTTCCAGTTTAAAGGAAATAATTGAATTTCAGGGTTAAGGATAAAACGTGATGCTATGAAACATATGTGATACTGGTGTCGGTTTCCTGAATGTCTGTTCTTCGTATGCAGCTTAGCAACACATTTGAGCAACTCATTAAGGTGTCTCTGCTTAGTGAGTCTTCGGAGAGAAAGTTACATTTGAATCTGGCCTGTAAAAAACACTCAGAAAACAGCCAACCAAAACAAAATATCTCCCTCCCCCCTCATCCCTCACAAAAAAAAAAAAAAAAAAAAAGAAGAAATAAAATAAATCCCACACCCTTTATCTGTTGTTAGTCCCTCTTGATTTACTTTTGACAAGAGAGGGCACTGTGATAACATTCTAAAGAGTGGACATATTTGTATACACTTGCCTCTGAGACAGAAAGGAAGCCAGGGATTAACCCCTGAACCAATTACTTTACAATATAGCAACTACTTCAACACAAAGCGGGGGGGGAAGAGACAATTTAACTAATTAGTGCAAGTCACAATGTTCTTTATGGGAATTACTCAGTTGGAAGAAAAATTGTTGAGTGGGCTCATAGGCAAGAGGATGTCTGCTTTAGAGTGTATTTATTAATTCTCACTTTGAGTCAGCTTTTACTAGCTGAGAAATTTCGCTGAAGATACTTAATGGCTGCAGTTCTTCCAGAGAATTATACATATTGGAAATGCTGCATAGGTATACTGTTTCAGCAAAAGTTTATTTTTAACCTTTATTAAATGCAGCCATGTGCATTTCTAACTCTTCAGCATATTTCTGGTGTTGGGGAGGTCTAAGCCCACTTTACATAGGTCAGAAATATCTTCTGCCTGCCATTTTAAAATTTCGCGTTAAATGGTGTAGCCATGACACACAACTTGCCTTGCAAGTAACTTGTTTTCCATATTAACTGAATGAAAAAAATTTTAAGCACAATTTTTAATGTAGATAATAAGTTGGGGGCTCTTCAGTTCTGAGGTGGCTGGGGTTGGAGGATGAAGGCAATAAGACTTCAAGCACCTGCACTTTGAAAATCAGATTCTTTTTAAGTGTCACAAATTGAGTACCTAGAGCTGCTTGTTATTTTCAGAAAATCTTGCCTATGTGTGGTTTACAAATGTAAAACCGTATTGTTGGTAGGGGCAGGACATTTCTCTCCTGCTTTGCTGACACGTGTTTAGTGCATTTTTGGTGAGATATTATTGTTGGTAGAATAAATGTCTTCTGAAGGAAAGTAAAAGTTAGAGGATGTTATTTGCATTTTAAATTTTAATAATGTCTTGCATACCCTTAATCCCTTCCTTTTTTTTTTTTTTTTTTTTTAAACTACAACAAATACTGCAAGCAGTCAGATACATAAGGGTCTTCATAAATGTTTGGAACTTTATGTGAAATATGTGCCTAAACCACCAAATATGTTTGTATTTCACTGTACTTTCAGATAGCAGAGGACAGACTGTTATCATGAGCAGAGGTGATAGACTTGGTATTCATTTGATTATGAAGGCCTTTGGGCCTTTGACTTTAGCTGTTCTGAGTTGACATCAATGACTTGCAAGTGATCCTTGGGAATGATTGTACTCTGTTAAAGAAATTTTATGCATACTTGTTTCTTGTAATACAAGGCTGGAGAAAAACTGTTGTTTGGTCACCGCATGGCAGATTGGGGAGTTCCATGACTACCTTGGTTTTATTATTTGCTCATGCAACCCGGAGACCAGAGGTCTTGAAGACATGGGAAGAGCTACTTTCCTTTTCATAACAAAAATTCTGAGGTTATTTCCCTTAAATGTTAGCTCTTTTTCCAAACTGGGAATCCTCCTCCTCCTACAGGAAAGTTGGGGGAAAATGAAAAAGCGAGAAATACTTTGAAAGCTTCAGCTTTCTGAATCTTTATTGGAATAAGCAGACTCCATTTTTTTCCTACTTTATAATTACGTTTGTTTCTTTCTAATTCATGCAGGCTGGGGCAGATGACTACATGATACTACTTGATTAGCAGAGACTACTATCTCCCATAGAACTGAGAAAACCTCAGCTGAGTCTATTTCTCCCTTGTATTTTGTTCTTCAGCTTTTGAGCTTGAAGGATATATTAGCTAATGGGGAGTTTCCTGCTCTCTATCTTGATCCAGAAACAGACAGATAAAATTAACAGACATTGCTTGAAGATTAGCTATCATTAAGTCTAGCTTTGACACATGCGACTAATTGAAGGAATACCAGGTACAACAGGAAATGAAGAATAATGGGTAATACTTACTTAGAAAAGACTTGTTTCACCTTAAATCCAATATGAGTGTGATAGTGCTTAGATAAACTTAAGGGAGTTAAGATCATACAGACTCTTCATCCACCGATTACTGTTAAAAAAGTGTATATCCCAGATGGTAATTCTTTGACAAATGTTTTCTTTAAGTGACAGCTGATAGACCTTGCTGTTAACAAAATTATAAACCTTTTCTTTAGCCGGCTGCAAAAACTCATTTCTTGGATACTTTCTGTTTATTTTTGCATTGTGGCTTCCCTTGACTTACTTGAAAGGTAGGCAACTTCAGATACAGATCTGAGTGTTTCAATAGTTTGTGTTTTCACATGGGCCACTGTAAAAACAGGATGGAACCATGGAGAGCTGAATTATTGCAAAACTGAAGCAGAAAAGGAAAGCGATTATCCATTCAGCCTCTGCTTATGTCTCATCTGTGCTTTCATCTCAGTCATTACACAGGTGTGCATGACAGCCAGACCTATTTTACCAAAGCGCAAGGCACACACATTGGCTTCCAGGACCTTGTGAAGATTGCACAAAAAAAAGGGGGGTTATAGCTTTACTATAAAACCCAAAGATGTAGCATTCAATCTGGAAGTTGGTCTGATATTTGCTATCTGCGTAACTTTCAGGAAAGTGTATTTAAGTGAAAAAAACCACGATCTAAAAAAAGATTCTAATCAAGAACAAGTGGAGAGAGGAACCTTCAGAAAACATTTGGGCACCTAATTTGAAACATGGTGCAGAAAAGTCATCAGGATTAATTGCTGGCTTTTATGAAACAAGCCCGTTTACTTTATTCAAGTACATAGGGACTCATTCACTCTTTCTGCTTACCCCTATGGTATGATAATGATGCATTGCAGCAATGTGCGTGTGCGTGTGTGTGTAGGTGTGAGTGTGGGGGTGAATGTATTTAAAGTGACAGTGTTGATAAGCTTTGGTTTGCTGCTTGTTCTAATGGGTAAAAACAGGCAAACCTATCACATGGGTGAAAGGTGAGCAGCCAGGTCAGCAGCTATCCAAACTGTCGCAACCGCTCCTCTGTCGGTGGGGCTCTGTGAGTATATTCCAGTGGAGATATGGCACCAGATAGAGTTCGTTTTCCGCAGTACACTACGTCACAGGCAACAGGCTATCACAACTTTTTATCATGCCTCATACGTCTTCGAACAGAATATGACTTTTCAAAAAATTAACCTGTTTTCAAATCATAAATTGTGCCAATCACTCATCTGCATGGGGGAATCACATCTGAAAATTAAATCCTGAAGTGCGACCCATCTGCTTTCGCTGTCAGCCTCAGCCCCAGGAACTCCTAAGCAGTTGTTGTTGTTGCTGCTTTTTAATAGGGTAGGACAGTAATGCACAGCCCTCCAGATGTGTCCTGATCTTGCCTGGAGATTCACACACTTGACCTCAGGTTGACGTTGAAAACCCATCTGAGGCCAAACGGAATTACAGTGCCCTCCATAAAGAGGAGAAAAAACTTCTAAAGCTGAGGCGCTGGGAAGTGTTCAGTAACCAGTGGATGTCTGTGGTATAAACTTTAGTAGCCTAGTGAGAGTTGAGGGGGAAAGGGGAGAGCTTTTTTGACTTCTAATGTAGCACAGTACTTGTGCCTGTCTCCTGAAGTCTAGTTATTGAGTGCTGAATCGTGTGACAAGGAGGCCTGCGTTGCATTATATCAGAAATATAAAGATAGATCATTTCCTTTCCCCCAAAGATTGGTAATTATTAACTCAATAAAAAGCAGGGCTTTTTGCCATCACCTATGGGTAGGAGTGAGAAGCAGATAATCCACTGTCAGAACATTTCTAATTTTAACTAGTGTGGGTATTTCTCAGATAAGTAGAGAAAGGTAGTGAAACTGTGCATTGATACAACCCAGACAATGAGCCTCTGGACCTACTGTAAGTGCTGATAATACAGACCCAATGCCATTCAATGTCTAAGTCATTTCAAACAACCATATTTAATGAGATTTGAGTCTACACTGCCCTGAGCAGAACACTAATATAGCACGAGGCACTGAACTACTCTCACGTCCCATTCACATATACAAAGCAATGCGAGGGTGGCTCCATATGACAAGTTGGCACTATGATTCCTTTTCTATTCCTTAGAAATACCAGGTGCTGTGCTGAGAGGCAACCAGCTTTACCTTTTGGAAACCAGAAGGTTTCATTTCTTACTGGCTGCAGTGGACCTCTACAGGGGTAGTTCTGTAAACCACCCAAATAAAGCTGATTTTTATTGGAAATGTGCACAGAGCAAATAGAAGGGGAAATATTGCATGTTGGAATATTTCTGATAATTGCAACTTTAAGAAGAAAGTTGACATGAAGGGCTGCCTTCATCATTAGAGAACTGCATGGTACAAGCTGCCCTGCCTTAATCACAGCTGTCATGAGAAAAGGAAATAGATTTTTAGGGTCCAGATAGGATTTCTCCTTGGAAATGTCAGAAGTGATTGATGTAAGACACAAGTAAAAAGCTACTCACTAAACGTGTGTTGTCTACACTTTTGAATCCTGCCCCCCCACCCGATATGGTGTTGTCATGATTTTAACAAGTCACAGGAAGAGTTAAGCTGTGCTTTCTGAATAAATTAGTACAGTCACAATATGACACTTCCCTGACCTTTGCGAAAGGTGGAGAGTATAACGGTAAGACATACAGTGCTGTTAAACAATGTTGGGGTTTTTTTAACCACTCTGACAAAAGGTGTAAGCTCTTTAAAACAGTTTCCTAATGCACTTCAGCAAGAGAGCTAACTGACTGTCATAAAATGACATGCGTAACACAGAGATCTTGCTACACATTTTGATGCAAAGGAACACCCTGTTAGTTGAAAATCATTGCTAACTGGATTCAGATGTTAGAGATGAAGTACATGGAGCACTGTACATTTGGTAAAGCTTAAAGATGCTTTAAAAAAAAAAGACCATAAATCTTTAGCTGTGGCCTTTTATCAGCTCTTAATTTGTCATGGTATTTTAATTACTTTCAGTGTAAAATTTTTAATCCATATGTTAGGGGAGACCATGCTTATTTCTTGCTTGTTCTCTTGAAATATAGTTTTTAAAAGTTAGCAGGCCTGTGTGCACATGGATGTTTTAAGAGCTTACAATGGGCCACTTCAACGTTCTCTTAGCTCCATGTTTATGCACACATTCAGAAAATTGTACCCATGCTGACATTGGAAGTTAAAAATTCAAACCTTAAAAGTGACATAAATTTGCTTGGATGGGACACGATTTTCACAGGGCTCGTTCTCAGCATTGCTGTAAAAAGTTGCATTTTAATTGTTTCAAGAGAGGTATCCAAAAAGACAAATATGCTACTTGTGGCTTTTGAAAATAAAGAGAAAACATAAACTCTTATGTGATGAGAGACTCCTTTCCTTCATTTTTTTCATTTTTGTGGTGTTTGTTGCCCTTATAATCACCTTATTTTCAGGACTTACATGTGTGACTGCTGAGACATACACAAAATATGATCAAATTGGTACATGAAGCTAAGGAAAGCAATAAGGTATTCTCAGTACTGCATGACTGCAGTTAAGTCATTTTGAAATCAATAATCCCCTCGCAATTCACTGTGCCACTTGACTGGACATACAGATGCAGATGCCCTTGTAAATGAGTTTACATCGCACTGTGCTTGTAGCCACATAATCTTTCTTCCCTTCTCAAGTCTGTCCCATTTTTCCTTGCTTCCGTTATGCATATGAAACTCAAATTAAGATTGCATGTAAAGTTGACTAGCTATTCCAGGTTATTTATTGGAAATGAAACTATATAAGCATACAATATATGGTTTCCTTGAAATTGATTTACCTAAGTCTTTCCATAGTCCCAGGCAAATACAATTGCTATACAGCAGAGAATTGGATTGAGGGGGAAAAGAAATAGAAGAAAAAGAAGGTATCAATAGACAATTTGCAACTATTTTATGGAGAACCTCAATCTTTTAATAAAGAGGGTAATTCATCAAGTAGCAAAATTAGATGCAAGATACTAAATTTAACATTTTAATTAGTTACAATAAGTGAAGGTTTTAGGATGAAGGCCATGGATATTTTTAATGTGAGCTCAACGTCATCTGGACACAAGCTTAGACTGAAGTATGAGTGGTGGGTAATCTCCAGGGAATGCCTTGGGTATTTTTTGTTATCACCTTGCCTTGGTCCAGCCATGCCTTTCCCTCCGCCTGTCTCTACCCTACGTGCACTGGTGGTGACATCAGGACACTCTATATTGTAGAGTATATTGTGGAGAGAAATTTGTAGTCTCTTAGCATCAACACTGTCACAGTCATGGGCTGCAAGGGAAGAGGGTCTACAGGGAGCCTGAACTTCAGCTGTGCTATGACAGCATGGCCCTGAGCTACGTTCACCTTACTGCCTCTGTGGTGGAAGTGTGAAGCATGAGCTGTAAAGGACAGCATGGTTTAGCAAGCTTCCTAAACTGATCTCTAAGGCTATGATATCACCACTATCGTCATCATCACATGTATTATACCACCACAAAGGATGCTCTGGTGAACCAGATGTGACCTGGCCTTGCCCAAAAGTCTCTACAACTGGTTTTGGCTATTGTAAGCTGCAGGTCTGAGGTTCTTCCCTTTTACAATGAATGGCAACTAAAGCAGAAGGTAGAGTTATCTCCCTCACTTTGGGTTTGTGCACTGAAGTCTGAGAAGTTTCCTTTTGCTGGGAGCTTTTAGGAAATGTAAATCAGAGCCAGGCGAGTGAAACGATCATTTTCAACAGCCAGTACAGGCTGCTTTAGAGGAGAAAGCACAACAAGGGCCACTGAGGAATAATCAATCCCAATGAAGTGTCTTCCTTAGTCTCAATACGTATTGGTTTCACTTATCAATCATTCTTTGCTTTTCACATATTGATTTATGTATATATATACATATGTATGTATGCATATATGTAATTAAAATACATATGCACATGCCCATTGTGGAATAATATCTCTTGCTGTATTTGTTCACCCTGAAAAAGTGCATCCTTTTTTTGAATCCTGCCCAGCCCCGGGGCCACAGTGACCTTGTGGTAATCAGTTCCTCGGGCAAAGAGTATGTTGTGTTCACAACCTATCATTTTTGCTGAATGCTCCACATATTCTTTATCAATGTTAAGAATTATACCCTTACCGTAAAACTGGGACAATATCCATATGATCCTCATGGAAAGGAAGCTGTAGAGAGGACAGATAACCGGTATAGATGGAAGGAAGAGTAGACAGGAAAAATGGCTATGGATTATTGTAGTTGCTAAACTGCTCTAAGCAGGATAAAACTTATTAAATAGGCTTCCCTTGGGCCCATCTATGCCAAAAGTGCAGAAGATTGGAGTTTCCACCTCTACTTTAGGTAGCACAACATAACTGCTCTGCTTCAAGGAGGTGGGAAAACGGACTACAGAAGGGCTGTGCAGCAACCTATACATTTGGTCCTGTAAATGACCCAAAACATGGCAGTGCGCATTCTCAGGCAAAGATGTATTTATTTTATTGTTAGATACTATTTTCCATTTTCTGTAGAAACAATAGGTTCTTATTACTCTAAGTTGGCATGACACAGTGTGAAAAATCAGATGCTGCTTCATGCAGACTGAGAAAGTCACACACGTTTTCACTCTGTCTAAATCACAAGAGCTCCAGTCTGGAAAGGGATCTACCAAACATCTTGTTTTCTTGTGCATTAAAAAATGCTTCTTTCATTATTTATTTGACAAAAGACAAAGGGAATGAGATCTACTGTCTATATTAATAAGCCACGTTTTCCTCAACCTGCAGAGATTTACCTGTTCACCTCATAGTCTATCGCTAGATCCCCCATTTTTGAGTTAGGATATCTTCATGTTGCTTAGGAAAAACATCCCTAGACTTCACCTCAAATCCTATTATCCAGTCCTAAACCATGAACAATTTTTTTTCTGCCACACACTGATAGAAAAATACTGTCCCTGCTGGAACTTGTTCTAGGTGGTTGTTATGACCAGTCTAACATTTGTGTTATGCCTGGTTGCATGGGCATTGCTGGGTCTGGCACAGTGCAAGAAATCACACGTTCCATGGAAAATTTGAAAGAAAGAATATAGAAGAACCAGAAATCCTGCACTCCAATAAGAAAAAACTGGAGCAGACCTAGGGAGAAAAATCCAATTTCATGCCTGTATTTCAACATTCTGGAATTTGCTTCTTCCCCTCTCATCCATTTGCCCCAAAGTGTGCCAAAATTCTTTTTCCTACATGAATGTGCACATGCATCCTTCTTTCTTCCTCTGGTTTTCTTCCCCTCCATCTGTTTTTCTTTTTTTCTCTCCCTAATCAGAATTAATAAGAGACACCTCAAAAAGTTTTTAGCCAAAAAAATTTCAAGTTACTCTGTTTCCGTGAAATTACTTTGCTCTGACAAAACAGTGTTTTTTGGATGAAAGTATTTTCTATTAACATGTTCCTATCAACTCCAGTAAAAAAATATAACCATAAGAAACTCAAAGTGAAGTAGAAAGTTCAAATCATATCATCATCTGTGTCCTTTTAGAGAAAACCTATCCTAGCTGTCCCATACCTGAAACTTTCAGCTAGTGTTTTTGTGCTGAAATACTACAAAACAATGATTCTTTTTTTTAAACTTCATTTATTTGTTTCTGTTGACCTACTAAAGACGTACATGATAGGGCTTCATTTTACTCTTCAGAGAGTTTAAAATCTGTGTATATATCTCTGTTGGTGCATATGTGTCTGTATATACGACTGAAATGAGCAGATTTGCTTGACTTTATGAACTAGATGCCAGACCACATCTGAAGAACTGCTGAGCTTGCAAAGTGCAGTACCACACTCCTCCTTCCATTCTCTCTCTCACTCTCTGTCAGTGATGATAGTTCTGGCCCTTCAATATTTTTAACCATTTCATGGCTAGAAGTTCAGAGAACAAAACAGATTTTCTTTATGTGCAAACAACGTGTGCTCCGTGACTGGGGTTTACTTACTGGACTCCAAAGCAGAGCTACGTGCTTTTCTTGACTGAGTAAGCTCCATTATACAGTCAACATTTCAGATATGTTCAGATGGAGACTCAGGTCTGTGAAGGTTCTCAGCATCGGGAAATAGAGTCCTTTGGAAAGTCCAGTTACAGACTGAGCCAGAAGAGAAGATTTCAGATGCTTAGCATGCTTAAAAAAACTTACCCTAACTGCTTAAATGAGTTTCTGCAAAATATGACCTTAACCGTATGGGCTGGGAAATTTGAATTATGACCCTGCATTACTCTTTACCTACACCTCAGACACATTTCTGCTGTCACTGGTGTTGCTATCAGTTAGCTTTAGGAATTAGTTACCATGATTAAAAAAATTAGGATGCTCTTATTTTGGAAGTATTTTTCCTGATGTCTTGCATAAGGAGTAAAAGTCTTGATTTTTCCAGATTTGCACAGTCCTCGTCAGTCTGTCTCTGCCCTACTGGTCCAAGACAGCATCCTAATTTTCTGAGCGTGTCATCTGGCAACGCTGGTTGATGTCTTTGCGTGAATCTGAGGGAAGAATGTGCTTGTTCAAAGGAAGACTTTGGATCTGTCAGAAGCAGGCTGTGTGCTGAAGATTTGTTACTCTACAACAAAGCGGGGACACTGATTCGCAGACACAGCTCACACTCATGTCAAGGAAAGCCGCACATAGAGTTCAAGTGTGCAACGAGGCCCTTCGTCTCTAATTCATCTCAGGGCTCGCCTTATTTTAATGTACAACTTTTGAGCTGAATGAGATTGGGATGGATTTTTAAAGATGTTGGCTGCAGCTCCACGCTGACGAGAGGTGAGAAAATCCTTGCAGTTCCACGGACAAGTCGAAAACCTGCCTGAGCAAACTGCCAGTTCAACTGTTCGTAAAGCGGCCACAGACCAGGGAATTGCTGCACACAACCAAGTGTCAAATACTCGCCTGGCGTGTTTTGGCATCACTTCATTTGCTTCAGCAGAGGCATCCTGATTTTCATCAGCTAAAGATCTGGTTTTAAAGCGCACATAACAATTTTGAAGCCCCATCCTCAAAGTTCGCAGGTTTGGGTTTTGTTTTTTTCTGTTTTCTCTGGGGTAACAATTTAATTTCACTAGGCTGTTACTACATTGTTTTTCTTTTTGTTGACAAATACAGACATGATGAAAATTGTAAGGCTGGAGCAAAGAATGCTATGTTAAAGAGTAATTTCAGAAGAAAAGCACTACAATTCTGCACTGGGCAGTACAAACAAAGTTTTATTAAAATAGCCACTTTACATACTAAAAAAAGGATGATCTTTTCTGCCTTTGGACATGCTCTTTATGCTTTTTTTATACTTGTACTCAATGCATTGCAGAATGGTAAACAGCAGTCATAGAGTTCTATCACTGTTAATCAAATAAGAAAAACTGGAAATGTCCTCAAAAAGGTACATGACAAGGAGAGGGGGGAAAAAAAAGATAAGCCAGAGTGCAACTGGCTCTCGAGGTCTTTAGAGACCAGAGTAGAACTTCCCCTGAGTCAAAAATAATGCAAGTGAGTGTATGCCTCTACAATAGCCCCCTTGAGAGGCAGGGATAAGCAGGCTGTGCAGCAGAGGACACTACCTCCTTGGCCAATGATGCTGAGGCACTGTAGATGGAAAGCTAGCAATCTGTTGCTATATTTGGTTATTGTTATTTTGGTCATCCTGGAGCAAAGTGGGAAAAGGGCAGGAATCCTGGTCTCATACAAGTCTTTGAGGGATTTCTGAAGTTGAAGTTTCCTACAAAATTCCATTTTCACTAGATACTGGTAGTTGTGAGATGGTAATGTTAGCAGAGATGACCAGCTCTGAACGGACACTTTTCCATCATCTCACATGCAGAGAAGATTCCTCCATGACAGCCCCGAACTCTTCAGTGTGGGCACCACGCATCTGTCAGGGTTACACCACCTAAGTTCAGGGCTGGAGGTGGCACAGCCTTTTCACCACAGGGCTCTGTGCACGTTCCTTAAGTGCTCAGCTGAGCCCTATTCCCTGGGAGACTGTGAGCTGCTTCCTAGAGTTGTCGAAGTTCCTGCTTCCTTCCTGTGAGCTACTCCTAGAACTGCCCTCAGCTTGGCTTTCTGAAATGTGCAATATACCTTTAAAAAAAAGATTTACGTGCGTGGCTTTTAGGGTCTGGAAAGTTGAAATATTCTCCTCTGTCAATCCAGCACTGCTCACAAACGCCGCATTCGCACTCAGGATCGTTAAAGACCAGAGCGGTCACCATAATTGAAAACAGTATCAGTTAGGCATTCAGGCTGAGCTGACGGTCTGTTTGCCATGTTAATCACTGCTAAATTAGTTGTGTTGTTACTGAGCAGGGAATTAAGACTAAGGTTTTCAAAGTCTTCTGCATTAAGTTACCAGTCACTGTCCCACACTGTCATTTTGGTTATGCAATTAACCAGTCTCCATGAGAGCATTTAAAAAGAAACCAGAGAGTGCGTTTCCACAAAGCATTTCACATCCATTCTTTTTTATAGAAGGCTGAAGAAAAACATTAATTTTGGTAAAATGTTAGATCAGTGTTTCAAATTGTACTACAACACAGAGCATGAGATAATTTCTGTGGCCAGTATGTCCACTTACATTAAAACGGGGTTTGTTTAAGCTGTACAGTGGAGCCTGAAATGAGCACCCATTGGCTTCGCAACTCCCAGTTTGTATACTTGCAGGATGAATTCTGTTGTGAGCAATTCTGTTCCATCTTTAATTTTCCCTGGCGGTTGTAAATGGGAGGATCATTCACCTTCTTGACATAAACTGTTATGTTTTTGTGTGTTTTTCAATAGCTGCCATATTAACAGAAATGGATGTATTCTAGCAGGAGGTAGAATTATTCAGCCACATATGTATGTTCCCTTTGCTCATACATTATATTCCATTCTAATTTTAAGTGTTTGTCATTAATTTACTAACAAATTATTTTCCTCATTTCAGATGGAGAGCAGAGATACCATTTTATAAGCACTGTAACGAGCCAGGCATCCTGAATATTTATTTGACATATTTTTGTGTATTTCTAAGTTGCTTTATCAGTCATTAAAGCTCAGCTTGCAGTACTTAACAATCTTGGCCTTGATCCTATAAGCATGCATATGCCTTGCTTTATGCATATAAGCACTCCCATTGAAATCAATATTCATCCACATTACATTAAGTACACACGTAAGTGTTTGCAGGATTGAGGCTGCCATTTTATTTTTTTTTTTTATGTATTCATACTATTTTCTGCTTGGTGTCTATTGTAGTCTTTTGAGTAAATGATTCATAGACTGAATAGGGCTCTTTAGATCTCATTCCTCACTGAATAATACAATTCCTCATGTAGTGCCAGGACCCACTCAAGGCTTTTCAGTTGTGGAGGTACTTCCACTTTTCCAAGGCTTCCCCCAAGAGCAAAACTGAATTTTGTGATAATGACACAGAATATTCAAGAAGAACATGCGGGGAGGTGTTGAGGACTGAAGGAGGCCAGTAAGGGTGAGGTGGATGAGGAACCAGAAAGGCCAGGACAGGTTTTGGAGAGCATTGTGTGTAGGAGTGGTCTGTCAGGTCTCGGGAGAGCTCTGCATTGCAGAGGGAACCAGAGAGAAGCCACACAGATTTTGGGCGAGGGAGGGAGTACTGCTGGTTTTGGTGGCTGTATATCCTGTCCAATCCCAAGCTGGCTGTGGGTCATCTTTTTGCACAATCAGTTTAAAAAGGCTTCAGGGAGGCTTCCTCCTGGAGATTTGAAATCAGTTTGTCTCACGACTCTCCATTCTGCTTTTCTGAGGGAAAGGAAGGATAATTAAGAGACTGCATCTTGGAAAGTTGCAATACAAATGGTCTGTTTTAAATATCAGATCCTTCCAGAACAAATCTTTTCCTATTAATATTTCATACCCAGATCATGATGGATGACTTCAAAGTTGGATGGACTAGAGGACTTTAAGACTTTTATTAGATCTTGTTTGTCAAGACTATTTAATCTGTCATCTTTCAAGGGCTTTGATTTTTTAAGAAACACTTTTATGTTAACGCATACCAATTACGAAAATTCTTCATTTTACAATAAAAGATTTTAAAAAAATCAAATTTGTTTTCTGCCATTTGTGCTGGATATTTATGTTTCCATCTACCACAATGAAAAAGGGACCAATCATTTTTACTACTGTTTACAGTCAATTTATCTCTTAAGATTTCATGTATGAACATTGGAATCTTTGGCTTATAATTATGGTAAGACAGTTTTGTCCCTTATTTAACTTTTTGTAGCTGCACTTAAAAGTAAAATATGACAACATTTTTGCTTATGATGTTAAAACTATGTTTATAAAACTGAAATACTGTAGCTTACTTTTACCTGAAAAAGTTTCTGTAAATCTGAAGAGTTATGACATTTTATGGTGGTTCAGTGCTTAGGACTTGGCTCATCATTCATTATTTTTCCACTTTTTTTATACTGTGTGAATCTTTAGTTAAAGATTAAGTTTGAAATTGGTTCTCCAGTTTATTAGGTATATGAGTACAGATATTCATCAATTATACTCTACTTCATCTGTACACATCTCAGTACCTCTGAATTTAAAAACTGAGGAACTGTGCCTGAAAAACATGTGCTTTTTCCACCTGTGCCAGATTTTCTAAATGAAATAAATGGCATGTCCCTAAAAACTTTGTTTCTTGTAAATCCTAGGCCTGTGTGGCTACAAGGCTACTATCTTAGACGTTAACGCATTGATCATATCTGACAGATTTTCCCCTTCTATAATAAGCAACATTTCTCATAATAAGACATAAAAATAGGACATGAATTAACATGACACACCACAGAATATCAGTGAGAACAAACTCAGATTTAAATTTCCAAGCCTTTAGGGGCTATGTTAATTTTTTGCACCATTAAGTAGTTTCCAGTTTTAATCCCCATTTGTTGTAAGGCAAAACCACAACAGAAGCATACAATGCATTGCAACCCGCACTGGCAGACGGGTTCCAGCAGCACAGCCATGCTCTCCTCCTCCAGAGGGCAGTGGATATTGCAGGCGCTCCTCCATCCCCTGAATTACTGCCACCAACATCTGGTCTTTCCAGAGATTCCCAACAGTGGGGTGGTGGGGGCAAGGAATTTCTACTGGTTGGCTTCAATTCAAAAAAAAAAAACAAAAAACCCAAAACCAACAGAGAAAGAGAGAGGGGGACATTGGTTTATGACTTATACACTCTTTAATTTACAGGCTTGTATAATACTTAAGACCACTAGATGCCTCGAGTTTGCTCTAGCTCCAGGACTCTCTCTTTTCCACTCTCATGTAACCACCAATACTATTTTAGTTCAAGTGCAAATGTATAGTGCGGGGTTGTTTTCAATTTTCCTTGGGGGGGTGAAAGAGAAGGGGGACTGTGGTGGGAAAATATTCAGTTCTCCTGTATAGTGGCCTCCAAATGCATTATAAACTTTTATTGCCTTGGACAGTGTTACAGAATCAGATTGATTTGCATTTGTAAAAGATAGATAGATGGAAACTTCTAAGGAGAAGCTGTGATGGTCAGAGAATTCCATATGGTGGCAAGCAGCCTTCTCCTTGGTCTCAAGAAACCTGTTTTTGAGAGTAAATAACTGAATGAAAACAGATTTCTTGGAAAACTGTTGTAATTTAATGCATGTAAACAAAAGCTTTTATAATAGCCTCAGTCACACTGGGATTTCTGAAAGAATTACTTCAAACAAATATCAGTTTTTAATTGAGAGGCACCCAAGAGGGTGGTGATGGTGCGGTCTTTTTTTCTTTTTCTTTATTTTTTTCATTTTTCTTTCCCTTTTCCCCCCTGAAGTGGAAAATGTTGCAATGCTCACAGTGCTTTCATTTAAAATTCCTATCAGACTTTCTCGCATTAAGGCTTCCTAGGGAGCATCACAGAACCACACAACAGTTGAGGTTGGAAAGGACCTCTGCAGATCATGTAGTCCAGTCCCTGTTCTGAGCAGGGTCAACCAGAACAGGTTTCCCAGGGCTGTGTCCAGTTAGGTTTCAAACATCTCCAGGGATGGAGAACTCCCAGTCTTCCTTGGAAACCTGTTCCCATGTTCAAGCATCCTCACAGTAAGAATTTTTTTTCATATGATTAAACAGAACTTCCTGTGTTTCAGTTCATTGTCCATTGCCTTTTGTCCTTTCACTGGGCACCACTGAGAAGAGTCTGTCTCTGACTTCACTTCCCACCCCAATCATGTATTTATAAACACAGATAAGATGGCCCCCAAGCCTTGTCTTCTGAGGCTAAACAGTCCTAGCTCTCTCTGCCTTTCTTCATATGAAGGAAGGATACTCCAGACCCTTAATAAACTTTGCATCCCTTTAACAAACTTACTCCAATATATCCACGTCCTTCCTGCACTAGGAAGCCCAGAACTGGACTCAGCAGTCCAGATGTCTCATCTGGGCTGAGCACAAGTCTCCTCTGTCAATCTGATAGCAACACTCATCCTGATGCAGCCCAGGAGGCTGCATTAGTAGATGCTGAGCAGTACTGGCCCCAGTATTGAGCCCTGGGGTACACCACTAATGACTGGCCTCCAGCTGGACTTTGTGCTGCTTATCACAACCCTTCAAGTCCAGCATTTCAGACAGTTTTCAGTCAACCTCACTGTCTGCTTATCCAGCCAATACTTCATCAGTTTGTCTATGAGGATATTATGGGAGACTTGGAAGTCAAGATGAATAATGTCCTCATCCATTGAGCTAGTTATCAAATCACAGAAGGCTATCAGGTTGCTTGGGCATGATTTAGCTTTTGTAAATGCATGCTGGCTTCTTCTAATCACCTCCTTGTCCTTAATGTGTTTTTCTCCTCCTTAATATGTTTGGAAATGGCTTCCAGAATTTTTTGTGCCATAAGACTGAGGTGAGGCTGACTGGCCGTATTTCCTCAGTTTCTCCTGCTTGCTTTCTGCAAGAGAGGAGTGACATTTATTTTCTTCTAGTTCCCAGGAACCTTTCCAAACCACCCTGACCTTTCAAAGACAATGGTGAGCAGCTTCACAATGACATCTGCCAGCTCCCTCAACACTCGTGGCTGTGTACTATCAAATCCCACAGACTTGTGTATGTCCACTTTGTTTAAACATTGCCTAAGCTGATCCTCCTCCACTGAGGGTAGGTCAGTTCCAGATTTTCCTTTGTTCCAGATTTTCCCACTGTTCTCAGGGCGTTGTGATTCCAGAAGGCAAGTCTTATAACGAAGAATGCATTGAATATCTTGGCTGTTTCTGTGGCCTTCATCACCAGGTATTTTGTCCTATTCAGCAGTGGACTCATACTTTCCCTGGTCTTCCTTTCAGTGCTGATATACTTGTAGAAGTCCTTGTTGCCCCTTACATCCCTTGCTAGATTCAACTGCAGATGGGATTTGGCTTTCCTAATCCTTTCCCTGCACGCTAGGACAGTGTCTGTACCTTCCTTCTGGGTCATCCATTCCTGCTTCCACCTCTTGTATGTGTCCTTTTCATGTATGAGGGTTTTTTGTGGCACTTTCTGTTCATCCACCTCCCTGCCATCTCCTGTATATAGAAATGGACCATTCCTGAACTTGGAGGAAGTGATCAACTTGGAAATCAACTAGCTCTCCTTGACCTCAACTGATAGGATTCTTCAAAGTAGGTCTCTGAATAGGCCAAAGTCTGTTCTTCTGAAGTCCAAGGCTGTGATCCCGAATTTCCTTGTTCTCTTCTCTCAGGATCCAGAAGTCCGCTATCTCATGGCCACTGCAACCTCCAGTCTTCACAACCCCATCTATTTCTTCCTTATAAAAAACCCAAACCAATTCAAAAAGAAAAAAGAAAAAAGTCTCAGGAAATCTTCTGAATTAGATACATGTAGGTGATTCAGACTAGAACATATAGACTAAGAAGCTAAACTAGTGGCGTCTTCTAAAGGAAGCACTTTTTTAAGAAAAAAACCCCAACTATATGCTTAAGCTTCTTATTTAGTATTTCAGCAACACACAATAAAATACTGACCATTCTCAGCTCAAAACTGCCTCAGTCAGTAATACTGATATAATGATAACACTGGTTATTCTGTTTGATATAGTGTCTGGGACAACATGGGGGTATGACAATGACAGCTTTATTTGTTTGCTCTTTATGACTCAGAAATTTGGAGAAAGTAAACTAGTTCATACTCCATGTTCCCAGTACTCCCTCCTGGCCTAATTCTCTGAAAAATTCTAGAACTTTTAAAACAGTTTCAAAGCCAGAAGTCTAAAATTGAACCAATATCTACATAAAAGCACAAACTTCTTTGAAAATTAGTATAATTATAATATAATAATAGAATAATAAAACCAAATTCCTCTGTTTTGGAAGTGAATACTCCTGTATTAGCTATGTGAGAGCTGAATTGCCTTTATAGGAAGTAGTAAATCCTGGTAACATCAAGACAACTGGGAATAAAGTTTGTTCAGTGTATGCTAGAAAAAGAGCCTTACCAAATCTTTATTTACATAAATATTTGCCTATCTTCCCTGTTTTCAGTGCTCAGTGAAGACAGAGATTTCAGAGTGCATGGATAGGTGCTGAATCACACTTAAGAGGAATTTCATACTTTCCAGTGTGACCCAACAGATCGATGAGAGCTCTCAACTAGTGCTGGCCTCACCATGCAAGAGTCATCCACTCAGGGGATATTTGCCCTTTATTTATATATCCTGAAGAGAAGCATGCGCTCCTGAGCAAAAGCCTGATCTTTGGAAGACATAAGATTAAGGGAAGAGAAATGAATGCCATAGTGCCCTCTTGCCTACTCAAACTTCTTTCCATGTCATCCCTCAAAAAAATAAGGGATGCATTTTAGAAAGAATGTCTATATTACTAGAGAAAAATGGCTGTGTCTAGTGTTTCATATAGTGGAGTGCTCCTAGTTTTCTTAAACTAGTTTTCAGCAGAGGACATGTGGGTATTAAAATGAACACCTTTTTGAATGCTTCAGATTTATTTTTTTTTAACTGAGAAGATAAAACTTCATTTGTTTTACAGGTCTTGATCAAAACATATTGTGGTTTGATTTCATGATGACAAGCTAAATTTTCTAAACGGGGGAAATAATTTTCCAGGAAGTTCTTATTGAGGTATTGATAAGCATGTATCACTGCACTGAGGGTGCTGCATGAGTTGATAGAACTGCTGAGTAGTCAATGAGATAATCTGCATCTAAATAACAGATGCATATTTCTGATATGACACTAAAAGTAGATTTAAAATACACAAATCAAAACTGTGGTGTGTGCATGTATGATTTGATATCCCTAAAATTTATGCATTACAGCAAAACAAAATAACTTGAAAACAAAATGGAAATAATTTGCATTTTCATTTTATTCAGTTTTTAACTCCTTAAACTAATAAACTCAGCACTTAAAGGTGAAGAATCTTTCTTATAATAGAGTGAAAGGTTAAGGAATTCAGAACCTTGTAATCTCATTCCTGCAAAAAACATTTGAAAGCAGCAAACGATAAAACATGAAAGCTTTTCTTCTCTTCATCTCCCTCCACCTTTTTAACCACTTTCAGATTGTGGGATTTTCGTCTTTAGCTACGTGTGAGGCCCAGGTGACACCACTATTCTTGATTAGCAAACTGTGAAATGTCCCTTGTCAGGGCATTGGTCTGTGGTTTGTTACTGGTTAAGGAAACGACATAATGAATAATGCCATTATCTTAACTTCAGTTGTGGGTAGTGTTGATAAGGGGCAAGATTTCAACACATGGTGGCAAGAGGCCTGTGTGTAGGTCCTTCTAGTTATATAGGTCTAGAATAATTTTTGCATTGTGTACATCATGAATAGATTTCTGTGTGATAGACCAGCCAAGACTGTATCCATTTGATAGGATCCATTTAATTTTTTAAACTAGCATTAAGTGGGCCTGGAATAAGGTAGAGCCCTTGGCCTCCAGGTCAGCATTGTTGGCCTTCTTCACTACTGAAATGCCCTGTAGCCAGACAGTAAGAGTACTTATCCTTGCATAAAAGTTGACCTTTATGAACAACAAAGTTATCAGCTCTCCCCACCCCCAACCCACACCCTTCAAAAGTCTTGCAAAGTCTTCAGATGGGGTAATTTGCTCCAAGTTCAAGCTCTCTGCATGCTTCCCTGTTGAAGCTATGTAAAGGTTCATGAGGTCACTAAAGTGTGAGGAAGAAGGAGCATGACTCCACTGCTGGAAGACGGGAACACATGACTAGGACAGAGGAAGACCTTCTGCCAGGCTTACATCTTCTATGGAAACCAGCCCAGAGACTGCAGCTCAAAATAAAACATAACAAAGAAAGTATTTGACAGTCAAAAACTGAACCTTTCTTGAAAGATGTGAACTTAGAAGTTAGGAGCCATGTAGGTTTGACAACAGAGACAAGGTTGCTTACAAAATTTAGCCACCAGTAAAATTAAAGCCCATGATATCACCATCTTGGTCACTATGCAGATAGTGAAAATTAAATAGAAATAGGTAAATATTACAATGTGTACACTCTTTGGAAGCAAAGATTGTTCAGACATATTGTTTGACAGCTGGAAGACAGTAAAACAATTTTTGGCCATCATACTGTAAAGAAAAAACTTTTTTGATACTTAAAGGAGACAAGGTCCCAATGAAATGGACTTTGGATTTTCTGTGCGTGGCAGCAAGAGTGACTTAGGTTACAGAAAGGACAAAAAACTTCAAGGAAAAATTAGTCTGATTTGGGCTTAGATTTACAGAAGGACAATAGATTAAATGGTTGACCATTTACAGTGATGAGCTTTCTCAACCCTTCTTGGGTTATGGAAAACAGAAATAGTCTCTGCATATCTCCCTAATTTAGCCATAAGGGACAATGGGAAATCCCACAGCATATTGCCAGAAAAGGAGAAAAAAGAAAGCCCAAAGAATTCATTGTTTAAGAGAGTCACTAATTGTACAGTAGGAAGCCACCATGAAATGAAGCTGAATACTGTAGTGATTGAGGTGACTTTTCCTGAGCAGCTAGTGTGAACCTGCAGTGCCAGCTGTGGCATGAACTGGTGTTATTGCTGTCTCTTAGGTCTACCAGGAACTGCCAGAGCGAGTCAGGATAATTTCCTTGGTCCCTTTATATTGCAAACTTCTCACTGGATCCCCTGTGAGGCTAACATTGAATCGTGTGGTAGACTTGGCTGCGTGGTTCTTGAGAACTCTGCCTCTTGATTTGCTGTGCTCCTGAAGAGGTTTTTATGCTCTCTGTTGGAGAGTAATGTTCTGCAGAAATCTCACATAGGATCCAAATATTAAACTCTTACTTGCCGCCTAATGACAGCATAGTATTTATCTGCCATATAAATCTATATATAGCCTTTATGGATCATTGACATCCCAGTATGTACTGTTGGTTGCTTTTAGTTTCCAAAGATTTTATTCTTGTGATTTAGGAATGCACAATCTCATTGCCAGTTCAAGTGCAAAATGTATCTTGAGTAACATTATGTTTCTTGCTTACTTTAATACAGCAATACTTGGATCTCAGTAGCATCACAAGCAGTGTAGTAAAATCCTCATTATAATACTGAAAAGGTTTGACTTTTCAGTCAGAAATAATCAGAAAATAATCCCATGGCTATTATTTGATCATAACTGAAAGCACATGAGTAAAATGACTATATGGCTTTGCTGTAGCGTACAGTTAATAAACCCCTTTTATTTGGTCATGTTTTGTTGTGTTGTCATACACAGCCTTATCCCAGATGCAAGGAACTTTCTTGTTTGAATATGTATATGACCTGCAAAATGATAAGAGGATAAGTTTGCCTGCTCATCTTGAAATATCTTTTTCTTTTTTGACAATTATATTTATTAGATTCTTGCTAAGTGGTTGTAGCCTGACTAGTAATTTTATGAGTTTAGCACTTAGTTCCTTTCCAGAGGCCTATTTGGACAAACTGTAAACTGTCTCATACCTAAGGACAATCTCTGACAATCTCTTTTAAACCAGATGTAGCATGTACATATGTGTTTGCTGACTTGCCTGCAGGTCTGGATGAGAAAGCATTTTTGAGGTACTATCACCTCAAGCTAAATTAAAATATTCTCCTCACCTAATTATACCCATTAAAAGTTAGGCAGCTGATCTAATTTAGTCCTCTAGGCTTTTTCAAACGGCTATTTATCCCACTTGTGTTAAGAGACATAACAACAGGCAGAGATGCCATATTTTCTGGAGGTGCCTATCTCTAAATAAGGTCAGCTATTTTACCTGCAGATAGTCAGAGTGAGCTGTACATCTGGGACTGTCCTGGGAGAAGTGAATGCTGAATAGCACATCTACACCAAGAAAGCATGCAAGCAAACAAACCCACTTTCTCTGTAATTTGAACTGCATTAGTTGTCAGAAACAGTGAACTCCCACTTGCAAGAAATAAATGGCTGGCAAAGCAGGGAAGTATTTGCTCTGACACAGTAGGTTCTGCAGTATATGGTTGCATATATTAGTATTTTCCAACTCTACTTTCCCCTTTTCACAAGGAGATTTTGCTCACTTGGCAGCCAAGAAACTAGCAGTACTTGAAGAAATTACTTTTTTAATAGTAACAACTTTTTTCTCACAGGCCATCTAAGGACAGCGCTTTGTACATATATTTGTATTGGTGGGGGTCTCAAACTTTCCGCATAATCATCCCTTCATTAAGACTTCTGACACCCAGGCACGGCTTAATCTTTTTTTCATAGATGGTAGGAATAGGGATTCATGTATAGGAACAAAGTGTGAGTGAGTCTGGAGTCAAATATGTGTGTCCTGACTTCCACAGTCAAGCTGGCACCCCAGCCACAGGGGGGGCTTAATCATAACGCCAGCCTCAAGGGACCATTGGGGCTCCCTTGCCATCCTAATCAAGACACCAAGCACAGGAGCCTGAGGACTCTGAGGAAGAGAAGCTGAATTAGCTTAGAGCTGAAATATAATGAGCAGGCATAGCCTCGGTAATTCTTTTAGCTGAAAACCTCACTGTCTTAGTGAATCAGACTGGTGTATTAGGTCCTATTAAAACTAATTGTCTACAAGATTCGTAGAGTAACATAATATTATTCTAACATTTTTGGCTCTAAGACTGTCCTTATACCTTTAAATATAAAGATTATTTCTTGGAAAAGTGATTAGAATATTAAAACTCTATAAAAGTAGGCATTAGCTGATGATCCTGTCATTATGTTGAGTACCCATGGATTCACCTCAGCACACCTAGTGATTTCACAAAGGCTATTATCTCATGGCTACATCCCCTTCTTCTGAGCTTATTACTTTAAATAAAAAATGTTAATGGTTTCTGAGAAACTCATGATGAGAAATGGAGGATTTCTTACACAAAGAAGCATGCTTTCCAAATTTCAAAGCTTGCATTAAACTTTCCAGCAAATGCCTGAAATTCTCAGTTGGCTAATAATATTGCAAGGTGAATTCAGCTTTCTTTTATACTGAGGTACCATTTGGATATACTTTATTATTATTTATTAAATTACACACCACCACATGTTATGCATAGCAATTACTTAAGGATGTGCATTATGCTTTCACGTACAGGGAAAATGGGATGAAATTATAAAGTCTGAATCATAAACAAGGTCAGACTGGATGATCTAAAAGCTCCTTCTGGCCTTAAAATCTGAGGTCACGTATTGATCTCAGAATAGGTACACGGGTATAGGAAGTGATGGACATTTTAAAATTTGAAGAGCAGGCAGAATGGCATGCAAATATTTAGCTGTATTCCATGTATGACCCTGTGCTGGGGCAGTGAAGAGAGCTAAATGTTTTTGAGTGATTCAGAAGGCACAAGCAAAGCGAGAGGCTGCAGGAGGAAGCAGCGGATGTTTAGATGGAGTTTAGACCTTGCAATAGGACCTCAGTCTGTGCAGACTGTTAGCACTCATAGCAAAGGCCTTGGGTGCCCCTGCAAAACAGTTTCAAGTGGTAATCTGCCTCTTTTCAACCAGAGATACTCCAAGACCCTCCTCCCTTGCTCTTTAATCCCTTAGGTCAGTGGAAGTTGGGATACCTTACCCTCCTGACTTGCACCTTTCTTCTCTGTTTCCAGACCCTTTCAGGGCTACAGTAGTAGTCTCTTCTGGGCTCTTTACACACAGTACAAGCTACAGGGAAGCCATAAGAAGATTAGGGAGCTTGCTTTGCTTAATGAAAAGCAATGCCAAACTTTATCACAATCTACAACCATCACAACAGCTGGAAACTGGAGGTGATGTAAAGAGAGGGCATGAGTGTCCAGTGTCCATTTGTGTCCAGTTGTGGGCCCCCCACTCAAGAAGGACAGGGAACTACTGCAGATAGTCCAGCAGAAGGCTACAAAGATGATCAAGGGACTGGAGCATCTCTCTTAAGAGGAAGGGCTGAGAAACCTGAGTCGGTTCAGCCTGGAGAAGAGAAGACTTGAGAGGGGATCTCATCAACGCTTATCAATACCTAAAGCGCGAATGTCAAGAGCATGGGGCCAGACTCTTTTCAGTGGTGCCCAGGGATAGGACAAGGGGCAACAGGTACAAGCTGGAACACAGGAAATTCCCTCTCAACCTGAGGAAAAACTTCTTTGAGGATAACAGGGCACTGGAACAGGATGCCCAGAGAGGCTGCGGAGTATCCTTCTCTGGAGATACTCAAAACCCACTTGTATGTGTTCTCATGCAAACTGCTTTAGGTGAACCTGCTTTGTCAGGGAGATTGGACTAGATGATCTCTGGAGGTCCCTTCCAACACCTACCATTCTGTGATTCTGTGATTCTCCGAGTGCTAGCAATATGCTCAGCTAGCTCAGGGAATAACCAGCCTTGAAGAAACCATCACAAGGTATCTGGCAATCAATTAAAAGATTTTGAGAGCAGAAGGAGTAATCACACTGTAACTTCTGCTGGAAGGTAGTGAAAAGAGGATAAAGTGGTGGAAATGAGGATACCACACTGTTGACAGCATCTCCAATTCTGTGTATTTTGTTCGTCTTCTTAGTCGCAAAACAAACAGACACAAAAAAGCCAAATCAAACCAAAACAGCCCACCTGGACATATGGAGAAGAAATATCAATGCAAACCTCACTGCTACAGAGAAATGCACCATAAAAAATTAGGTCTCTAGGTGAGCTCACGGGTGCTGAGATATTATTATTTACTAGGGCTAATAAAGGAGGGACAGAAGGCAGAGGTGTTACATTTTGCAGGTGATAAGCCTATGCAGGCAAGCAAGTATATCAGCCAGGGAGGCAGAGGAGAACTGGCACACACTGTGCACTAAGAATGATGCTGGCAAAAGCCTAACTGAGTGAAAGCCAGAGTGGTTCAAAGTGCCGGATTTCTGTTGCTGCAAATAAGAAATCTGTAAAAAAAGTCATTATAGAACTTCAGGGAACTTGTCAATAAGATTTCTTGCGAGAATATTGAAATATGGTTATGTTTCACTGAAGAAAGAAAAAATTAATAGCATTCATTATGTGTAAGGAAAAAATACTTTAACATGAAGAAATGTTTCACATGCCTCAGCAATGGTTCTTGTTTTTGTACTTCTGAGAAGTTGTCTTTCTCTGAAAAGGGAGGTGAGCTGAGTATATCTTCCTGAGCAATGCAGACCTTTTCCAGCTGACCTCTTTACAAAACCTGTGTGTATCAATTTCTCTCCATTTGCCTTGCCAACATCATCCTGGATATATGAGAAATATGGACTATGCTGACTAATCTTTTGGCAAGTCTCCTCAAATAGAGAATCGATAAATTAATAAAATGGAGGGGAAAAAAAAGAGAGGAAACTTGTCTTAAGCAAACATCTATCTCAGCAGCATTTAATAAAACACTACAATTTTTAGCACAGTAAGTGAATGATCCCTGCACTTGAGTGTGACCTCTTCTCCTGCATGTGTGGGTGGAGTAACACTGCTCTCCATTTCAACACAGATCTATCTGCTCTCAGGATACACCATAACCTGAAGTTTATGGACATTCAAGACATGGCTCTGGGGATACAATGACTCCAACATCCAACTCTTCCCTATAGGTTCCTCCTCTGTGTCCTTTTGTCTTTCTTCAGTCTTATTTCCCCGCTTTGTATCCAGAGATTTTCTTGTAGCATCCTCTGTTTAACCATGCAGTTTGGTACTCCAGCATGTCTCCCCATACACAGACTACTCATGAAGCAGGAATTGTAATGCAGTTTTCCACCGTTTATGATGAGGTGTCTTAGCCAGTTGGGACAATAGTCTGAAAAAAGGGCAGGTACTTTCACCAGAAACGATGGGCACTACAGTGCCAGTGCAACACAAAAGAGATGGACTGGGAATACTCTTTTATCTATTTCTCTCACTTTTTTCTGAGTTGTCAAGTCTCACTGATACAAATGTGTAGCCAGTCAGGACAAGGACTAGTGATGAGATATTTGATCTCTCCTTTACTTCTGAAAAATGAAGGAGCTGGACAGCAGCACACGCCAGACTCAGTTTGGATTCATTAGTAAAGATGTTTTTGACATATAGCGTGTGATCATTACCCACTCTAAGCACATTAAAGGCATATCAGCATGGTATAACACTGTACCCTAAAGCAATACTCTAGGCACCTATTCACAGCACTCTAGTATTGAGTTTTACAGTTAAAATCTAGATTCAGGAGGGAGTTAGAGTGTGGAGCAATAGGCTTGCAATCCCTGCAGCATTCACTGCAGTATTTTGGAATGACAGTCTAAAGAACTGGGGATACAGTGGGAAGAAAGTGTTAGGTCCACTCTATAAATTCATTCCATTCTTGGAAATGTATGACTTGCACTGATTTCAGTTCAAGGAAGTTTTAACTGAGGGGAGGGCGTACCTCAGACACTAACAAAGACAAGGTGACAGACACTGGTTAAATGCTGATCAGGCATAAGGGGAGTGCAGAAAAGCTTTTCACTCAAGGGCCCATTGCCTGCATGCTGTGTTAAACCGGACCCAGAAACAGAATTATTTTTGTCATACTAGCCTGAATATGGGGTGTCAATCCTGAGTCCTGTGCAAACGTCCTTGTGTTCACGTTCTGATAGAGAGACAACAGAATGCTCTGAAAGCTTTCCTGGTGCAGTATTTTCAATGTCTGTCTGCATCAAAGACTTTTTAAAACTGTACCAATGAAGTCTGTACCACAGAGTTGCTAAGAATACATGCAAACATGCTGTCCTTAAACAGTAAGCGTTGCCACAAGACTTTATCACACATTTTATGTAAGCCTATAAGTTTCCGCTCTGAAGGAGAGGGTGTTGCAGGGTTAGACGAGGGCAGGGAGGGCTGGTTACCAGTGAGAAACTGTGTCATGGCTGAGCTAGTATTTCAACGATATTCAGACTTCCCTGTAGAGGGTTAACTTTGCAACTTCTTAAATTGCTCAGTCCATCCACTAATACACGTTTTTGTGTACAGATGACACACCAATAGCTGAAACTCCTGCTGTACCCAGACCCAGAAATAGTGTCTGGCAAATCTGTAGGCACTGCAGTAAACTGCTCAAAACATTCTCTGCTTGGGTGAGGCGAAGGAAGACATTGCACTTCAGTCAGAAATGTAGACCAGTTCTGTGAATTCAAACTCTCCACTTAAGTTCCTGCTGGGACTTCACAGAGTAGTTGCTTTCTTTCATGCTAGATTTATTTGAATGACCTTATTATGGAAAATGGGATTTTATATCTCAATGCCCATTACATTATTTTTTTTATTTGTTACAATGAAAACATTTCATTAAAGCCCTTATTGAATAGCTAAGTGTGAATCTTGGGAGTGAATAAAAGTCATTTATTGAATCAGCCTGTGCTGGAACTAAGAAAGCATGTAGAGCAGCAGAACTATAAAATGCTCAGTGCACTTGCAGTTTCGTAGCAAAATGCTGCAAGACACAGCTCAAGTTCACTTCTAAAATAAATAAACTAAGGAAGGGCCCAAGTTGTTCCATTTAAGGACAACACAATTTTGGGGCCAGTCTTTATTCCTCTGTTAGGGAAAAATACTACCTCCTAGCTGGAGGGGAGGTGAAGCCACTGCTACATCTCCTCTGTGACTGTAAGCTGACATCTTCACTCTGCCAGTCACTCTTGCAAGACTGAAGGGAGTGGGCTTTTTGACTCCTGGACCATGTTTGTCCTGGAGAAGATCCAGGTAGGTCTCAGGATATTTCCCTCAAAAGAGGGGACGGAGCCACTGGGGCTTGTGCTGTCTGTACCACAGAAGCTGAAAGCATAATCTCCCTCTGCCTCCAATTAATTAGGTTATTAAAATAATTCAGAAGCTTTAAATTAAACCATAATTTAGTTCTTTCCTCTATTTAAAGTATTTAAAGCCAAAATGCAGGTGTAGGAAATTCAAATGCACTGGAAGACCAGGGATTTTAATTTGGGTCCTTATTTGTGTACACTGTGGTTGTATTTCTGCAGCTAAAGAGAGGAGAACTGATCCTGCTCCCTGCTACCCCACTGTAAATCCAGAGAAACTCCACTGATTTCAGTGGCATTTATTCTTGAATTACTCTGGCTTAGCTGACAGCAGAATGTGGCTGACTCTGACTCCATAGATATATATACTGTTTATATGTTGAGTGTATTGTTAATTAAGTATGCACACAAATGCAACAAGCCATCAGTCAAAGAAATCACATTTGCTCTGCTGCCAGGATATAAACCAAAATCATGAAAAGAAAATGCATTCCTCTGATATATTGAATGATACAATTTCAATAGAAAGCATTTCTTCACATTATTTTAATGTGATTAGTGCCTGTGAAAGGCACTGAATTAACAGATTGGAAACGGGTGTCGTCTGTTTACCGATTAAAAAACAACAAAACGCAACAGCTGGTTTCCTCTACCCTGTTCTACCAGTCTTCCTTCAGTCTGATCTGGAGGTTCTCCTCTGACAAACAGATTTCCTTTGCCATTGCTGCTTATTCTGACGAGCATACCAACAAGAAAACAGCTTTAGTTACAATGGCTTTTCTGAGACATGAATATTGGCTCATTACATTTCTCAAGATCTGGTCTGCTGTAGCAGCATTCAGGTGCTCTCAAGTTTTTCCAGCTCTGAGCTTGGATCAAGAATTGAATCACAGAATCATAAAATACCAGGTTGGAAGGGACCTCAGGGATCTTTTTCTTGACAAAAGTACAGTCTAGATAAGATGGCCAGCCAGAACCCTGTCCAGCTGAATCTTAAAAGTGTCCAATGATGGGGAATCCACCACTCCCCTGGGGAGATTATTGCAATGGCTGATTGTTCTCATTGTGAAAAATTTTCCTCTTGTGTCCAATCAGAATCTCCCCATGAATAACTTGTGCCCATTACCTCTCCTCTTTTCAATGTGACTTCTTGTAAAAAAGGAATCTTCATCTTCTTTGTAGCCACCTTTTAAATACTGGAAGGTGGTGATAAGGTCTCCCCTAAGCCTTCTTTTCTCAGGGCTGAACAAGCCCAATTGTCTCAGCTTTTCCTCATGTGATAGGATTCCCAGTCCTTGGAGCATCTTTGTGGCCCTTCTCTGGATTCTCTCCAGCCTGTCCACATCTTTTTTGTATAGCAAGGACCAGAACTGAACACAGTATTCCAGCTGTGGCCTGACAAGGGCTCAATAGAGTGGGATAATGACTTCTTTACCTCTGCTGGTGATTCCCTTGTTGATGCAACCCAGCATCCTGTTGGCTTGCTTTGCTGCTGCAGCACACTGTTCATTCATATTGAGCTTGTTGACCACCAGGACCCCCAGGTCTCTTTCCACACAGTGGCTCCCTAGCCAGGTAGATCTGTGCTGCACTCCTGGATTATGTTTTCCCAGGTGCAAGACCTTACACTCATCTTTGTTCAATTTCATAAGGTTCCTCTTAGCCCACTCTTCCAGTCTACCCAGATCTTCCTGCAGGGGGGCTCTCTATTCCGAAGTGTCCACTTCCTCACTCAGTTTGGTGTCATCAGCAAATTTCATCAGGGGGTGGAAGTCCCACCAAGTACTGTTAAAAAAAGGTCCACTGCTTAAATACCCAATTACCACCTTTGCATCAGAAGTCTGTTTCTTACTGACAGGAGTAAGTCTCTTGGATGTCCATATGCTTTCAGGCTGTCCCAATGCTTTTACGACAATGCTTAAAACATTTAATAAGAGACTTCTCACATGGAATTTATAAATAGATGTAGTTAGGTAGATGCTATCTGCTCTGCTGAATTCTTAGTACTAGATTCACAGCCTCCTGTGCATCTTTGGTGTCTAGTAACATTTTGATTCTAGAGCTGTTGTTGTAAAGCCTAACTATTCATAATACAAAAGCGAGATGAATAGTCAAATATCTTTCCAGCTCTGAGCATCCCAGTAATCCATATTTTGCTGAGAACAGTTGAATACATTGCATTTAGCCATACATTAATAATGAAAATGATGTAGCACTGATTTAGTGTGTGTTTCTTGGTTATTCACAAATGTCTTGATTTTCCATCACTTTGAGCACTCATACAAGATACTTGGAATTCATACCTTGCTGAATCTTTAAGTCTGTGAAAATCTAGTCCTTTGTGGGGTGGGTGCAAATATCAGCATGTTCCTATATAAAATTTTGGTGAAGAAAAAGGACAAATATTTTACTGATGTCCTCATAAAGATTTGTCTCTCATCTTTCTTTTTTGTAACTTGATTGGTACCTTGATTTTACTAGTTAATTTTTCTGTTCTTCTTAGTGATGCGTAATATTTATAAGTAACTGCATTGACTCAGTAGAACTCTTCAGGGAATGAGCCATCACATGCCATTTGAAAAGATGATAGAATCCCACCACGCCAAGTGTAAAATTGCTCTTACTGGCAATGAATGAACACCAGTACAGTCCTCCAGCATTCTCCGGTCTTAGCGACAACGTTTTGCATAGAGTCAGAAATTTGTTGCTATTGACTGCACTAATAATGACACAAAGTATTCATTTTATAATTAAAAAAAAAAAAAAAAAAAAAAAAAAACTGCTTGAGATTCACTTCCCT
Source organism: Chionis minor (assembly GCA_013398295.1). Taxonomy (NCBI): domain Eukaryota; kingdom Metazoa; phylum Chordata; class Aves; order Charadriiformes; family Chionidae; genus Chionis; species Chionis minor. The sequence goes on along the minus strand of VZSF01003480.1, from coordinate 419,466 downwards.
ACCTGTGCATTCCCTGGACTGCTGGCACACAAAGGTTAACGAAACCTGGAAGCGAAGTAGTAAGTGATGTCAGCAGCTAGCACATTATCATTTTCTCTCATCTATTCATCTAAAGTGCAGAGCAGATAACTTTAACTACCATCTTCAGCACAAAAGAAATGAGAGTTCGAGGCATTGTCAAGGAGCTGTTCAGCTTTGGCTCTTAATTAAAGTAAACATAGTTAAAAACATTTCCATTAAAAGAGAAAGCTTTAACCTCTCATAACATTCTGACCACATTCAAATGAGGGTGGAATGCATGCTACCTCATGGAGAGAGCTTACAGTATAAAATTTTGCCAGTATAGTGGCTGCCAATAAAAAATATTGTGATTTTCATTACACCATGCTCATTCATCATTGGAAAAATGCAAGGATGAGATCTTCCATACAAGTTTAGACATATGCCCTTGAGAGCTAAAGAATGACTTTTCAATGTAATTCCAAATGTTAATATCCCCACAGGAATGCAGATCCAACAGAGGAACCTACTGCACTATATAGCCATCATATTCACCTCGGTGGGTGAAAATCATGCATCAGTCTGGCTTGATATTGTGATTTGCTACTTTGGGGCTCTGCTGCATAATCAGCAGCATTGGCAACTCTTCCTTCGGCTCCTGTCGAATTGGATTTGACACAGGAAGAATCTCCTTGATCTGTTAAGTTTTTTTTTTAATATATACACCAAAAAACAAGCTAACACAGAACTTACTTGAATACTTTCTTTATTTTTTTTTAAAAAATTATATTTTAAGTTGTAGCAAGGATTAAGTGAGAGAGTGGAAAAGAGAGAGTAGAGGGGACTCCGTCACCACAGAATAATAAGGAGAAGACTGGGCACTAATACGTTCTCCTTGCACAGCTCTAGCACACAACATCCAAATTATTTGGCTTGCTTCTGGCAAATTTCTTACCAGACAGGCATTGGCAATTTTGGAAGGACCATGGCTTCAAGAGAGCAATAGTAGTGGATAGAAAACCAGTGAAAATCATTTATGGGATGAAAAATTAGAAGAATTTAAGCTTTAAGGTTTGTCTTGAATTTCAGAGGCATGGTAACTTCCTATAGACTTTCTGAAAGGAGGCTACTTCAGAGCATGATGCTCAGTACTTTTATTAAAAACATAAATTATAGAAAAGCAGAATCATGAAAAAACGAATACCGGGGAAAAAACACAAACAAACCAACTCCACCTTACCTGAGACAGAATTCTTCCCCTTTGGAATAATCACTTACATGGAGAGGAAAAGACTCTGTCAAGTTATTAATTTAATGGCAGCTGGAGTAAAGTGTTTCTAGTATATTGACTGTGAGGGAAAAGCGCTGCTGCGTCCCTGCAGAAGAACTTCAAAGTTCTATGATAAATGTTCAGATAAGGAAAAACATATGAAAGAATCTGGATGCTGTTTATATTTGCTTCATTTGTTTTGCTTTCAGCAAGAAAGCAATAAAATTAACCACCTGATGATAATGGGGGGGGAAAGTGCTAAACACAAGAAGGGCCCATAGCTGATAATATCTCTACTGGTGCTACGCAAGTCAGGGACAGATTCGCCAGGACGGTTCGGGGAATCCAGCTCTCCCAACAGGGATGCATCTCCTAATTCCCCAGCAGCAGTAGGGAAGACTTATGCTTCTGGACCAGTGTTACAGCTGCTTTCCAGTTCTCTGACCACCTGCTCCAGATAGAGAGAGCCGCTGTGATGCTATGACCTTGAATAAGCTAAAAGTCAGTCCCTCATCTGCTTTGCTACTGTCTCACATGCCTGATGGTGTATAAGTAGGAACGAGGGGTAGAGCTCCCCGTTTCCATCGAGGCTACGTCCCCTCCACAGTGGTGCATCCGTGCTGGATCACCCACCGCCACGTTGCTCTGCTACGATACGAGTCGGACCCTGATGGCGATCAGGGTGAAACTTACAATGATTTGTGACACCACCAGCAGTCTGCTTGGGATGAAGTTGAGCCCACAGCACCTATTTACTCTGTTGCCTAACGACCTGATCCTTCAAACACGTATGCTTGGATTAATGGCAGACTGACCATCACGCTGGCTCCATGGGATTATCTGCCACTGAATACCAGCATAAGTGGTTGCAGGACTGGGTCCCAAATGCCTTTGTGATGGTCAATATCTTTCAAATGAAATGATACTAAACTAACATACATTTAAAGACAGACTGCAGCCTGGTGCTTTTTGGAAATAGACAACTAACTTTGGGGCTGATTCCTACTGACTCCAAACCTTTGTGTATTCTCAGTGCCCTTTCTCTGATCTTCAGAAGCGTCACTAGAAGGCAGGTGTAATAAGTAGAACAGAAGTTTGGATTTCAGGATTCCCTGCATTTTAAGTTCATGTCTCAGAACAGTTTTCTCTGTAATCTGATTTATTCATCATAGAAATAGAACTGGATGGGATGCGAGAAATCATTTAGCTTCTAGCAATTACTGGGACCCCAGTCATAGGCCAAAATGTTATTATGTCAGCTGTGTATAATTCAGAGGAAGAAGACCGCTCTTAACCTTAAAAACAGGAAAGAGAATGATGAAGGGGATGTGGCAATGCTAAGAGACTGCTGTAGATCTTCAGTAGGCCTTAGGATGCCGTATAACTTCAGCTTTTATGCTAAGGCCAAAAAGAAATGTCAAGGAAAGATGAATTAAAGGAAATGGTCATAGACAAGAGACTGCAGAAAGAATTAACTTTTCACCTCCACAGCTAGAACTGACCGCAGACCAAGAGCAGACTGGTTTAGGTAACCACAGGATATAAAACTCAGGCTAAAGGTTAGACCTAGTCTGCCCAGAGACAGGATGACAAATAAGTACATCCACTTGCCATAATTAGATAGCTACAAGGAGGCTTTGCTTCAGACTGACGTTCTTCTTGCTTTGAACCTATGTTCGTATTGAGGTTCCCACCTGCAGAGGTAAGGAGACCTGTGCTTCCTTTAAATGCAACAAATGAGGCCTGGGCAAAATTTAGCTCTGATATACTGCTGCCAAATAATCTTTCCTAGCAGCGTAAGAAACACTGCTGAGTTCATAAATGGCAATAGCATTTTTTAAAATGTATTTACATTTATAAAGTTATAGTCTATGTATACTTGTTAATAAAATGCTTGCACTGGACTCTTTAAAATTAATTCATTGTATTCTCCGGTTTATAGTTTCAGTATTTTAAAATCAGTTCTTTGAAACACTTCAGCTTTTACTTTAATGGTCTTTTGAAGTCTTTTGGTTCCCCGGTTGTGCTGGGGCATTAACATTTCTCCAAAAGCAGAGTAAATTGCACCTATGTCATTCTTGGGAGATATTTGTCTAACTCATTCTAGAACTCCTACTGCTGTTCAGTGAACTTCTCTGATCATCAAAAGGTACTTTCTCCACCTCAGTTGTATCACAGCTTACGTTTCATCTGTTCACACTCACACACATTAAACTCTTCTCAATTTAGGACAATTTCCAAAGTTCACTGAGGTCAATGGAATCACTTGCACTTACTTTAATAGAATCAGGCCCTCAGAGATGAAAAACTTATTTTATGCATTTTCACTGATCATTGCAAAGTCATTCGATTTGAAAAAGAAACTTTCCTAAGTAAACATCATAGTATGTGGGTGGGCAATGACATTTACCTTAAAATGGATTTGTGAACTGAACAAAACCTTTTTTTCCCCACAGGTAGAATCTGGTCATTGTAAAATGCAGAATATGGTTGAAGCCGTAACAACAGTTCCACTGGAAATGAAAAAAAACTCCACCGAACTTGCTTTAAAAACAAAGAGGGAGCAGTAAAAATGATAGGTTTTTCATATATATTAAAAACTTCGTGTAAGCATAAACCAGAACTGAATGTATTTTAACAAATTGCTCGCTGAATGAGTTTTGTCTCTGAATTGTTTGGGATTAGGCTGTGATTTTCTCAAACGCATTTGCTCTTATTGCTTTACTGACAATACGTTATGAAGAATTCTTGATCTGCAGCTCATTTTTGAGTTTTGTTTGCTGGAAATATGATTACATACGTTTCTTTCGTCTCACTGCGGGAGTGGTGTAACCGTTAGACACAGGTTTCCGGTGTCAATACTACAATTAGAATTTTAAATTCAGATGGGGCAAGTTACTGCGTAATCCAAATCCCACTGAAAAGCCATCGACTACAGCAGCCCTGGCTTGTAATCACATTGTTCAGTGCTACCCCAGAACTTGCAACCTTGGTCATAAACATGTTCTGTGGGCTGAAAGCACCAAAGGAATAAGCTTTGCAATCCCTAGTTATTGACTTATATTCTGGATTAATTACTATATTTTAGTTTTACAACCTTTTTTGGTTTTTTTATAAGGAGGATTATAGGCACAATCTAAACTCTGCATCCAGGGAAATGGATTTTTATATCCGTGCTAATAATCACCATTATTTTACTTATTAGTAAGTAAACATGACATTAATAATGCTATTATCATGGGTTCAGAATCCAAGTTGTAACGCTGAGAATTTAAAGATATTTATTTATTATTATTTATCTATTTATTATTTATGTTCCATGCTATTCGAATAAGGTTTCCCCTTCACCTTCCTTTACATAATTGCCATATATTTACAACATTAATTCAAAATTAATGGACAATTATTTATGGGAATTAATTCTTTTTCTGTAACAAAGCTGCTAATGAAATATTGGTAGGCTTCTACTGTGGAACCAATTATTTCCTACCATATCCATAAGTAACATTGCAGACCAGCTTACAGTTATGTTCCTGAACGTAATTGTCACTAGATTCTGTGCAAGTTTCCTCAAAACTACATCTAAACATCAGCAGCCTTCCGTCTGGTTAGTTCATCTACAAACTTTAAAGAAACCATTAGGACGCCCTCCGGATTTCTGAAAAATAGTTTTTGGAGATTTAAGAGTTCACACTGAAGATTGTTTATTGAAACTATTCGCACAACCTTCCCAAAAAATACACAAATATGAGACCTTTCAGGGATGGACGATATACTAAAAAAAGTGTATTTTTTAAATGGGTTTGATAAATCAAGTTTAGCTGATTAATATGAAACATACCCACTTGCTTCCCTATCAATTCACCTCTCAAATAATCTTGTGGCACTGAACAGTGAAAAGTACTTTTTAAGAAGTTTGATGTGATTAGAAGGCAACAGGACACAAAGATAAAATGGTAAACTATTGTTCATAGAAGCATGCATTCTGGTGGTCTGTTCAGATCCCTATCATCACATGATTCGTAACATTTCATTCTGTAATTCTTAAACCAGAGGAAATTACTCTTCTTTGCTCTCTAAGTAAGCAACATAATGTGCAGTCACCTCTAACTCAATTGAAGTATTTACTTTAGGAAGTTGTCTATCTGCTAGAGTGACTCTACACGGAATTTTCTCTGATAAATACCATACAGATTTCAGTGTCAGACCTTCTTGAGTGATGTAAACCTGAGCTACAACTGGTCCACAGTATCCTCAAGGCTACAGAGAATTGTGACAGTATAGTACCTGGCTTAAGATGCACTCAGAAGTCCAGTTTTTGGGTCTCTCTGCAGTAGAGTGGATAATTTCCCTCTCTAGGGATGACATTCAACTAATGTCTCAAACAATAGTGATCAAATCAGAAAATATCCTTTGACAGCTGTGCCATGTGAGACAAGTCTGGGGTGGATACCGAGTAAGGTAGAATGAATTTGTTCTTGGTAGTAGTCTTATGCCTGGCCACATGAATTTTAATGATCCCTATTTTAGCAAACATAAATACCATTGTTCATAAAATTATCATCTTGGTCATAAAATTACCTTCCCCTTTTTAAAATTCAGCTGAAGTATTTGACCTAGCGACCCTCCATGACAGAAATCCCACAGGCTGATTACATGCTGTGTGAAGTATTATTCTCTCTCTTTTGTTTTACATTTACCTGTCATTAACTTCAAGTGACCCTCCTGTTATTCTGGTGTTCTGAGACACTGTTAAAAAGATGGACTGGCTAGTTTTTGACTCAACCCTTCATAATCTTAAATGCTTTAATTAAATCCCTTCTAGTGTTTCTTTTTCACCACTAAATCACCCTAGTTCTTGCAACCTTCATATGCAAATCTTGCTATATCCCTAACTCTTTATTTTCTGGACTTCCACAATTTTAAAATTCTTTTACCGTTCACATCCCAAACTTAATTCTGTATTTCGTATCAAGGCCCATCTTGCCCACTACTCCAGAAGCTAATATTTTTTATTTGGAATGCGGAATTTAAATATTCAGTTTCAATCATTTGATGTATGATCTGAAACTGATTTAATATTCCTTGACACTGATCATGGCTTGTGTGATAGGATTGTTCCTCAAATCAGACATGGACATACTGAATAAGAGGGTATACGAGGAACCAGACATAGCTGGTTCCTCTTCCCAGGGTCTGTGTGGTCATGTCTTACAGAAAGCTGAGCAGGAGCTGGCTTGCTTTGCTGGGCACTGGGGAGTATGGGGTTGTGTACGGTGTCTGAGAATTGCCCACTTTCGCTTCCCCACTGTCATTTGCAGTTGAGGAAATATTATATCGAAAATTGATTTCCTTAATCTTCCTGAAAGGATGGAGGGGGATTATTCTCCCTGAGTGTCTTGCTGTCATGCTTTGCCTTTCAAACCACACAGGACTCTGCCCAAATCATTGACCTGGACTCTAACAAAAGCAGAAACTCTTTATGATCATTAATTTTCAGATTTAGAATCTACACCCTTCACTAAAGACTTCGTGGCTTTTAAGACCAAGACCAGGTTTTTCGAAGACGTTAAAGCCCCTCAGAAAGCATATCAGCAAGTTGTGAGAGCCAGTTTCAAATTCAAAAAGCCCCCCCCCCCCCAATACACATCTATTATTCACAATTTCTGTTGATAGGTAACTTCACGATAACACTGTTCCGCGGCAGCAACATTTTCTTTAAGTGTGTCATAAACATTGAAAATATGCCAAAATGATCCCTACCACAGGATTTAAAAGCAATTGTTTATGTTATTCTGCTCGCCTGCGGATTTTTTCGCTTCCAGCTTTGCTTTATGTCTAGAGTAAGTCCTCCAGAGCTTTACAGAGCAACACAGCTGATCTCCCTTGCGGAGAGCTAACGTGCTGAACTGCACGCCCGGAGCATGTGGAAAGCTCTTGCCCGTCAGGCAGCGCCTGGCGACCCAAGTGGTGAAAGCCCTTGGAACCCTCGGCGTTCAAACAAAGCCCAGCCCAGACGTTCGCCCAGCGCGGCAACAAAGCGTTCGCATCCCGGTAGTTAAAATCAGGAGCAGTTTCCGTGCATCAACAGCGCATTGTAGGAAACAGTGGGACGTTTTCTCTCTGGCTCTTCAAACACACCAAATGTAAACTGTCTGAACCACAACAGTCGTCTTTGTGCCTCTGAAATGAGCCAGGCAAAGAAAGACCCTATGAAATAGCTGTGGTTAGTGGCTTCTTGAAGGGGGGGGGAGGAGTTGGGTGAGGCAAGAAACTCGCTTTTAATCAATGTAATCGATGACATACGGCGTCATAGTCTTGCCTGACTCCATTCTTTCCCGGCACACTGCAGGCCTCGGTGGCTTCCCCATTTTTTCTCCCCCAGCTGCCCTTAGCAGGCCAACTGGAAATCTCTCTATTGTGTTTTTAATACATATATATTTGAAAACCAGACGTAAGTCTTCAAAGGAGCCTGCAGTTTAACTGGGGACGGATTGCTCAACAGCCGCTGTTTGTTGAGGAGGTCATGATACAATGCACATGCCCTTGCTGCGTTTTCCCATACCATTCCAGCTCCATGCACGGCCCCATGATGCCACCGGCCAACGGTAGCAAAAAGCTGAGTCAGGGAATCGTATGCTGTGCTTTCTATTTGTATTTTTATGAACTGCAATGCAAGCAGTATGAAAGAAAATCATAGTGTGTCCTTCTGATCCTATGCTTCTTTCTCATCTATCAACTTTGGATCCATAAAGCAAAGGTTGTGCTGGATATCCTTTGAGTGGGATATGTGTTTGCTTCTAAGAACAGCTTTTACATCTCATATTTTGGCTCTTATTGGTGGCACAGACAACACAGTGTGTTTGCTCACAAGGCTAGCTTAAAGACTTGCATTTTACGTGGATAGTCCTGCAGATCTGGACTTTTTTGTTCTTTTTTTGGAAGTGAGCACTGAAAGCCATCATTACAGCTCTTTTCTTCTTCACGCTTGACTATCTGGATTTAGAATTTTCTTGTATTCACCCAACATATTTTTTGGTGAAACTTCTCTGTAAATTAAATGTACAGTTTGTGAAGTTACAGGGAATCTTAAAATTTTATTTTGAAGTACAGATTTTCATAACCAAGGAAAAACAATTCCCTCATATTCTTTATTTTTGTTGAAATATTGGGGTTTTTTCCTTTTTTTTTTTTGGTGTTACTATTATTGTCTATACTAGGCAATTTGACACACATGAATTCAACCAAAGATTGTCTAAGGTAATTGAGTTTTACAGAAACTTAGGAAGATACTGGAAATAGAAGATTTACCTTATTTGGGTATCTGCTGAGCTATTGAGCATCTTGTGGTTTTAACGGTGTTTTAGGTAGGGTGACTGTGAGGCAGGGTGACTGTGAGAAAAGGCCATAATGCATGACTCTTGGGATTGGAGTTTAATCTGAGTTTAGCAAAACCAGATTGCTAGATTACTTATTCCATGTTCTTCCCTCTCTGTAATCCCGCTCCTCCATCTGTGAAGTAAGGTAATAATGACCCCAACTTTCATTGTGTTGATACTGATGCACATTGTATATATTATTAGTCAACTTTCTACAGGAACTGCCCAATGACTTGGTGAGATGGACTCTCCAAGGGAATCATCCTGGAAGCTATGCTGGCACGTGTTTAAACTCCAAGTGGATTAGGAAGGATTTTCCTTCATTTTGGAATAATTTTTCTTGTCTTTCCACCAGAAAGGGACAGAAGATGAAGTGGAAGGTCTCCTCTTCCCAGTGTGCATCATCAAAATGTAATGAGACAACATGAAGGCTGAGATGGCACTGTAAAACTCCTTCCAGTGCTATGATCTAGGGTTTCTTCTATATCTATGGTTTGCTCAGATCTTAATTTATGATAAGACATTAATATAGTTTACAGACAATCCAAACACCTCCCATATATTGCAGAAGCACAGAATATTATCCGACCTCTGCAGGGAGACTACCAGGTATTCTTCTTTTCACTTTTTTTCTTGTTCATTAGCAATGCTATCTACATTTCACCTGTAGCTTATTTTGTATTTAAGGAAAGCCTTCCTTCCACATTCTGCTAACAGCAACTTGCTTCCTCTAGTTGGTTGTATTTGCATTTGTTTGGTTCTTACTACTTCCCCAAGTAGCTTCCTAGGGCTGTTTTCAGACCAGACGTGTGAATTTATCCCCCTGAGTATGTGACAGTTTCCTTCATCTGTGGGATGCCCAGTGACATAAGACTACCCAGGCTATCCCTGGGCTACCCTTCATGCATCTCCTTCCTTCCTCTGCTTTCTACTTACCACAGAGATTTTGCATGACAAGCATTCAGAAATTTACTAGCTGCAGTTAGGTTTCCTTCGCTTGGAGCTGAGGCCTATGTGTAGGTAAATTGAGACATTTAATTCAATAATACAACTACTTTGCAAAATCATGTGTAGACCGCAGAACGTTATATGATATTGAAATTTAATCAAATGTTGTTAACATGCTTAAACTAAAACCCTAACACATACTTATATACACTCCTCGTGTTCATAAAATACGTCAACAGTTTCTGTAAGTTATCAGCCTTTAAGTAATTCAGGCCCTGGATAGTTTTTTTACCAATTCTCCCTAGGAATTGGGCCATCTAAGCCAGAGGTGTTAAAGAGTAGAAACCAGATGACAAATAGTCAATAGTCTGTATTCATGAAAGTAGGCAATTATAGAAACACACAAGGTAACCACGTCCAGAAAAGAGCTGAGCTTTGTTCAAGGTCAGATAGCATGAGAATGTCTGAGACTCTAACAAATATTTCTTATTTTAATGGCCATATAATGATTGAACTTTTTCTTATAAACGTGGGACAGATCTTACCTATAATTCAAGATGATGTTTTTTGTGAAAACCAAAATAGACAGAGACATATTCAAAAAGAGACTATCTTAGTCTTTACATTGTTTTTTGAGCCCTTCATAACAGGAGGTTACGAGGGTTTATTTACTATTGACCACATAATGCGATATTTAAAGAGGTAACACTGTCATTGTTCTAGTGGCTTGCCTCTGTAAAGCCAGTAGAAACTGTTGTTATGTATCTGTACTGCTGAAACTAGAGGTCTGGGATTTGACAGTGACTTGCTGAACTCATTCAGTTTTTCTTTGTTCTTTCTTTTGTTTCAACTTAAAATTTCCAAGGTATGTGCAATAGTCACCGGTTGAAATGTTTGTGTGTTTACATGTGTGTTTATGCATCTGTATAGCTCACATATACTTTTCATATTTGATAATAAAAAGTACATGTGATAACAGCACACCAATCTATTGTATATCATTATTACAAATAATCTCCACTAGAGAGAAAGTGGTTCATAAGTCACGAAAGGCAGAACCTCAAGTGAGTCAGGATGGTAATTTGCCTTTATTTATTATCACTCTGCCCAACAGGCTTTTGATATATGCAATCCTTTAGGTTTTTTATTGAATAACCTCCATTGAGGACCTTCATGTCTTTGGCATTCCTCTCGACACATCATGTCAAGGGTTAATTTGAATTTCAGTATGTTATGGATTGCATGAAGTTTGTATGGAAGTTTTTTGTGTTCAGGCAATAGGGCTTGCTTTGTGGCTTGCTAGCAGGGATAGAAATGCTGTGTATTGGACTTTACGCTAGTGCAAATAAAGGTGGCTCTTGAAGAAACACGGATATAAGTGAGGCATTGTATTTATTTTACTGCGCTTTTTCAACAAAGACACTTTTGCCTGCCCAGCTCTGTGCAATACACAAGCAATAATTCACAACAGTAAATGTGACTGACACTTTGAATCATAAAATATCAAGTACACCTCTGGCCAGTGCTAAGGTAAATGACTCTTGCTGTTCACTAGCATGGGGCATGAGATTGTTAGTGTAACAAGCCATAAATACAAAGATTGGGCAAAGCCTCATAGAGTCAGGACACTGCTGAATTACTACAGATGTTAGAGTAGACTACATGCTTTCAGACTTCTTTTTTATACCAAATACTCCCACATACATAAAAAAGTATGTGACAGATATAAAAAACACCCACAACCTTTTATAAATGTTAACTGCCTCTTACGTTGATCGCCTCATGTGATGCCCAGATGACACACAAACTTATTAATAGCAATCTCGAAACAGGTATGTAAAAGTTTGCTGAGGTATTTTTGGGCAAAGGTGGGAATAAGTAATACAAAAATGTTATGACACTGCCCTTTAACTTCATAGGGAAAGTCAACAGTAACCAGATATTAATTCCTGTGGCAAGTGTGTTTCTGCAGAAACTATTGTATTATTACAGTTGCATGAACAAAGGAACTGGGTAACTGCTGGTCCAGCAGTGATAGCTACCACTTAGGTGGTATTACCATAAAGTCAGTTTGACAATTTTCTTACTAATATTTTTCTTTGAAAATGATGTGTGACTTTTTTCCCCAAAACTTGTATTGTGTTTAGTAAGGTATCACTGTCTTAATGCATTTAACTATACAATTATACTGTTTGTGCATTTCTCAAAATACCACTCTATAACGAAAGCAAATTTTCTGACTTAAGTTCAGTATCAATCATACTTCATTATATATCCTGCTCTAGTTTTAATTCATTTCAGTGTGTGCATATTCACACAAGGTAGCTTTACCTTATGACATTCTCACCTATACTAATGACCCATTTGATTTAAAACCAAGCTCACAATCCATTCAGACTCACAGGAATCGTTCCATTTGACTTGAAAGGATTTCAGATCACACTAAATCCCTGGCATAATTTTTAACATTTCCTTTGCTGTTCTTCTCTTAGTAGACAAGCTGCTTCCAAGCAATTTGTTTGGGAAGACACTGAGCACCATTTAACAGCATTCTTCATCTTGCATTCAGGATCAGTCACATCATGGCACAGAAAGACACCAGTTGCCCTATTTCTGTGGCTATCTGGCATACCATTATCTTATTTAGATAAATGTGAAACCATTGATCTTCTATATTCTTGAATGAAACCCAAAGGATTGATTGAAAAGGAATAACTGATGATTAAAAAAATATAGAAATGATGAAACTTTCAAAAGAGTCCAAATTAGGAAATAACTTCTCTGCCAGGTGTTTTGTTTGTAGGAAAAATTTGGTACGTGCATTTGGTGAGTAATTCAGAAGACATTTGGGTAGATTTCACAACCTTCTGCAACTTTTCCGGACCTGTCTGAACTTCTGATGCTAGATGCCTATATTGCAGATTTTAGGCCTATCCATTCAGCAGTATCTTTTTTGTCTCTAGACTATGATACGAATCCACATCTGCTCCAAAGGTCAGTGCTAAAATCAAGCCTCAGAGAGAAACTCTGTGTACATGAATGTAAGACTATTACCTCGTTATTATAGGTGGCTGGGGCACAGAACATATAGATGTCTTACCAAGCAGGATACAACTTTTGGTGGTGTGAAGGATTTGGAGTCATTTTTGATCTTTGTTTTCAATTAATCTAGTTGCTCGCACTCTGATCACCTTGGTAAGAAAGCTGGGTTGAAGCTGTGTTTTCTCAATATGAGCAGCCTTGCTGCTTCGTTATATCAGCATTCCCAACAGGACTTTGTACTCACATGCTCAAACAACATTTGTGTCTCCTTCTGAACCATTCCCCCTCGCCTTCTATTTATTATTCCCGTTGAATCTCAGGCAGGTGGGGTAGATCAGGCACAGTGCAGGACTAACATGGTTATACAGCTTCTAGATTGAGAATGGTCCATGTTCAGCAGTTCTGAATGTGGATGAATGCAGACAAATGTTCAGAGCTTCTGCATCTATTGTAGCTTGGCCTACTAGAAGGAAGGAAACTGGGATTTGGAATGCAACTTTTGCCTTTTGGGGAGAAAAGGTACAAACTTGGTTGTCCATGGGATGACTTGTAGGAAAATGGGTGTGAACTTTAGGGTTTTGCCTGCTATTATAATGAAAAGAAATAGTGCTCTGAAGATGTTATTAAAACAGTAAAAATCTCCGGTCTGAATTTAGTCTTGGAAATCGTAAAAATTATATCTTTTTTCAAGAGAAAGGTAAAAATAAAGTGTCACTGTATCCTTCTGATATGGAAATTGTCAGTGTTAAGTTCTTCATCTTCTAGAGTGAGACATCTGGGGTTCTGGTTTTATGTTATGATTTCTCCTAATAATGTAGTGACTTGCATTTTTCTTTTATGTTGTCTCACTCAAAAACACTGACTAAAGTGTAAAAACAATCAAAAGGTGTTTTCATTTAGCTTCACCTGTGCAGACTTACTTCAGACAAATGTTCTGTCCTTCCCTGGTACCTTTTTCTCTCCAGCTAGCATTCAGTTTTAAGGTACATGAGTTCAGTTCTGAAATTATTTCCAAGTGAAGCCCAGAGATCACCCAAGCTGCAGCCTTGCTTGGATGCGTTAGTGCCATCCTTGACCCAGACTTCCTGGACTGCTACCCTCAGGCCTGAAAAGCAGCCCAGCAGAATTGGTTATGGTTGTGGTCAGCTAAGCTGGAGTACGGCCACGCTCTGTTGTTTCCATGTGAGCAGATGGCTGTAATCCACCTTATCCATACTGATGAAATGCCTCAGGCTCATCGCTTCACCTTCTCAACTCAGCTTCCTTCCCTTCAAAGTGGCCCAGCTGTACATAGAGACACTTTCTTCCCAGGTTTTGTTTCTGCTAGATCATAGCTCTGCTAACCAATAAAAGCAAAATCTTTGAATCCAGCAAAAAAAGATGGGGAAATAATATAAATTATTTTGCCATTTCATAATAGTGATTTGAACACAATGTGCGTTTTCAGTTCACTTGGCCCAGGGCATGTCCCACTGAAACAAGTGAGAGATTTACCATTGAGTTCAATGGAAGAAGAGGCAGGCTGTACTATTTAAAGCTATCATTCTATTAAGATAAATGAGAAACACAATCAAAGCTTCACTGCTGCTGCCGTCTCACTATGTTTGAACATAGCCTCAGCATGGTATTGTTTTAACAGAGTGAAGGCCAGGTTTGCATTTATAAAGACATTTCAGGTGATTTCTATTTTCAGATGGAGGAGAATATTATGAAGAATATGAAGAAAAAAGGCTAGAAAAATATAGTCCTAAACTTTCGTGTCTTTTAGATTTCTTCCCGGTCATTAGATTCCCTCAGTTGTATCAATTAATAATAATAGTAATAATAATAAGGCTTAGAAAGTATATCTGTGTTGTAGAGATTAAAAAACCCAAGAAGCTATACAATAATTTCTAAAAGCATTTATGTTTTTGGTAAATGTAAGGAGGAGCTGTGCCAAGATACTCATATATGAAATTTCCCCTATTATACACTGGGTTTTCAGAATATTCTTCATACTTTAGTTTCTAAATCACTTGGAAGCTTTTTCTGAGAGCAGGTGCTTTAGGATGATGTTTTTGTTTAGCAGGTCAAATTCTTTTTAAGACAAGATCAGATATGACTTTTTTCCCCATTGAAATCCAAAATCTATATAATTCAGTGAGTAGACACCGATAGACTAACTTTTACTAATCTTGGATGCTTTTGCAATTTGTCTTAATCTTTCAAGCAAACGGTGTTGTTCAATCCTTCTCCAACATTTGTTCCCACCAGACACTGCAAGTGAACCTCTGACTTGGGGATTCTGCTTTTAGGGTAGTTTTTGAAATCCAGATTGAAAAAGTACCCGGTAGAATGCATAAACAGTTCTTGGAGCACTACACAACTTTCCTTCCTCAGAGAAATGCCTGGAGTATTGGGCTATAGCTGTGCTCCTCCCTCCGGTGAATTTAAGCGTGGGTCTGTGGATCCCAAAGGAAGCTGAGCACTAGGAGGCGGGGCATTACTCAGCCGAGCCTGGATGGACACGAGTCTGCAGGGCTGTGCAGCAGGGCAGAGGTCTTCCAACTTGGATGGTGTGACTTAAGTGTATGCTTTCGTGCTTAGGCAGCTGGGAGCCTGCATTTTTATGGGAGCAGCTCTGATCTATACCTTTGTTCAGGGCTCCAGGAAGCACAAATCTGCGTAGAGAAATGTTACTTATGCAAATCTTGACCAAATCAGTCAATTCACAGGGATGTTAGAAAGTTAAAGTGCGGACAGCTTCAGCCAAATAAACTGGAACGTGTTTATGGCGAAGAAATAGGGGAGACCAAAGATCAATGGCCTGGAGTCAACATAATATTTTGAGCAATAAGCAGAAGTCAGGTCTCATCGAAGGTGAGCTGAGAACTTACAATTTCCACTGAAGCTAGCGTGGAGTTGGAGGTGTTCAAGAACTCCTGGGAACACACCCGTTGTTTATGTTACTTTTCTCATGCTTCTCATTTAAAGGAAGATCTGGAATAAATTAAGGCTTAGAGAGTTTTGAAAAAAAACTAGATTGGCAAGCTGGTAGTGTATTAAGAGTGGGGTTCTGCAATGAGACAAAGAGCTGCAGTCTGGCACTACAGGGAAATGGAGGATGTGAAGAAGAGGTCCAGTAAAAAGAATCAACTCCAATATGTACATTTTCAACAGAGAATGTGTGTTTTAATGAATAGAAGGATATCTATGGGGATTTCTCTGATCTGTGGTTCATTACTCATATTCCCTCCTCAGATTTCACACATATTGACAATAAATTTAGTAAGGAGACCAAAGAATCTTGTATTTGTTAAAGTTTCATGCCATCATCAACATATTCTGCACTAAGACTTCAGTTACTTCTTCCCACTGCAAATAATAGTTTCCATACTTTCAGTACCTCAAGGGAGTTTGAAAATGACTAATTGATGTTTTTTCCCTGCTTTAAATCATTACTGTATTTCGGACTTAGAAATGTGTGGCTAAGTCAGCTAGTCATCAAGTAAGGAATTAGTCTCCCCAGTGCCAACAGTAAATTCTCCAGTTCGCTCAGCAACCAGTTGAACAAGCTCCTCAATATTTAACCATGCCAATTGTAAACAGGCAGATTCTTTGCCTATGTTGTTTTCTCAGGAGAATCTAAACCTTCCTTGTCAAAATATGTGTGTTACAATGGACATTCAGCTGCCTCCTTTCTAATGATGAACTTTTTCACATCGTATAAGACAACGCCTGCTGTTGTCATGCATCCATTAAAACCCCATCCATAGAGCCATGTATAGAAGAGGGTGGCTGGCTGGGAGTTGCAAACTTCCAAAGAACTTGTTTGTTGTGATGGTTGGTTTTTTTTTTCTCTCTTGAGTGTTGGATGCATAATATTTTCAGGTAACTCTGACTACTGTGTGATGTTTAATCACCTCCACTGCCTCCCAGTAATCACTTTTATTGCATTATGCTAGTCAGCATATTCTGTGCACTTTAATATACATGAGGTTGAGGGAGGAATATTTTTCACTGAAGGCTTTATGGAAAATTTTGCATTTATTGATTTCTGTTAAAAAAAAAACCTGTTATTCTTAGAAAATCGATGAAAATGATTGCTGTGGCCATATTTGTTCAAACAAACAAATAATATAGTATAATGACAACGCTATCTCTCATTTCCACATTTCACCTGGAGAAGGGAAACATTTGATCTGGAAAGCCTGTGTACTACATCAGTCCACAGGAATATCTTTTATTCATGTGTATTAAAAAAATATGCAAAGAGTTTGTACAAGTTGGATAGGAAAAAAAAAAAGTTTGACAAAAATAAAACAAACTCATCCAAACAAGCATTGCAGATTTGGGACTTCTGGGGCCAAACTGTCAGAGGCAGTCTTGCTATCCTTCTTCGGAAATATGCTAAAAATTTTATATCTAATTTTTCACAAGTAAATTTTTGCATTCCAAACAAAGCTTTTTATGGGAAAACTATGCTATGCATATAGAGCAAGCGTCACACAGCTGATGGTTGCAAATCACCCATTCTTAGTGTTTATCTATTAAAAACTATGGAAAAAAAGGAATAAAAGGAGCTTATGAATGCAAATCAGGTAGCTCCTCTAGCTTCCTATAACACCGTGCATGCTTTTTCCAAGCTTTGTGAGCACAAGCATTGCTCATTCAAAACTACGTTTGCAAAATGAAAATCACAATCAACATGTAATTGCTGATGTAAAAACAAGAATCTGCTCCATTGCAACGCATTTTCTTATCTGAGAATGTACATGTCTCACAATACGTTGCATCACAGTGCAACTAGCTCACCATGTCAGTGTTACATGGCCACCAATTAAGAAGGATTCTTGGCATGAATGATGTTCTGCCCGAGGCCAGGTCACTGTCTGATGTAAAAGATTGGAGCTTCGGGGCACTGGCGGTTCTGATCCTCTGTTCTGTACAAACTGAATGACCTGATCATTACAGAAACCTTGTGAGCCAAGGCACTGTTATCATCTCCGTTTTACATATGGGGATTAAGGGGCAGTCAAAAGATGTCTTTGAATGTTCACAATGAAAAAATCTCAAGTCCAATTTTTTTCAGAGGGCTTAAAATTTTGCACAACTTTACACATCCCTGGTACCGTTCTCATTGACTTTAACTTGGCTTAGCTGCAGTTATACTGAAATCAACAATTCAAAATTACCAGTGAGCCCATTTGGGGTGTCAATAGAGTGTTATAACAGCAACACACCCCTGATCATAAATCACAGGTGAAGGAATAAGCTTGCTTTCTCCTTGGGGGGAAAAAAAGTCTTCTATTTTTAAACAATAGAATGATTTTGATGCATCTTTTAACTAACCAAAAGTAGCATCTTGACAATTTTAATGGGCTAATTATACACTGATGGTCATCTAGAAATGTGCTCATTTTCAGGTCTTTGTGTCCTGACAACTCTAAGAGTTATCAGCTGGAAAATTGGCATGCAAACACAGAATTTCAATCACTAAAACCCTGCAGGACTGGATTTGACTATCCTGAGGTTCTGCCTGCAGTGTCAAGGGAGATAAAAGGTTTTTGATTCTCTAGGTGTAGGATCCAGTCAGTATCCTGATTAGTTCTGCAAAAGCAAAAACCTTTCCAATATATTAAAATGCACAATCAGAGCCCTGAGAATCTCAGAGATTAACAGTAGTTCACAAGGGTTCGCACTGACCTTTGTTTCAGTCTCAATTTGCATGAGTTTGCAACGTCTGCATTTTGCTCTGCATTTCTGGTTGGAAACCTTGAATCCCCTTGCCAGAGACTGGAGATGGTGAGAGTGCTCATCTTAACCCCAGCGTGGCATTCACAGCGTAGCTGCCAGTATCACTTATTCATGAAACCAGTCCTGACAAACAATATTGCTTTAAGCTTCTTGACAGTGCTCTTCCCATGCAATACTCTATCTGTGAGGGCTCAAGATGATCCTCCTGGCTTGGTGTCTGCCTATTAGTGGGGCATGAGGATGGCTTCTAACAGGTTGAAAGGTGGGTCGTAACACCTTTACGGTCCTACCCACAATATCCCTGTCTGCTCCACCAATGTGCCTTCACCACCTTCAGGTTGAAAAATGAACTTGCAGGGATAACCCTTGTGACACACGGATGCATTCACTCGAGTTCTTTCGCTTCTAGACGCATTCCTGTTCTTCATACATCTGCTCAAATAGTGACATTTTACCAAGGGCTGCAGGTGATGACTGTTTTCCAATCTACTATAGCATGTACAGAAGGCAGTTGGGGGCTCCCATATATCCTAACTTTAGTGGGGCTTTGCACCTCTGTCTCCTCATTCTGCCAGTGTGCAGCATCACTTCATGGGAGCCTGTGATCCACTCACGTGGTGCCATGGAGCTTGGCAGCCAGCGTATTTGATACACACCCTACAAACCATGATGCTTTCATCAGAGGGGAAGCAGGACACAAGGGAAAGAAGAGTGGGCTAGCAAGTCTCTGCAGTGAGTTTTGGGCTCATAGAACCGTCCTGACTGGGTCTCCCTCAGAAGTTTGGGCTGTGACTAACAAATGTTCATGATCTTTCTCTCACGCAAAGACCTGCAGACCAACAACCTGCGTTGTGTAGGTGGGTCATAGAGAAAGGAGACTGTGGCAGCCTGCTGAAGGGAGTGTCATTATGTGGCAACCTTTTCAGCAGGAGTCTTGAGAAATTATGGAGAAGAAAGAACAGGTTGGGAAGAAAAGCGGTAGAGGAAAGGAGCCTCAGCAACAAGAAATGAAAGAGGATTGCACAGATCCGGAGGGGAAATCGTAAAGGAAGGACATGGAAAGTGGTCAGCAAAGTGCTTCATGTCTACATATTGCTAGTCCCCTTTTTTCTCCTATTAACTGCCTGTCTCCATAGACTGGCAAAGCAGGTATGCTTCAAAAGCAGCAATAAAATCAGAAATAACTCAAAATCTCTTTAACTCTGTTAACCATATAACATAGATTACAGTAGCCAGAAATTAAACGTTGGTTTAGCTGTTTGCAAAATGAAACACTTGTTTTTTTCACCCACAACTCTTAGAATGAACTTCAATTGCTCCAGTTAAGTCACCTCATGCATTCTAGTTCTCAACTGATCATGTCATGAAACCACCCCTTGGGTTGGCATCGTTCAGCCAGACGAACCTCCTCCATGAGTCACTGCCCAAGGCGGAGTGAGGAGCAGCCTGTGCAGGTCTGTGAAGGGGCAAATAAGACACCCTGGCCAAGCCTCTGGAGATGCCCGTACAGTTCCTGCCTAGAGCACACGTGGCCCATAGCAGCACCCTGACTCTCATACACGTTAAAATTCACCCACAAATTTGGAAAGGGGGGAAAAAAGGAATGGAAAAATTAATCTAATACAGTCCGATGTTCTTTTTCATGTTACACTATCCTGCCAACAGATACCATCAATCACAGTTTTTAAGAAGCATGGTGACATTCTAAATGGTCTATGAATATTACTTTGAAATTGAGACTAATTCCTTGGATGAATTTTAACTTTACTTTCCCCCACCCCCGTTTTCCCTTTTAGAGTGCTCTGTCTCTCTGTCTCTTTCTTCCCACCTCCCGTTTTCTTTCTCAGGATTTCCTTGGCTGCCACTATCCCAGACTGCTGTAAATAGTGAAATAGCAGGTAGAAGTACTATAAGAAAGTTTCTGTATGGTATTTTAAAGCTTTCTTGGAAAGCATTTTAGGCTGAATGAGAGATATAAGTGACCACAAAGCTACCTGGCAATATTTTTAACCACTCTTCAGTGATTTTGAACCATCAATTTACATAATGCTTCTGAACACAAGATTTTAATTGAACTATGTAAAATGAGCATGACTTATGTCTGGTATACGATACCACTCCAAATAAACCTCAAACCAAAACCCCAAATATGAAACATTCACCTCGTCCTTTTCAAATATTTACTATGACACTTTTGGACCAATTTCTCTGTTTGCAGTGGCTCACTGAGCACAAGTGAACTACTAGTGAACTGTTGTTTATGGCTTCCAAATTATCATCTCCTCCAGTGGCCTCACAGAGGATACAGTAGCCTCGGGAAAAGTCTACTAAGCAAATGTTGTCTATTGACAATAGCTCCAGAGGAGTCCCCGGCACCTGGGCTTAAACGCAGTGCATGGCATTACGATCCTTAAACCTCCCCACAGCTACCAGATCTCTTAGCAGGAGCGTCCTGCGTACTTGAGGACTATGTGGAAGGTGACCACCGTAACTTGCTGTTTTTCAAGGACTGACTAAAGGCAAAAGATTTTTCAGATGCAAAGTTTTAAACAGGCTTTGTCTTCGGGTCCCAGTATTCTTTCTGCTTTCCCCCTTTATATCCTCCTATTGTCTACTTCTTAGACTGTAAGGAAAAAGGGCTATCTGTCTTTTGTGAGTGCTGACAGGAACCCCCTCAAGCTCAACAAATCAGTCTTTGCTCAGGCTACCCTGTGTGCTAAGGAGCTTGGGTGGGATCTGTTCTGTGCTAAATTGCTCCCAATCCAGAATGGAAGACTTGCTTGTCATCTTCTGCAAGTCCTGCACCTTCCCATAAATGAAATTTAGATGCTGAGATGGTTTGGGCACACTCATCTGTCTCTACATCTGTACAAGACAGACACCGAGGTTTATAGGTACGGTTTTAAGAAAGGTGGGCTATTTCAATAATCAGCCTTTGATTCTGAATGCCTTGAAGCTAACTCGCTGGCTGAATAGACTTTTCACATGAGCAAGGGATGACGGGACAGAGTTTGCAAATTTTGTGTGCAAGATCTACAAATTGTTTGAAACACACAGTATCTTTCTGAGCCTAATGGCTGGACTGCTTTCTAAGGGCAAACAGGCAGGAGGAATTTTCCTCTTTTGACACTGAGCAAATATAGAACGATGTTACATACCTTATTGCAAGCCACGGTCAGAGAGGATTTTACAGTATTTGCAGGCTGCCAGGGTGAGTGATAAGCTAACCCATTTCATAATTTCAAGCCTCACCTTTCCGCAGCGTGATCCATCCTCCTCTGCTCAGGCAGGCTGCCAGGCAGCACCATTTTTCAGATGTGAACTCTGTAGGTACACATTCCTGCAGCAGTCCCACTTTGCCCCTTATCACTCCCCTTTGCATGTGGAGTCATTAGTTTTGATGGAGGGGAGGGCAGGATTTCATCCCATGGATGTTGATGGACAGTCCATGCACTTGCATGTATGTTTTGCAGGCAAATATTTGAAATATGCTGTCTTTACCAGTCACCAGTCAACTTTCAAATGTGCCTATCTCTGTTAAATCTAAATCCATTTTGTTTGAGTGTGCTCTCAGATACCAACTATTTGAGGCTGATGGATAGGGCATTTGTTAACATTCAGTTTTGACTTGTCTTTTGTAACCTCTGCTTAGACATCTTAAGGTGGGGAATTTAAATTTGTAAATGCTTATTCAGAAACAATACAGAGTATATAAATTCAGGGCCTCAATCCTGTAGCAATTATTTGCACTGCCTGAAGTACTGAGTGAAATTTTGATTGGAAGGTCAGAGTATATAATTAGAGAGTACACGGTTCTTCTGGCCTTCACTATCCCTTAAGAGGGTGTAAACTGGCACAGATCCACTGAAAGCGGTGAATTGTTATTATTTACCTAATAGCTGAGCCATGAAGTCCCACATGAAATTGAAACCTAGCTTTATCATAGACTGTAAGTGCCATGCTCTCCACAGAATCTCCCTGTTGAAATATATGAGAAAAAAAGGGAGAGGAACAGACAGGCACAGAAGATAAAAGAGCCCTTCTCAGGGGATGCCTAGACTTTCTGAGGCCTGACATAGTGTCTTAGTCTCTGGGTAATGCTGCCTCTTCAGCGACTGTTTGCCACTTTACACCAGTGCAAGACCTGCTCTCATGAACCTGTTTCTAGTCTCTCTTCATAGTAATGCTGAGAAACTGCAGTTCCCAACAAAGTCAGTGGAAGTAGAGCGAATTGAATGTCTAGACAGCACCCTGGGCTCACAGGATAATCCAGGTGGACATGGACCTCAAGAGGTCTCTAGTCTAACCTGCTGCTCAGAGTAGGGTCAGCCCAGAGACCCTTGCTTACAAAGCCTCATCCAGTTGTATCTTGAAAACCTCCAAGCGTGGAGTCTGTACAAACGCTGCAGGCAACTTGTCCCCCCACCTGACTGTACTCATGGAGAAGTCTTTCCCAATGTTGACCTGGAGCTGGTGTGTGCATATAAATTTCATGAGTGTATTTAACCACAAAGAAAAAAGAAGGATAAAATATTAGAAAAATTGAAAGCAGTTTCCTTAAGTATCTCTTAATTTGAGTCTTCAAGGTTAACTTCACAAGGAAACAGAAGACATGATCTGGGACAGATCTAATTGCAGTGGGAAGGGAGATTGCATGTGTTCATGTGCATGTGTCCAGAGAAAGTGGGGACAGGCCTAGTGCTCAATTAGTACACTATTTAACTACTATATACTAATCGCAACTCAGCATGGTACAGAAGTGCCAGAGCTAGGTGGGACTAAACTAGCACAAAAACCAGAAGCATTTCAGTGGTAGCAACTCACCATCACACCTGAGAGGCAGAACTTAGTAGCTGAAATGCATCCTGAAGGTAGTGTGACCACGCTGCTTTCAGAACTTCAGAAAACATCCCTGAATTTAAGACTGTACCTGCCCAATCACAGCTGCCACTGAGCTCTGCTCCCCTGTGCAAAACACTCCTTTCTTTTACAGCACACCTAAATGGCAAAAATCAGGAACAAAAACAGCCACAAGAAATAAATGCAGAGAATGCCTACACAAAGGTGGCTCAATGAATATTTAAGTCAGACAGAAGTAATCTTGTGCCACCCAGAACACTCAAAATTCAAAAGTCTTGTGCTGAATCACACAAATAAAGGTTTGAAACCTGGCTCTCCCACACCACAGAATAACTCCTCAGGACTGGGTTCAGTGGCAGAAGGATAGTCCCTTCTGGGTTGTATGAATAGTACTTGAATTCCATTACGAAGCAATGGCCCTTTAATTTCCTAAGCTCTTTTTATTTCATTAAAAAACCCACCCAAATTTAACTCAAGCATTCTGTTCCAGGATGAATAAACCTTTTGTTTCAACCAGAAATACTATTATGCAAACCAACAGGAATCATGAAAAATTATAATTTCAGGATGACCCAAAACAATGTAGCATGTACACGTGAGGCATGATGGATTTTTTGGAATGGCCAAGGAACTGAAAAATCAGTAAGTTTCGCGTATTTTAGCCCCTGTCTCCTTGAAACATAAATTAACTGTAGATCAAAGAACAACGTTGAAATGTTTTAGTCCCAAAATAAGGTTTCAGGAATATATGATTATGCCAAAAAACATTAGTTATAGTGGGCATTACTTAGCCCACACTGTAAATGAAATATATGCAAGTATACCAGATAGCTGTAAAATATAGAAACACGCAGGCAAGAGTAGTATTAATGAGAGGTCCAACCTTTTAATTCTTTATTTCTCTAGTTAACCACTCTGTGCATTAATGACAATGGAATATTTTATGAGTCATCTTCTACTATCTATGTTCACTTAATGCACTCATCATTCTTTCGTCTAAAGGTAATTGTTTTCATACACGTATGAGTGTTGAAATAGCAGTCAAGCAACGCTGACTACTCCCCCTCCCCGATTTTATCCCCCTCCGTGAGATGAGAAATGGGAAACTCGGTGGTTGTTTCAAGGCAAATCCGAAGCATTACATTTTCTGACAGCTTGCACCATTTTACTTGCACACCGGGGCCCATAGAGCCTGTACAGCCGGGTGAGGTGTCTGATGGGGAACTAGAGTTGTTCTTTTGTTGGTCCAGGGAAGAACAGGGATGGAGCTCAACATTCTCCCTCGTGGAAGAGGGAACGGATTTTTTAGGGCTCATGGGTTGAATAGTAGCCATCAGTTTATGACTTTGCTGGAGCGTATTTGGAATCTGTCTTGGAATCCCATTCTCATCTTCCTTACCACCCGAGTGAGGGGCTTGCACTGGCCTCTCTTAGCTGGTCCCCAGCCCCCTCAGCCACATCTGCCACCTGCCTTGTATTTTGCACCAGGAGGCGTGGGTCTTTTATGTGAGAAAGGGGCCCAGTTTCTGTTAGAAATCATTTAAAATGCTATTTATTAGAGCCAAGACCAAGACGAGAATGGGACAGACAGCCAGACGGCCCGTTAGATGCTGGGAGCCCTGAGTGGTGCAGCACCAAGCAGGACTCTGACCCACGCGCCGCGTGCCGTGGAGATCCCAGCGTAGCAGAGATGCTCCGTTCTCGGTCTTTGGAGCTGTCACAGAATTTTTCTTACAAGGGAGCAGCTCCATTTCTCGTCTCGACAGTGGAAAAGGAAGGGTGTTCTCACGAGAACTTCTTGCTGCAGGGGCAGGTAAAGGCAAGGCCGGGTGGGCGGCGCGGGCGGACTCCTGTGTCGCAGCGGGAGGACTCCTGTGTCGCAGCGGGCCGGCTGGGTTTGTCCTGCAGCCCAGGGATTCGTGCAGCACCGCCTGACGGCCCGGGAGCGCTGGGCCCAGCTCCGCCGGGGACCGCCGGTCCTCGCCCGGCACCACCGCACCGCGCCCGCTCTGCCCTCGGGCCGGGGGGAGCTGCCGTGCCCCAGTGTTCTCCCTGTCTGACTCGATTCTCCGACTTCCTTTTGTTTTNTTTTTTTCTTTTAATCCACTGAAACCGACCTCCTCCAAACACACCTCTCCTTTAAACCCTCCTCTCTGCCCTCTCCCCAGCACCGGTCTCATTCCTCGGCAGCGCTACAGGAGCCAGGGCCGTTTTCACAGCTGTTCATAGAATCATAGACTAATGGTTTAGGTTGGAAGGGACCTTGCAGATCTTGGAGTTCCAACCCCCCTGCCAAAGGCAGGGACACCTCCCACTAGGCCAGGTTGCCCAAGGCCACATCCAGCCTGGCCTTGAACACCTCCAGGGATGGGGCATCCACAACCTCTCTGGGCAACCTGTTCCAGCGCCTCACCACCCTCAAAGTAAAAAATTTCTTCCTAATGTTTAATCTAAACCTGCCCTCTTCCAGTTTAAAGCCATTCCCCCTCGTCCTATCGCTACATGCCCTAGTAAAAAGTCCTTCCCCTGCTCTCCTGTCGGCCCCGACAGCAGTGTTGGGTGACTTTTGCTCTCCGCTGCGCGTAGGAAAAGCCGCTGGCACTAATGCAAACCCCAGAAGGGCCCTTACAGCGGCAACGTGGAGCTGCTCAGTAAACTTCAGATTAACAGCCTGAATGCTGTTAGGCATTTACCACGGTCCTCTTCACGAAAACAAGTTAAAACACACCGGGCAGTATGGAATAGTGGACTTTATGGTTGCGGAGTGTCACTGGCTGGTAATACAGCTGTTAACTGTTGCACTGGTTCCTGGTTCTAACCAATTTTGCGATACCCTCTAAGTGCCTCATAATAGCGCTTCTAGCAGTTTGTCCTACTTTTGAGGTTAACGACCAGTGAGATGATAGGAAGTGATAAAAGTACAAGTATGTAAGAACAGCAGCACTGAATATCCTTCCTTTACCAGACTGTGTGCAACCCTCCTTATACCTTTCCCACAAACCTCTTGAGAAGAGTTTGTTGTGCAAACCTGCAAGATGGGGTTCACACGGTAATGGATGAAGTCAGTTAAACTTCAGTGTGTCTCTTATTCTTTCAGTTGGTTACAAGGCAAACTCCTCTTTTTTCTTTTTTTTTTTCCCTTTTTTTTTTTAATAACACACCATGCATAAGAATAGCTGATCAAAGCGCAACAGAAAAAAAAAAAAAGGACAAATTGCAGAAAAAGTTGTTATTCACGGAAGAGCTACTTTCAGGTATTACTGTCTAAATTTTGCATCATAGACAAAAAAATTAAAATTATTTAATATTTTACCTTCAGGGCTTGAACTCTGAAATATACTGGTAACATTCGCCTAAAACAAGTAGAAAAGACCATTCGAGAACCTTTTCTTAGGACAACATAGTTAACAGGGCACAAATACTCGACACACTTGTGTGTTTTAGAGCTTTGTCAAAAGGTCTAAGAAAGAGAGAAAAAAAGAGAAAAATAAAGAAGGAACAGAAAAAGAGAGAAAGATAAAAAAAAGAGAGAAAGTTGAATTACATTTGCTATACTTAAAGTCCCATCAAGAAAAATATGTGGCATATGTATTTTCATATCCAGTGTACTTCTTGAAATTTAGGGTCCAAGTTCCAAAGTTAAGGAAGCAAAAATAGCCAAGCGTAAGGTTAAACGCATAGAAAGTTTGCAAAATGTGCAATGATTTTAAAAACAACAAGTTACCAGGCATTCATCATGGATTTTGTGCACACATTGCACTTGTTTTGTCCTCATTGATGGTTGGTAGGGTATAGGATAGTACCTTCCGTTAATGAAGAATTTGTAAAGAGTTCCAAAGAGCAGAAACATATAAAGGAACATGACGAACAGCCCTGCACTGTGGCCAAGATCTGAGCTCAAGACTATCCAGGAATGGGCCAGGAGGGATTATTTGGGTAATGCTGGGTAGGTCTGAGACGCTACTATCATTCAAGCAGAATACAGCCAGTCTTGCCAGGCATTCAGGAAAGAAGCTTATTAACTTTTCCAAGTTAATTAAAATATGCAGGTCTCTCTGCCTGCTACCTTCTGAGGTATTTATACATTTGTTATTACAGATGCACTTTGCTGTGCGTTACAACAATTTACATTCCAGAGAGTGAAATATGGAATCCTCCTGGTAAGCTCCTGTAACCACGACATTCCCAGGATTGTCAAAGGAACAAGTGAAAACTGTCCTGATTTCCATCAGCCTAAAGAAACTGATGTCAGTCTCATACTTGCCTGCTTCTCTGGCTATTACACTTCCACCCTGCCATCAGGATGAGATTGTTAAAATGTGTAGTTCTCTCTACGTCTGAATTAGCAGTTTCACTAGGGCTAGAATTTGCTTTCATAGAAGCTTCACTGCCTATTATGACAACTAAAAATATTTTATTCAACCCTCTTAATGGCAGATTAAAAAGCATAGGGTTTTTTCAGGTCACTGGTGGAAATTAACTTCTTAGCCTGCTGATTTGCTGGATCTATTTAGCAAGTCACAGATGTGGTTAATAAAGGGCTAGCAAGTCCTTTCACTCAGAAAATAATTCTGCATGCTAGAGCTAGTTATGCCTTTATCTTTTGCAATAAATATTTTCACTCATTGGGAAAAAGAGAGAGAGAATTGAAGAAAGAAAAGAAAGAAGGTAAGAAATAAAGAGAGAAAGAAAGGAGAGAAAGAAATAAAGAAATACAGGAAATAAACAGTAGCCTTTTTGCTGCAACCCTTCTTTTCAACATGTTTGCCAAAGTTTCCAAGTGATGCTTTTCATGGTGACATGTCACATGTTGTGTCAGTCATATTCTATTACATTAGCAGACGTGACTGACAAACCCCAAAGTGACAGCACAATGCAACACATCATTGA
The DNA here is from genome assembly GCA_013398295.1 of Chionis minor. Lineage (NCBI taxonomy): Eukaryota > Metazoa > Chordata > Aves > Charadriiformes > Chionidae > Chionis > Chionis minor. The sequence goes on along the minus strand of VZSF01003480.1, from coordinate 391,341 downwards.
GGAAATTAGAAAAAAAAGTTTCCCCAAAATATAATGAAAAGGATGCTTTTAAAGATTCCTCCTAATTGTTCTCTTTTTGCCTGCTAAATTCTGCAGGACTGTGAGCCTCTTGTGAATCACGCGCAGGAAGCACTATTGTTTTATTTAAATCTGAGTGTCTGGGAAGTGGGTAAAAGTCTGAGTATGTGTGTCGGGGAGAGATCAGATCTGCAGAGCTTTACAAAACACTGTGTTTTCACAAAATAAGTTATATTTGTGGCTGGCCTGACGTGCACAGGTGAGTTGTATATTCTCCTACAAATTTGTGATACTTCGTCTTTTTCCCCTTACCATTTCCCTCAAGACAGGCTGTCCTAACGTGCTGTAGGCAGATGTGGACTCACCCTGTCCTCGCTTCAAGCTGCCCAAAAGCCCGTTAGCATGGGAACCTGTGGAGAGGCAGGGTTTTGTAGCCTGGCCCCTGTTTTCTTCAACATAGCTAAATAGCTGCGCAGCTTTTTGCACAGCTGTGAGCACAAGAAAACTGAGCCTGTACTTTTATTCTGTTATCTCAGTTAAATGCATCTCTGTGACCAAAACCTCATTCCTTTTGTCTCATTTGAAAGACATGCCTAGTTGCAACCGTAAAACGGGCTTGTCAAAAAGACCTGCGTTAGCTTAAGCATTTCTGGTAGAAGAGTGTTGATTTTTTCTAAGCCAGACCAGGCTGCTGAAACTGTATTTGTGGTCAACAAAACATGCTGTTATTCTGCCACCTCTGAGGCAGGGGGTGGCAGCATCCCCAGTCCCTGTACTATTCCAGTGGTGCTCTGGACACATACCCTTGCACAGGACTCTATGTGAGTCTTGCAGATCGTGTGGTCAAGGAAGAAAGCACGGCAGTGTAACATTAATCAAAAGATGACGTCTCTCTCAAGAAAAGTCCAAGTTGCAAATGATGTGGCTAAGCAGTAACAAAAGCAGGATGGACACTTTTCCCCTTGATTGAAGTCTGATTATTGTTGACAGAGCTTAAATCTTTAATTTAACAGGGTTAATTTAAATTGACAAATGTGACCTTTAAACTGGAATAACAGGGGTCTTTCACTGGCTGAATGCAATCATTTAAAGTAACACCATTGAAGTTGGGACTTAGATTTATGAGCATATTTCTGTTACATAACAAATTACTGCATAAGCTGAATTGTCACAACTACCTATCTTGGGCACCGTTAGACCACACTAAATGCAAGTGCATGAGAGATTCACTCAAGATGTAACAGTGTCTAAACCCATATCCATATCCAAATGCTAATGTCATGTACACGGCTCAGCTGAGCTGATATATGGAAACATGTTAAACTGTGACTACTTAACCATGTTGTCTGAGGCCTCAAAAGAGGAATTTTTGAGCATGGAGACGTGATTTATATCATATTTAAGCCAGGTAGGCTATACCAGTGGGGTTTACTAGAGAGCAACGTAGTAGATCATATCAATGAGGATTTCAGATGGTCACTTTTGAACAAGTTTGATGGTCTGTCAGCCGGCTCTTGAATACTTGCAGAGGATCATAAGGTCCAGACAAAGCATAACCTGAAATCAAACTTGGTATGTACTGATGTACAAAGATTACTTTACCTTACTTTTATGCTTGTTTGAGTTCCTTGCTGCTTTGTGTTGGGCTAGACTGTAATTTATTTCAGATTGTAATTTATTTTAGCTACTGGGGTATTATGGGGCAGGCAAAACACAGAGGACTTAGGAGCTGTAGAAAAGACTCAGCTGTGCTCCAGGCCAGCCAAGAATAAAACATAATGCATGAAAGTTCCTTCTGTTTTGGCGTCATCATCTGCTGATTTACTGAGCTGGGGCAATGGACATATACGCATACACAGTCTGATCCCTTTAGACACATCTACTAACGTTTTTGATGCACATTGTAAGTAATGTGTGAGATATTGAAGGACTAAGCCTTAGATGTAACATTCAGCGGCCTGAAACTGATGTGGGCAGATGCCCCGTCTTAATTGTCCATGCCCTACTTAATCTGTGTGGATATGTGAAAAGCCATTCTTTCAATTCTTGCTCAAAAGTCATTCTTTCTCGGCTTTTAGTGGGAGAAATTATTAGTGACAACTTTGCTTGCAAACATCTGGCCAAAAATTGTATGTAATAGGTGTGTTTTGTTATGAAAATATGTTGTCTTCTGGTTTATAATGGGAACTAAGAACCACTGGACGTGGCACATGCCTCCTAAGCAAGCCAGGTTCTTTTTTGGCATACACAGCCTCTCCCTTCCAACAGTGTGTTAAACACAGAGAGTTTGCACACTTTCATTTATTGTGCTGGACGAAGCCCACACAGGCTAAAGTACCAGTGAAGTTGTTAAGGGGTGCATGAATTCAGGGGGAAAAAAGGGACAGAAGAAAAGAAAAGCTGCTTCTGAAGACCTTTTCTTTTAAGTAGTCCCTGTTCCTTGTAAAAAGCTTTTGGATGTATGGCCTGTTCCAAAATCTTTTCGTGCGTTTTGCATACAAATTCTGCAGAGAGCAGAGGGAGAGGGGAGGGTCAACACAGCAGGGCCTAAGATGTTAGGATGAATCTAAAGTTCCATTGAAACATTCTGCCTGTCTAAAATAGGACTATTATTTTTTCAAACTACAGAGGAATAGATGGGTATTAAAAAAATACCTACTGCTTCCTTTTTCTTGTGGCTGGCTGCAAAGAACCTGCATGGCCATAGGTTTAGATGTGACAGATAATTAGTGTTGGGCAGACTTCAAAATGTTTGCAATATGAGTCTAAAAAGTTTGTGTGTTTATCTGAACTTCTTTGGTCTAGAAACAAGGCTGACAGAAAAGCTTTTTTCTTAGGAGATTCTTGCCATCACCTGAGTGTCAAAGAGTCTGAAATGTTGCAAATATAAATTCTTGTGTGATGTTTTAGTAATTAGGCTTTTGAGTTTTGTTTGGATTGGGGTTGTGCACATCCACGTAGCTCTAATGACGTCAGCTCAGGATCTGCCTCATAAAATTCAAAGGGAAGTTAAAATAAATCAGCATCAATGTAGTTCAGTCCTTTTTTATCTTCAAGGAGTGATGAGTCTAATTTGGGTTTAGTTTGAGGTTTCAGCTGCTAGGTCCACTCATAGAACAAGCATGAAACAAGGCCCCTTGATCCAAGTACCTGGCAACTTCAGGAAAGTGCTAATCTGTATCAGCAAATACCACTTGAGCCACTTACATAGCACAGACTTAACCATATGATTGAAACTGTGCAAATGTAAATTGTGACTGTTTTAGCAGAGGTTTGAATTCCGAATTCTGGCAATTTTGCCTTTTTTTTTTTTTTTTTTTTTTTTGGTTAGGTAAACCATTCTAGGTTTTGCTTTACATGATTTCTACATTTCAAGAAATAATTAATTTAAAAAGAAATACTTTCCTCCATCTTAAACTAGATTCTGAATGCCATGACTATGACTTTATACTGCCTCTGAGATCCTAACTTGTTCTCCAGGCTGCTGGATTGTTTGGAAACACCACTGAGGAGAGGTGTTGGGGTTCTCTGGAAGAAGCCTATATACACCCACTGTTGGCCAGGTGAAAAGATGATAAACTCTAGACCACTAGCATCTTATCATAGAATCATAGAATGGTTTGGGTTGGAAGGGACCTGAAAGATCATCTAGTTCCAACCCCCTGCCATGGGCACGGATACCTCCCACTGGACCTGGTTGCTCAAAGCCTCCTCCAGCCTGGCCTTGAACACTTCCGGCAATGGGGCTTCCACTGCAGTCAAATATGAACATCATGAAAACAGAGGAAGATATGAGAGTAATGAAGGTCTAACGAAGAGTTTCCAAATTTGAAATAAAAGCCTGTGCAACTGTTAACAATAATGACAACAAAGGACACCTTTCGCCTTTGTCATGTCAACAGTGCTGCTGCAAACGCACCTATAGCCCCAAAGCCCAGCTTTACTGGGAGATGAGGAAGAGATAAAGATGTACTTTTCTATGCCCAAAGAATGCTGGCAGGCTGCAGAACTGGCAGGGAATGCCACCTTGGTCTTTCTGCTGACTGTCCTCCTACTTGGGGGTGTGAGTGCAGAACTGAGAGCATCACAGTGACCATAGTGTGACTAAATCTGGCAGGAAATCAAGAAAATCTAAGTTTATCTTGCTTCCACATTGCTCCCTAGGAATTTGGCTCAGCTGCATGCACCTAAGTGATCCTGGGACTGATTTCAAATTTGCAGCTGTTTTATTATCTGATTTTGCTTTTCTTTCTAAAAGCTATCCGTGCTTCAGCTGCTAACATTCTTGCTTGGTGACAACATTGCCACAAAGGAAGGCTACCTGGTTTGCTACCAAAATGTAACACAAAAACTATTATCTTCATTATATGTGTTACATAATGGGGTAGAGGTATCATCTGGGTAGGGTTCAGTTTAAATATACTTTAAAGTGGTCTTTAAAAGGAACTAACTCCACTATGCAGCACTTTTATAACACCAGGGAATCCTCATTTTGTGACCACTCTGTTCAATGGATGTGAATGTTCAGGTCAGTATTCACAGAAAGCCAAATTCGGCGCTTTGAAAAGAAGCTATGATATCCTTAGTTTATTATTTAATCAGTGGGCTAGTCTCAGGCTTGGTTTTATACTCATGACTGACTGTTGAAAGCCTGAAAGACAGTGTTCGGGCACACTAGAAAGGGAAGCAGGCTGTCATTTCTCCTATGCATTCCCCTGACCCACCACATGCTCAGACGAGGATGTGATAGGCTTATCTGCATTTTGATGCTATTCAGTAGTCATTGTCTCTGAAAATGTGCAAATAAAATAATGAAAACCATGATAAAACAGAGCAGGAAAAATTTCTCTCTATTTAAAGCAGCTGTTTGGGTGCCAGCTGCTTAGTAACAAATACATCTTTAATGAAATCAAACAATCCAGCAGGATTTATTGATTGCTAACAATTGTTTTAAATACAGTCTGGTAGGCTGGGCTGTTTGCATCCTTTTTTGTCCAATTAGTTCAGTTGGTTTGAATTAGAGATACTTTGCTATTATCTTTAAAAAAAAATGCAGCTCACTAGACAGCGTATTATTTTCCTCCAGAATAAAGTGGGGGAGCGATGCATAGAATAAAAGATTTTGATGCTGTTCCAGCTGTTTAGGGGAAGGCAGCAGTCTGCCCTGTCGAGCCCTTTCACCTCAGCGACTGCAGTTCAAATCCATCCTGAGATCTTGAGTGAAGAGGATGTGGTGTTCTCTCCTTGGAGCCTGTTGAACAGCGGAAAGGACAAGGACCCCTGTGTTTTTGTGGCACTTCAGAGCCAATTTCTGCAAGAAAGATAAGAGAGTCCTGTGGAAACTTAAATCTTAGGGCTGACCTCTATCTGCCTGTAGTTCTACTCTTGCTAACATTGAGGGGAAATAAATCAGCACTATTGCAAGCTGATGGACTAGATGGCACAAGAAGTCCTTTCAGCCCCGTCTTCTGTGAACTTAGGAAAATCTGCCGTTGACTTCAAGATTGAGGAAGTTCTATTCCCAGACAAAGCTCTGGCTTTTCACAGAATTACATATCAGTCATATCAGTACTAGGCGGAAATCCCTATGCACCTAGCTATTTTCAGCACACCTGCACAACCATTAAAGTGTTCATTAAGGGACTGATCCTACAGTGCTTTTAGACTCAGCAAAGACTGTCTCTGATTTCCTGGGAATTTTTAGTATGAAAGGATTGAAGGCTCAGCCCCAAACATTCGTGCCACACGCAGCAGAACTATGCGAAGTTCATTGCTGCTGACTTCCACTATTTTTTCTCTGCTCCAGTGAGCATGAGAAATATTGTATTCTGTGTTGGACACACCTCACAGAACCACAGTACCAAGCTGAGATAACCATTCAGAAGCACAAGCAGCTAAGAAAACAAATGGAGTAGATAATTGACTAAAAACACTAATGTGTTTTCTTGAATGATGTGTTTAGACAAACAAATGCTGGCATATGATATATTGAAACTAAATGGTAGTTTGAAACTGTAGATGCTTGGGCCCCACACTGTGGGGTAACGCTCTCAAAATGTTCACAGATAAATGGCTTTGTTAAGCCTTTGCTCATATAACAGCTACCCACAGAAGCAGACCTGTTGTCATTATGGTTATTCAAGTGCATAAGAACTGCTGACACCAAGTGTGCAGAATGGGACTCATATATATTTTCAAACTAAATGGTTCACGTGAAACATACTGGTTTAGCTGAGACTTGCAATCCTTTTTGAACGCATTGTGCTTAACTCTGCACCCCTATAATACGTTAGGCATTTTGATCAGTACGTGGGGATGGCAGCAGCGTACGCTGTACACCAGAGAGCACCCTGACCCACTGCATCACCTGAAAAACTTGTAGCATCTTTATATCCAACTCCAGATCAGAACCCTCTACTGAAGACCCATGTCTTAATCTGCCTGTGTAGTAGAACCTAGAACATATTTTCTTCATGTAGCACAAAAATCTCTGCTTCTACCAGGCATTTTATCCTGACAAATAGCATGGTTCATGTTTTTGTGTCTGTTCTACATGAGTGGTAATCTCTGGTTCACTACTGGTCAGGTGTTGTGATGGTAGGATGCGATCGTTATGTGGACAAACAGGGTACACTTTCCATTGCACAACACCTTAAACCCAAACCTGTCACCACCATAGTGAGGTTGGACGAGTGGGGCACCCTGGTATTCCTCAGCCTGTCACCTCTTAGTAAAATTTCAGCATGGCTTCCAGCAGATTAGCTGTGGTGTGAAAACATCCCAACTATCAGGTATGGCTTTTGCTTAACAGCTAGCTGACAGGGCAAATCAGTAAGACCACTAAAACCACCAGCCTAGATCAGCACCTGATAAAAAGTCATTGGCTATTGGTTTTGATGTACTTTTTAAAGGCTATGCAGAGCAGAAAATCATCTGTTAAAATATATGCTATTACTGAGGAAAGTATTTTTTGACGCTGTGGGCTCATATTCAGAAGGAAGAATAGCTTTTCCTGGGATGGCTGCAGAGGTAGCCACTTCTGCCTGTATCCTCTCTTTCTTTCAGAGGTAGTCACCTCTGAAAAGAGGCCTCACAGATGAGGATTTTTAAAGATGCGTCTGTGTTCTGGGCTCCACTGTACGGAGGCAGCAGCTGCTATGAGAAACCGCTGACACGTCACTGCAGTGGTGGCAGGATCCTCTGAGTAGGCTAGGGTGACCAGACGTGGGTGAGAACCACTTTGATCATCTCCCATTATTGTTCAAATATCATAGCAGAAAGAGGAGACCTTTTCAGTTAGTGCTTGGTAGAACCGCATTTTATATTCCAACAATTTAATTCCAGTTGTTGCAGGACTTGTGAAAATGCACACTATGTCATGGTTTAACGTTCACTGATACTTCATCTCCATTCAGTGGCAGGTACTTTGATAGAACTTCAGAAATACTGTTACTGCTACAGTAGAGGCCACAAATGAGGGTTCAGGCCTTCTTGTGCCAGGCACTATATAAACACTTAGTCATAGACAATCCTCGAGTTCCAGTTTTTACATATTTGCAAGATGAAAGTTGGGGAGGGAAACAGAGGAGAATAATTTTTTTTTCAGACTCATGCATGGAAGGAACTCAAACTCTTTTAAGCCTCAGAACTGGTAGCTCAAAGGCATTTCTGAGGATCAGCTATAAATTTTATACATCACCTTCTATTTAGCTGTTGCCTTATCGCTAATCCCAAGATATAATCCCACAGATTACAAGAGCTTTTTCTAAATTCTTTAGAAGAGTAGGAGCACTAGTATTATGAAGACACACCAGAACACGAGCATATAGTAGTCGCTATTTTAGGGACTGAATGGAATGATTGATTTAATATTTCAAATTCCACCGATACAAAAATATATAGTAGTAGCAGCAGACCTACGTGTCTTACAGTAGTAATATTTATATTCAATGACCTAAAGACCTGAGCTACAGTTGAGTCCCTCCAGTGATATATGTTGGACATAAACATATTCTTACTCCTACACAAGTCAAAATCAGAAAGTGATCCTTTTCCAGTCTTCCGATCTATTTGCAGTTGAATGCAAATGAAAATCTTTGTTGAATTGAATGTAGTACATGTCCTCTCCAGTTGAATACAGAAAACAGCTAACCTGACCTTGTGCAAGCCAGCTGCATCTTGGTAGCACTTAAAAATACATACTTTTTTTTGGTCTGTTGTGAAGAGAATCTAAATAGCAAAGTCAGGTAAAGCATGGGGAAAGATCCAGGTACAGGCAAAATCCAGGAGTGGAAGCAGTCTGGTCAAGGGCAGACATCTGTAACATAAAAAACATACCTCCTTCTGAAGTAGAAACTCACCTAGATCAGACAAATTGTTCCCTAAAGATGCCTGTTTCTCTCAATTGACACTAAAAGGTGCAGGAGGTAACTGGCTCAGGTGCCTACACTGCAGAGCTTTAAAGTTAGATGAGATCAATCCCATGTGACATGACCTGTTTCAGGTCACAGCAGAGCTCTCTGGTGGCTTTAAGAACAGAGACAGGTCTGTAGTTCAGCTGCTTGCCACGAAGGATGAGATCGTCCATTCTGGCTTTTAGGAACGTAATTTTATTATTATCTGCATCACTTGAATAAAGGGCTAAACTGAGCTCCAAGTTGCTTGACTTTAAACGTGGAGATCCTGGCTTCTTGCCTGCAGTGCTAATTTGAAAAACAGTGATGAAAAGAGAAGATTGAACTGGGGAAAAAGGTAAATGCTTCAAAAAGTGCTTTTCACACCACAATCACAAAGAGATTTTCTATATCAAGAGTGTGTGGGGATAGATTCTAAGCAGAGAGGTTTCACATTCCTTAAGCGTATGACTCAGAGTGAAGCCATCTTATATTAGAAGTGTTTTTGTCACTTTCAGAATAGATTGGTGGGAAACCCCCTGCTCCAAATTTTCTACACTTTTGTTGTTTTTTTTTTTCTTCTTAATTCTCAGCATAGGCCATTTCCCCCAAGCACTTTTGTTTCGTAGAATCACAGAATGGTTTAGGTTGGAAGGGACCTGTAAAGATCATCTCGTTCCAACCCTCCTGCTGTGGACAGGAACATCTTGCACTAGATCAGGTTGCGCAAAACTCTTGTCCAGCCTGAATTTGACCTTTATCTTCCACTGAGATGCCCTTAGAATTTCCAGTGCTCAAAATTCTCCCCACAGCTCGATGACTTGGCAATAGGAGGTCTCCAGATAAATGGGGATTGAACACACGTAACTTCAGCATTTATTTCAACTCACAGCCCTCAGTTGCCACTGGAACAGTTTTAATGCAATGTCTAGAAGCCGCTGTAGCAACTTTTTTGCCATATCCCATCAGTGCAGTGGACATACAACATAGTATGTGTTCCTATTTTTTATCGCTCTCTAAAATGACTTAAAAGTACTGCTGAGCAGTTCCAGGGAGATCGGCTTGTAGCACGCTGATCCAGACTGGAAAGAGAGAGAGGGTTTAAGTCCTTCCAATCTTCACACTTTTTGGCTGTTCTTTTCAACGTATGATACGGCCTAGAAGTAAGTATGTTTCATTTTGCGTGTTCAGGCATGTAACAGCTAGTTATGCACATGCGATTTGGCATCTACAAAGCCAGATGTCATTTGTAAAAAAATGAGGGTCAAATATTTTAACCAAATTCTTATGGAATTCTCTCATTTTGTCTACTTAAGAGCACTTAGCATTGCAAATTTACAGGAGTAAAATTCAGTCGGGCTTCAAAACCTTGCAATGTAATTAACTGGGACTTTATAAAAAAAACATAATTTGCAAGCCAGCACACTATTAATATATTAATACTCTGACCCTTCCTGTATGAGGCTCATGAATTCAGTTGTGCTACATCTATAGGATGCTGTGACAGAAGTAGAAAAGTGAGGTAATGTAGCTCAATTACACCAATCAAAAGGTTGCTGTGTTCAAAGACAAGGATTAGTGTTAATAATTTTTCTCCAGGGAAGAAAATGCTCGATCCGGGTTCCTTTAGGGCCTGTAGATCCTTGTCAGGATGCAGAAAGGAAAGGATTCATTTAACTAGGTCATTTCAGCTTCTTTTGTTTGGCAAGAATGGCCTATGAGATAAAACATTAGGAGATGCTTTCCTACATAATTGTTGTTCTATTATCATTCACTGGATTTACTGGGGTTATGTAAATATATTTGTAAATAGGAATTGCTTAAATCTTTAAAAACTCTCATAAAACCACAAAAATGTTCTTCAGCATTGGTTCAAGATGCTAAAACTTCATTTATTGTTAATATAAAATGGAATAATAATTATAGACAGTCCATATAGTGCCCAGATATTTTTGCATTTCTCTTTGTATACATACCTATTATTTTTAAATTGTTTGCTACTTTGCAGTAACACAGAGTAGCACAAGCTGGGACAACACATCTTAGACATACTATTCATATTTGAAATAAGAAATAAATCTGTCTGCAGTCAGTTTATAACAAGAGTTTACCTCCTTTCTTCATCATTATAATAATATTCTTACAGTAGAGAGAAGTGAAAGCAGAATATGAGATATCTGTGCAGCAGTTGAGCAGCTTCTGTAAGTTTGATGTCACTGATGAGCTTTAAGGAAGCTAATAAAGGGGAGAACCATAGGGGAATGCATCCGTGGCTGATTAAGCTTAATCAGGCTGCTGTCAAAGACTGCAAAGACTCTTGTCAGTGCCCCTCTAGCTCCTGCCACAAGCCCAGGAGAGTGGTACCCCAATTTGTCCACCTCCAAATATGGGTTTTTTTCCATCTGGTCTCATTAAAAAATGTACTGGTACTATTGTGATGGCTTTGCTGTTTTTTACTTGAACTCCTTCTTTACATAAGGCAAATATTTGAATTAGGACAAAATATGGTGGCACATAAAGGAAAGCAGGGAGGTGGAAGTAACGGCTGTTTAGCGTATTGGTACTCTGATATATTATTAACACTTGTCTTGGATTTGTTTGAAATTTCAGGACTGAAATTCAGTCCCTGACAAGTCAATGACAAAACTGTTTCCGTGTTGCTGAGATCTTCCTCTGATAACATGCTACAGGAAAGGGAGTGTGAGGCAAATTCCTCTGCTTTTCTACTTATCATGAACCTGGCAATTCTTAACTTCATTTATATAGGGCTGGGTCAGATTCAAAGCTTGCCACATGTAAAACTTACCGTTCTTAAGTTTATTCCCATTCAGTTTCTTTGAACTCTTCAGGTGAATAAAGATGTCTCTATGACTTTGAAAGATATTGCCAACATATATGCTGTACTATGTCCCCATTAACAAAGTGCAATTATTTGGGAAGAAATTTTGTCTACTAGTATACATATAAAGGTAAATAAATAATTCATACAAAACATACTGTGCATATTGTGTTTTTCTCCAGTTATTACATGAATATGTTATTAACATGCTTAAGCTTCTGTAGAGGTTTCATTTTTCATGTCTTTTCTACATATGTCTTGTTTCCCTGTCCTTATGAAGTTTCTATCATCTAAATAAATTATGTCACATTGAAATGTTTTGTGGGAATTGGGGCCATAAAAATTAGGTCTTTGGGGGGATGGGTTTAAATGACTTCCTGACTTCCTAGGTGTGTAATTTTTCCCTCATTCGCTATAGATTTGTTTTGTTAACAAAGGTAGAAAGGAAACTGCTTTCTGTGTTGTTTAAAGAGTAAGGATTGTGGTTTCTTCTCTTATACAAAACAAACAAAATCAATGCTTTCCGATTTTATACAATACAAAGCTCATAAAATGCTCATGTATAGTTCTTCTCTTTTGATTACATCAAATTGTTTTTTTCTTATTTTAACTTATTTTTAATCACAAGACAATAGTACTTCTAGACGATAACTAAATGTTCTGTTCCAAGGAGGTCAAAATGGAATTTTCCAACTTTATTGTAACATATCATTACATTTTTTAAAGTGACACATCCTCACATTAGACATGTTTCCAAGAATTTGCCTTCAATGAATTCTCATTTCCTAGAAGAAATATGTAACATCAAGCAATTTACAACAGTTCTAGCAATGTTTTATCTTTCCTCAAAGTATTGTATTACTATTAATTTACACCAAGAAAATGAGAAAAAATTCAAGTATACTATTTGCTCATATGAAGCAGAGTATGGAAGCGCTTGAAAGAAGACTGGCCAGCAGTGTGACAATTATATTTGCAACATTTTTTTGATTCTCTTTGTGTTTTCAGTGGATTTTTTCCATTTTTGAGTTTTGCAGCTCAGTTTTCAGAAGAGAAAATTTTACTGCTATGTTAGCTGATGTAAATGTTATGGTTTATGTATCTATTAGTATACCAAGCATCTTAAATCTCTGACTTCACGTATTCCAGTTCCTCAGAATAAGAGGCTTCAGGTACATAGTTTTGAATGGATGGCTTTAAATCTTATTTCAGTCTTGGGCTTTAGGTAAATATGGCCAGGATATTGGGTCTGGTTTGTTTCTTAAAAAGCAACTCTGTCACTAATTTCTGGTATGAAAGGAAGCCAGAAGGAGACTTGATCAAATGGTTACGCTCCTATTCTTACAAATAAAAATAAAAATAAAAAAAATAAAATAAAATAAAATAAAATAAAATAAAATAAAATAAAATAAAATAAAATAAAATAAAATAAAATAAAACAAAACAAAAAGAAAACCTCTCAGACTTCAGGGAAAGCGTGATCACTTTGACAATTTTAAGTGTCTCAGAAAAGAAATATAACCTCCAGATGGCTTTTAGACGATACAATAGGATTCATTTGATTCTGTGCTGCCTTTAAATAGGTGATTGTACTTACTTACAGTGCATCATTTAGTACGGGGTTTTTTGGTCTCTTGCAGAGGATAGCTTTATTTTCCAGTCTTTTCAAGTCACATTCGTCTAACTAAATGTGGATGTCTAAAATGTATTTCTGAGTTAATCAATAAAGCTTCCTTTATAGTCAACAGAAGGAAACAGGTATTTTTCTAAGCAGTATATCTCATTAGAAAGTAGATGTCTGAAATAAGTCCAATAACTCACGCCTTAAAAGTTCTTATATCTCTCTACTGACTGTAAATGGACTCTTGACTGCCTAGTTCAGAGATAAACATCTACTCTATTCATGCCTGAAGTTGGGTGAGATGAATTCTTCACTCTTCCTCTACCCACAAGAATTCCAAACTTTTTTGACATACAAAAATGTGCTGACATATTCTGCTCTATTTTAAGTATATTTAAGAAACTGAGTGATGTTTCCCTAGGTCTGTCAAAAACTATTATTAGACATCAGCAAAAAGGGGTGGTTTATGTTAGTTCCGTCAGCACAGATTCGATTTGTGCTTGAAGTAGTTCTGAGTGTTTCTGTTTAGGGCTACACAATGAGGTCATGAGACAGGGAGAAAGCAAACCCTGAATCCATTTCCCCTTGTGCATCTTGAATAGCGTGTGAAATTGTGCTAATGTAATTCCAATAAAATCAATCATTTTTAGTATTCTCAACCTACAAAACAATTTTTGCCGTTTCCCTCCATGTAACACTGCATCTCTCAGCTTATTACCAGCAGTGTGAAAAAGACACAGATGCAAACTTATCAAAGACTAACCAAGACAGGATATCTCTGATCCCTTGATTCCCTTAGGGGAACTCCTTCCACTTAATGCTGTGCATGCTAGTTATTTTCTCAAGCTCTCTGGAGGCTTCTGAAATTTATTTCCAAAGGTGTCTATTCAGAATATGTTGCTTTTTTATACTGTATTGCATTTATTTATAAAGTAGCATTATTATTTTTTTTAATCTTGTGTGCATGAGATATTACTCTTTCTTCTTAATATTCCCCTACTCTGAGATAACCTCTTATGAGGGGTGAAAGATGCAATCATTTTGCAAATTTTCTCCTGTTTCTCATGGAGGATAAATATGTGCTGACTCACTCATTTAACAGAAAATTCAGTTTAAAATGTTCTGATTTCTGCAGTATATAGCCATACCTCCATCTCAAAGAAAACTTGGTTTCAAGAGAGCCTTTTTCAGGCATGAGTTCCATAGGAGCATGGTTTTCAAATATGCTAACTCTTATTGATTAAGAAAACTTGCCGAGCCACATAGTAACATATCAATGGCTAGGCCAATAAAAACAAATAGCGTTGTAACTGATCACATGCAAAGGCTGATTCTCAATGGTTGTATATCATCTTCGGTTCATTAACCTCAATGCAGCTAAATGGATTTTACATCAGCACTAGATCTAACTTTAATGTGTGAATCTGTTAAAAAAAAAAGGAAACATGCTTATTGAGAGATCAGAATTTGTAAAATTTCTCTGTTTCGCAGAGGCTCAGTACCTCTGTATTAAGCAGTTCTGCCTTTTCTAAAATATTTCTGACACTTCTTGACACCCTGAATCCTTCAGGAGAAAAAAGCTCAACTCTTCACTTTTCTTATCAGATTTCCATGGATCTGTCTTCATTTTGGTTTAAAGTTCTTTTAGGGCTTGTGAAAGTTGCTAGGCAAATAGTTGTGGAGACTGAAATGTTGTTTTGATGTAAAGAGCGTAGTAACTACCCATGGTGTGAGCTTCCTCTTCTAAATTGCCATTTCTGAAGCCACAAAATAAAGGGAGAACACAGCATAAAACCTGGGCTGTAAATTAGTGTAAGGGAAACAGAGTTTGATGCTTCAATTTTCCTGCTAGACACCTCAGTGCCTTATTTCAGCATTGAGCCCTTGTCAAATTTTTGGATTATAGTAGAAGCATAGACTCTACCACAAATCTCATTGCTATTGCTTATGACAAAACCATTATGGACACTCTAGGTTTTGAGGTAGTATTATTTGGCACGTCTCCACTAACACCAGACACTCACACTGATCAGCTAGCCTTGTATTTCTTTCTTTCTTTATAGTAATGCACCACAGAGGTAGGAATCCCAATAGATTCTTACAATAGCTTTTCTCCAGAAGCTGTGACTGCTTAAAATTGCTGCCATGGTGTTTCGGTGTTGAATGCAAAATAGAAGAATAAATAAATATTCCAACAAGCCCAATGAAAACAACATGCAAATAGGCTTTGGACTGGAGAAGTGAATCTCGGTACTCAGCTGAAGCTTTAACAGCCCTTAAAACTGTTTAAAAAAATAACATTGTGAGGAGTTGGACTCAGCTCAAAATAAACAAAAGTATTATGTGATATCTCTTGAAAATATTCCTTCTTTCTCCTGGCCTTGTTTAAATTATCAATGACACAAACAACTGTACAAATTACAGGAGAAATTGTCTTCTTTTGTAGCTAGTCTGCTCAGGAAGAAATAATGTGTTTAACCTTTTGCTTCACAGGTGGCTAATACTGGAAGAGTGTTTCTGTGATGACACTCTGCCTTTAACAGTATGTCCCCCAGTTTCTATTTTATACTTGTGATATTATTGGTGTAGTTTTGGTATCTGTTGAATAAATCAGTGTATATGTACAGCAATATCAACATACATGGTGCTAGTAAAGTCAGGCACAAGGTGCTTGCAGACATGAAATATGCTGACTGGTTAACGTTTTGACGCTTGTGTTTTCATATTAGTAATCAAGCTACCTTGATATCCCTCCTGTGTCCTGTACTGCATAATATTCCCATGCCCAGACATTATTTGGTGAACATTAGTTGGCACGGTTCAAAACTGTCCCAAGAACCACGTTCACATTTAGGCAGTTTGAAATAAACAGGGCAATACTCAAGCCTTAATTCTCGTTCTATTTAGTTTACGTAGAGAGGTGCAAACATTTTAATCCAGGCTAGTTTTCCCTTTGCAGAGTGGAGCAGTTTCAGAAAGACTAGCAAGATTGCACTATTTTATGGGTCCAGGATGACCAACTGAAGGTGAGAACGATAGGGTGTAGAAGGCTACGTTTTAAGGCATGTTTAACAGAAAGGCCCTATTAAGCTTAGAGGAGAACTCCCCAAGTAAGTTAAGACACCTGCAGCTCTCTTTTCACATTTGACTCCTTCCTATGCTTGTTTTCCTGATGGGGTCTGGACTCCTGTGTCATCATGACTGAATCAGCTCCCACTCAAACTTGCATTAGTATGCCAAAGGAGGAAGAAAGTCGAAAGGTTTCATCTAGAGAAAACAGAAAACATTCAAGATAACATCAATATCTAGCTCTGAAAATTAAACAAACAAACAAACAAACAAACTTTTTGCCTTGGAAATAAACTAAAGTACAACAAGTTATAGGGAAAAGAAGATTCAGGAGTACTAGCTAGCCCAGCTGTTGCTCTGTACTAATTTTGTCTAGACATTAGCATGATGAGAACAGTAGTAGACCTCAGTTGCTTCTAGAGATCGACTACTAAGTACGGTTGGGAGGTGGCATGGAAACTCCCCATTGGACACACACTGGAGGGCTTGATGACTCCTTCTGATCAGCCTAAGGGCTTCCAGGGCAACATGGACAGACAGTGATAACTGCAGAGTAAGTCTGGCATATTTTCAGTCGAAATAACTTCTCTGTTAAAAATAGCCTGAGAAAGATTAGATGGTCCGACAGGAGTTGACCAGCAGTCTATAAGGCGCTATTTACAAGGCAAGCTATATGAAGCGAGTTTTTTGCAGTGCTTGGGAAGATTTACCTCGGTCGCTATCTGTCTTACATGAGGGACAGTGCCAGTTGATTAATAGGAAAGTACAGGAAATCTTGCTGTAGACAATACTTTGCTTTTTTGACTTTTTATTATTGCATTTTGTTAAGGGGTGACATTAGCAGATGACTCGGTAGTGTGGTAAAGCCATATGGTCTTGTGGTTGTTTTGAAACGGAGGACAGGTACTCAAGGGATCCCATGCTCTTCTACTGCTGAGAATGAAGAATGTGTGCTGCGAGCACTTAAGTGTTCTGGTCAGCTACATCAGCCTTTGCAACATTTGTGAAAATCTGGGAAAGTTTCAATACTTTCCCAACAAGGTTAAATCATATAAGATCTGGGAAGAGAACAGAGCTGACCCATAGAAAGGACTGAACACAGAACTTTTTCATTTTCCATACCCTTTTCCTAGCACTGAAATTCAGTTACCTTGATATAAAATAATATTGCTTTATCCAGAGGAAAAAAAATTCAATGTAGGTTGAATTGGAGGTGAAATGCATGTATAGGTAGGCACTGAGAATAACAGTTAGCTGCAATTAAGTTATGACATGTGAACAGTCACTCTAGAGAACATAGTGGGATGAAATGGCAGAGGATGTCCAAGGACTAATCATGTTGTCTTCAAAAGATGTCACCTCCCACACTAGAAAAGTCTTTAACACCATGCTAGGCTATTATCATCTCAGGTGAGTGTCAGTGAATAACAACAGTTTAAAGGTCTTTTCTTTGGCTTTGTCTAATACATCATCTGACCAGACCTATCTGATGAGGAACCTAAGTTCTGACAAGATCTCAGCCATGGTAAGATGGACCCTAGAGAAAAATCTGTCATATGAGAAACCCTAAAGGATTCCTCTTATCTAAAATATCCCATGTAGACCACTGTCAAGAACGCTGATACACACATTTCTATTTTTATTTTGCATTTTATGCTAGGTTCACATACTTCATGCTGGCTTGTCCAACACGCAGGTATCATTTTCTGTAGTGAGTACACGTTGTCGTTCACCTGCTAGCATCAAATCCATGCAAAATGCTGAGTGTATTAAAATATGTATTCTCAAGCCTCTAGTTTACCTCAGTTTCAGAAATGAAGGTGCTAGACCCATAGCAATAATCTTCCTCCCACTGCAGACTCAGATTCAAACTAGTATGGTGATGAGTCTTTCCTCCCTCTGTCTGAGTAATTGTCAGATAGTCTCTCCACCTACAGAATGGACTGAGAAACTGTATGACTGAGGTCTAGAGTGCTATCGAAATGTATGGAGTTCTCAAGTCCACAACTTTCAATTCTCATTTGTATCTGCAACCTCCCTTAGGTTTTACCACCCTACCTGGAGGCGGCAGCAGAAGAAAAAAGAGGGAGGCAGTTTTCTGAGTCAGTGGTTTCTGTTAGCATCCTTTGCGTTGGTATTCCTATGCAATGGTTGAGTGCTAATGCGAATTGGAGCCTTAGCTTGATTTCTGCAGCTTCTTGGTGAACAGGCAGGAAAGGGCTATGAGGAAGTTGCAGTAGTTGCAAGACTGAAATGTAGAACACCAGAAAAGAAAATGAAAGCATTTGCTCTGTAGGATGAAATCGAGCTGTGTTCTGGCTGGTGGGCGCTACAATGCATAGTACAGGCATGCAAATTTTATTGGGAAAAAATGAAGTCTGAAATATATATGGCTGAAGAAGTTTGGGCATTCAGGGGAGCAAATCGTGCTCTAGTTCTTGATTTAAGTTGCACTCAAAAAGTCTTGATTTTTCCTCTTTTTGGACAAATGCTCTTCTGGGCTTTTTTTTTATGCCTGGTGAGTATGGACAGTTTTGTTCGCCTTCCTGCTTAATTCCAGAATGGAGGAACTGCCCTAACCAGAATCTTTCATCTTTTGTGCCCTTGAAATAATTCTCCCCCAACACAGAAATTTCCACTTTACCTTTCAGTTCCAAGAACTCTGGAAATCCTGCCCTGTTGGCAACAGGAAGGCCAAACACAAAAGATTTCCAGTAAGAAGCTTTGCTAAAATCATCTTTAACTCATGGCCTTATGTCTGACACCAACCTCAGATTCTTGACCAAAGGACTTAGTGAGGGACAAAAAACCACAGCCAAAGTGATTCTGATGGAACCAAGTCTGGGTGCCAAATCTTTTTCTCCCATCCTAAGATCCTGATTAGTCCAAGTACTTGTTTGCATCAGAAGTCTAGAGGTTGTCACACAAGCGCATGCACACGCTTACACATATCAAATGTGTTACTGGATAAAATTACCAGCCAACAGAGACCAGAACTATAAAGAAGATCTGGGCTCAGAAGCAACCTGGGAATTCATGGTCCTCCCCTCCACAGCTTGAGCAGAGTGACCAGATGTTTCCAGCCTCTGATGTGAGCCAGGGGAAGCTCAGTGGCCCACCCCCTTCAGCGAGGGTGAGCTCTCTGCGACAGGGCCGTGAGAGTGAAAAGGAAGAAAATGGAATAATGGGCTGGGGGGAGAATGGGTGGGAGAAGCTGCTTAATGCAGGGACAAGCAGGCCAGTGGTTTTGGAAGTCTTTCAGTGAGCCACTTGTCTGTGCCTGTTAATGAATAAATAAACTGTGACTTTTCTTTTTGAAGGGTGACTAACCAGAACCAAGTATCTAAAAACTACTTAAAATTTAAACTTTAATGAGCAGTTTAAAAATGTGTCTTTATGATACTAAAACTAATATACATGTTTTTTAAGGGAAAAAAAAATTATAAGATGATGTTCTTTATATTTATGCTGCCACTCATGCTTTGACTCTGATAACTTATCTGGATAATTAAGCAGTATCACTGAGCAACCAGATACCAGAAATCTGATATTAATCCATCCCTCTTAATAGTGATGCAAAGTCACTGGGGTGGAAAGCAGCCTAGTCTTCTTAATCCCCTTTTACCAACATTTCGGCATCAGCGTATCTCATTTATTTTCAAAAGTGGTTCAAGACACACTATCGCTGGTTTAAGTATAATTTAGAGTTTAAATCAAAATATATTAAGAAATTCAAAAATAGTCAAGATTACCAAGATTTCTTGAGGGAATGATTCACAATCAGCTCATGTCCCTCCGACAGGAACAGGGGACAACTAAATGATTGTTGCATGTCTGCATCGCTTTAAGGTACAACACTTTCCTTTGAATTAAAAGGAGAAGGCAGGATTACAGTGGAGACCTTGAGATCCCACTGCCATACTTATCAGGTATATGTTAATGATAGTCTGAGCAACTTCTACAGACATTAATTCACCTGCCAGTACTGAAGAGTCCAAGGCTATTCTGTTCTCTCCCTTGAGTGCGTGTGCCAGTGTTTATGTGAGTCTTGTTGTCCCCTTCAGTGCTTGTCAGAGTGTTTTTGGTTTTAATTTCCAGGCTGTCCTACAGCCCTCATTAGTCACTGATGCTCCCATAATCCCCTTGTGCATTTTGAGGTGGCTGCACTTGGACCTGGCATGCATTTAACTTGACACGCACTGCAGCAGCAATAGTGGTGGATAATTGTCGCAATGGGAAAGCAGTGCTCTTCTCCCTTCTTTCCCTGCCTCCTCAGTGAGAACTGATCTGAAGCAGACAAGCAGCACAGCCCCAGACTGAGCATCCTCCTCAGGCTGTGCTCCTGAGTGCAAAAGCACTTGCACATCGCCAACCTGATGGCACAAGTTTGGGCTCTGTTCTTGGCTTGTAGCATGAGGCAGGTCCAGCCCTCACACTTTCCGTGGGAACCTTGTCACCTCAGCTGCGGTCTCACGTGGCTGGAGTCGATGCTAGGCTCATTGCTTCTCAAGGCCCACTAGCTACAGGTATTGGCATGTCTGAATCATGAACGGCAACTTTGATTTTGGTATTTATTTGACTGCAGTTTGTGCATCGTTTACTGTCATGGTTGCATGAGTTACTGCTGATGTTCAGCTATGCATACTGAATCTGCAATACTTTGGGCTCATAGCTGAAAGTCTAAATCCAGGATGACAAAAACAATAGAAGCCAAATTTAGCCATCTGCTTTAGCCCCAAGGCGATGCCTTCCAGTTCCTAAGAGTCTTAAGGAGGACCTGAAAAGACATTTGAGTCCATAAACCTTACCTACTACTTACAAAGTTTTCAAAGAGTATATAATGGGAACAGAGGCCACGTGTAGTTATAGTAAAAGTGTGAGGCACTTCACCTTGTTTTCATGGCTCTGCCATCAGAGACAGACACACATTTCAGCCCAGGAACCTCCAGGACTGCTGTTTTCCCATGTATATTTTATTAAGTGTTAGTGCCACCGAGCACTGTACAGATGGGGGAATCTATCACTTTATAAAATAATTAGCCTGCTATTTCAATGACAAGAAGGAACGACAGCATGTAGGCAGCAAACTGAGGTGCTGCCTTTACCTTCCTCTTCATTTTTGTATTTGTACAAAACCAGGAAAATGTTTTTACAGGATAGGCCAATAGTGCCACAGGAACTGAATTAGCGCATCCTTAATTAATATGTCAGAATAAAAGAAATGATGAAAATATGTATAATTAAATTCTTGCACTAAAAGAGGATTATAAAGTGTGACTAAAATAGATCAGGGCAGATTTTTTTTGTTGTTCCTTTTATTTCCCATATATTTTTATTTTAATTAAAAATTGTGGGTTCTGGTATCTTTGCATCATATCTTGATTAGCTTTTGCATGC
Source organism: Chionis minor (assembly GCA_013398295.1). Taxonomy (NCBI): domain Eukaryota; kingdom Metazoa; phylum Chordata; class Aves; order Charadriiformes; family Chionidae; genus Chionis; species Chionis minor. The sequence continues at coordinate 370,004 of VZSF01003480.1, read as the reverse complement.
CTGGGCTAACAGATGGGTCACCCCCCAAAAAATTATATGCTTTTTGTGAAGATGAAAAGAATTTTCCCAGTTCTATGAGTACAGTGTTATTTTCAGGTTAATATACGGTAGTAATAGCTTGGTACTGTGGCAACCTACATTGTCAATAATAAGAACCTGCTTGAGACAGGTGCTTGAAAGAGCAAACATCTTATGTAAATTAACTACCTAGTTTCAACTACATGGCTTCAATTTTCAGCAGCAGTGAGTGATTCTGAGTATTCCAGTTTTCCAGAGCTCAAAATCAGACATATGCAGAGGGTCTGATTTTCTAATTTTCAGTGTTCATGGAAGATCCAACTTCACTAAAATGTCTGAGCACCTCTTTTCTTTCCCTGCTACTCAGGAGTTCAATCAAACAGGTCCCTTTGAATGTTAGGTCACACCTATGCAGCAAGCAACCTTACAGAGTATTTTACATTGGACATTTTTTACTCTGCTAACCTATTCTATTTGTGTTTGTGCTGTATTTTCTTTAAGAGAAATTTTTTTAAATTGAAAATTTCTTTTTGTCCCTTCTTTATGGAAGATCTTAATTCTCAAACTGTGGCGCGGAAATGCACTATAGACTAAAACTGATGTAAGAACATACGAACAACACAACTGGTCTGTATAAAACAAACAGGACAGCTTCCTTATAAAATCCCACGTGGTGTGAATCATGTTAAACATTACTTATTCAATTATTCAGTATATCGATCATATAACACTCTTGCTTATTTCACAATTTGTTGTAACAAAAATCATCACTCCATATGCCACCCCTGTTGCTCAGATCCTCAAAAGATTTCAAGATCCTGAACCAAGCCTGGATACCAGCATTATAAGGGGAAACATCCAGATGCTTCCAGTGGCAAAAGAAAATCCATAAGCTACATATAATGCAGAAGTGACTGTAGGAAATGGAGTTTTCTGCTCTTGTGCTTTTCTAGCATTCAGCTCTTCAAAGAGATAGCAAATATTCTATTGGTTAACATTTAACCCAAACTAATAGGTCCAATCTCACATACTCAAATAACTCATAATATCCTTTCAATTAGTTTGCACTTTCGCTTGCTGCTGTCCTGAATAATTAGGAAAACAATTCACATTTCACTAGGAGATGATATGAAGTGTTATTCCTGTGATAATTACCAAGCTGCAGTTCAGTTTCCCTGGCTCCCACCAGGTCATCAGGGCACAAAAGAGGACACCATGAGAGCATTAATGAGCTCTCATTGAAGATGTTAAAAAGCTTGTATTGATCTGTTTGTCCAAGAAGGAGATATTTAAGCCTTTCTGCTGAGGGCAGGAGAGACAGAGATTCATATCGCAAAGCCTTTTATCCAACCCCTTCTGTTTCTGGCTTCAATATTGCCCAGTCTCAGCATGTCTGGTTCTGGAGGTCATACTTTTAAACTTTCACAACACTTTTTTTCTTTTTCCCTTTCTTCTTTTTGTTTTAAAAAAAAAAAAAAAAGGAAAGAGCGAGAAGATAATATACAGTGTACACTTAACCTTTACTACAGGGATCCCTTTACACAGCTAGCTATTTCTGAGAACAGGCTTCAGTGCAGTAAGATCTCACTTCTCACTATATACCACTCACACACATCTCAATTAAATTAAGAGCAGTCCAGACAATGCAAAGACCAACTCAGTGCAAAATTTTGCTCGTATTTTGAAACTAGATCCAATCAAATCACTTTTTTTGGGAGTTCGATCAGACTTTTTTCTCCAACATCATCTCCAATCACATTTTTTTGTGAACTCCTGCACTTGCTATTTCTAGCCGGGAGCGGAAGTGGGAGAACTGTAAGGCTGCAAAATCACCGGTTCTTGTGGTATTTTCAGAGGAGATTTCTTTCTGCAGGCAAGGGAGGCAAATCCTGTCCTGCTTTCAACCCTCTGCATTGTTATGATATATTGCAGCTGTAAACTAGCTCTGGGTACACTTTCCTACTCATCAATTTTGTCTGCTCTCTTTTAAATGCCTCAATGAACTGTCAGTGAGTATTCCCAGCCCGTCTGGGATAGAGTTCGGGATAAAAATTCCTGTAAAAGCTGTATTTTCTTTGTTTATATTTGTCACTTGAGCCAGCTATTGTCTAGTTCAGCAAGGTTATATCTCTCTTTTCACTATATCCCATTCACATTCATCTTGGTATGAGCAATTCAGTGAGGCCACTTGTGTGGGTCTATTGTAAATGGTTACTGAAGAGAAACACTGGGATCTCTCATGGATGTTGTTAAGGAGGTGTTCAAGATGGGCCATTTTCTTAACATACAACAAAGGTCATTAAGGCTGAAAATAACTCAGTTTAAGTTTTAAGTGTCTAGATCAATGCAATGTTAGGAGCCTCAATATACATCTTTGTTTTTTCATGGTCTGTCTCACCTGCCAGAGTGGGCTGGTGGCTACAGCTCAAAACCAAGCCCAGGAGCCTGGCAGTTTGCTTCTCCTTACCTTGAATCAATCCAGTTTATCCCACTGAAAATAAACATCTGAATGACTGTAATTTCATCAGCTTCACTAATTCGTGAAATAGCATGTATTACTAAATGAAGTATGTTTGATGCTAACAGACAGAAAGGTTGGGAAGAACTTCACAGGATATAACACAAGGTCACTCTGTCTCAAGGTTGTAGTTAGGCTGTAACATCAGGGCTCTCTCCTTTCAGACTTGCTATTTCCCTTCAGTCTGGGGTCACTTGAATATCAGTCCCTGTGTTTTTCTCTGCATAAAGATGTAACTTAGATTTGAAATATTTCACAAGCAAAACCAAAAAAAAAAAAGACAGTAAAAAAAATGCACTGTAAAAGACCTGGAAATTATATGTTGATAAGAGAGACAATGGCAACATCATGATGGGGGCGGGGTAGGGAGGAATTAAAAAGAGAGACTTTTGGACCAAACCATGCCTACAAGCAGGTCTGACAATGGTCTGACTGGCAGCCTTGCTCTCATAATCACATGCTACTGATACGGGAATTTTTATATTAACAAGTGTGTCGTGGAAGCATTCAGTGACATTTTCTTGCTTGAGAAAAAGAAAAAAAAAAAGAGAGAGAAAAAGACAGTACATATAGCACAGGTAATGCCATGCTTATCACCCAGTTGCAAACTGGGGCCCTGGATGAGCACTGGTTTCACATTATGGTTCACACATGAAACAAATGGTGCTTCTGCAACCATGGGGGTCAAGTGACCAACAGCCTGTTGATGCTGAAGGAAACTCTGATGGGAAAATCTGTGTTTGGTTCTAGGTGAATTTATGATCTGAAAAAAAATTAGCAGATGAGGAAAGACTCTTTTGTGATCTAGCTGAGCTCTTTGGCCCTGGAACGACTGCCAATAGTCATCATTACCACATCACTTCAAAGCAAGTGCAAGGACTCAGCTGGAAGGTGGGTAGTTAAGGAGTTACTGTTGAAGGATGTAACTTTTGTGGATATTTAACAAGGAGCTGATTAAAACTCTTTGGGTTTAGCTGCCATTTTGTGGTCTGTAAGAAGTGTACCTCTTCACCCTGAACTGGCCTTCTCTAAGCGTTCGCAACATTAATTTGTGCTCCTACTAACCTAGTGGCTACTCAAACTTGCACCATTCTCTCTGTTCCCAAGAATGCTTCAACTAGATAAGGGATAGCCTCACTGACGCAAAGTCAGGAGTGTCAAGCAGCTTTGCAGGTTTGGAAGCACAGGCATTTTATCTTTTTGGTATCCCTTTTTCCGATTTCTTCATGAAAATGGTCTAATGTCTATAAAGTGTTCTTGGGCAAACTTTCACTTGTAACATTAGGAATTCTTATATCATTTTCTGGGAAAAATTGCTTCCGGCTAAACCACAAAGATCGGTCTGTAAACTCAGTAGACTGAGTCAGTTCTCTCTGTTGAGCTAATTTTCCAGAAGTCCCTTTCCAGAGAGCCATGAAGAGAGTTAGGCAAGACAAAGGCTGCTGCATGTGGTACGTAAATGTTCACTGCCATTTTTAAGACATGGGCGTCCTGAAAATAGGTTTTGTATCTATTATTACAGAATGAGTGCACACAAAAAATCACACCCACAGTGACCCAACATGGTAGTCTCCACTTCAGGGACTGCACTGGCAAAAGAGACCATGTGCATCTCTGCCATGTGTGGTCATCACTTAATAAAGATATGAGGGAAAGATTCAGGAAAAAGTAAAATTGGACATGGGTACGAAGAAATGACCCTTGGTGAGTGACAACTGAGGTTATGTGGATGAATATTAAATGTGAAGGGTCTGAATTATTCATGGAAGGTTCAAGGTAAAAGGGTTAACCTGATAACATCCTCTTACTGACACCTCACTCTAGAAAGAAATCCCAGCTTTGTGGTGCACCTCAAACGGAGAGTCCCGCTGTACACAAAGGTGCTGGTGATCCCTCTTCTTCCCACTATGGGTAACTCTTAGCGGACAAAGGACATTTTGTGCGTGCTGGTGACCTTGCCACAAGTTGTGTAGCTGCAGTAATATACAACTTCTGAGCTGGCATGGGAGCAAGCTGGGAAATGATTTGTAGAAATCGATAGGCTCCCTGGTCCCCTAGATGTGATGGCACATGTCTTCTTGCGCGGCACTACACGTGTCCTCTGCTCACCTGTCTGACATGAAGAGCTTCCCCCATTGTCCATCCTATTCTACTTACCATGACGTGGTCAGAGGGAGATACAGCAATCTCCCGCTGTTGAAGATAAATGCACCCTGACCAGGAAATATAGGCAGGACAGAAAGAAACAGTAGAAAAGAGCAGAAGATAACTGGAAGGAGAAGGAAGCAGGACCAGGAGGCAGCCAGCAGAAGAGATTTGGTAGTGTGTATCTCCTTCATGGGAAAGAAAAAGTAAGCATCGAGGAAGATCGCTCCTACAAGAAAAAGGTTTTCTTCAATACAAAAAAAAAAATCAACATAGAAAAATGTCTTTTTCATGGTCTGCATCTACATCACCATCAGCAGGAGTGAAAGACCAGTTCTGACATAAGCAAAGTGACGCTGGAAAGATGAACAACTCTGTAGTGTCTAGATCTGCAGATTTTACTATGTCAAATTATTGTAATATCAGCAGCTAATTGAATTAGTCAAGACCTATACAGAACTTTGAAATGCTCCCAGTTAGTCCTCAGATATTTACTGCTTCTTCAAGAATATCTAGACAGCTGGTGCATTGTGCAAGGGCCTTTGAGTAAGGTAGCATAGTTTCAGAATGAAGCTGAGGCAAACACAAACTGTTTCGGAATAAAAGCATCCACTCAGGAGTTGAACACGTTAAACTGATATGTTCTTACTTAAGCGTTTTAGTGATTTACCTTAACTTTCTTAGCTAGCCCTTAGCAAGAAGAGAGCACAGGATCTACACTGACATGGAGAAGAACTGAAGTGTACTTCTCCAGTTCTAGCTAGTGCAAACATTAACATTAATCTGTTGATTGTTAAATATAAATCTTTCCCTTTCCCTGGCAGGTATCGTTTTAATAACTCCTTTACTGCCTTTCCTCAAAAAAAGATACTCACTTTCATCACCATAGTTTTAAATTTCTGACTGAAACAAGGAGAACTGATCAAAAGTACATTTCTGTTAAGTGGGGAAGGTCAGACCTCTCTGATGGCTCAGCTGGCGTATTAGTGGCTCTTACTAAGTCACTGCAGTGAGATATTACCAACAGCCTCCTACAGGAGTCTTGGAAAGTAGAGATCTCACAGCCATTAAAAGCTGGGAGAAAAAAAAAAAATCATGGAGATGGAGAAAGAAATGAAAAAGAAAAGAAATCTGAGCTGTGCTGGAAGAAGATAGTGAAAATATGCTTAGATACTACATAATGAGAGTTCTATAAAATGGTAGAAGCACAGAAAAAGAAAGACACTGACCTCGGAGACCTGTACAGATAAACACACACTGTGGGAAAGTTTATCAAACTAACTGATCTTTCACCCACCAAAGTCAAGGTCTTTTGCTGACTTCAGTGGGCTTTAGGTTTGTCCCAAAGCACCTAGGGTTGCTCCTATGGAAAGTACTGGTGCAGAATCAGGCTTACACTGAAAATTTTGCTATCAGTTTTCACTCTCTTATTAACAGTTATTTGTAAAAAAAGGAAAGAGTAAAATCAGCTGTGGAAAGAATTGGAGTAGTGACAGAAATCCCTTTGTCCCCTCAGTTTTAATGTCTGTCTAACGATCTGGTTTCTACATGAAACCTCTTTTTAAATGAATCCTTCCATACACTTAGAGCATCAAACAGACCAAAAAAACTGCAAGGTGCCCTGGATGCTTTTCTCAGGATTCAAATTAAAACACTGACTTGAGATTTTATTTTAAATAGTGTCCTACTTGCTTATTTTGCTGAAATCAGGTGGTTGGGAACTTGCAAGCTACACAAGCTCTTGCTTAATGCAAACTGTACGTTCTTATAATAATGGTTAACGGAGAGGCAGGCATCTCTTGATGCTAAGTTCTCATTTAAGTTTGAAATTAAAAGGCTTCCCACTCTCTTCCACTTTACATGAACTACACACAGCAGCACCTTTACTCCTCAAGCTGCAAAATTAGTACTTTGGGGAATTGGGCTCTCTGCCTGGCCTTAATCAGTGTGTGTTTGGATTCAGCCATCATTTCAAAGGATGATTCTTGCAGTTGTAGCAGCCTAGGTTGTACATGACAGCTCTCCCTCTGCAAAGCAGCAGTAGACAAATCCACCAGGCGAAGCACTGTTTAGTACCCCTGATCAGTTGAATAAGATTAGATCTCTATTTTGGCACAAGGAGCAAAAACATTTCCTTTAAGCCTGATTACTGTTTTCTTAGTGGAAGGCTGTTTCGGGCATTTTAAATAAGGTCTGTCCCATCACATGCTGCCTGCCAAAACTACCATTAGCCACTGTACATGGAAAAAAGAAAAGGGAGAGAGGAAAAAGAAAAAAATAATTAAAAAAAAAAAAGCAGCAGCATTTGATTTTGCTTTCTCTCTCTCACTAACTGGTGTATAACGGGTGCTATCCTTCCAACTTGCAGAATGCAGACAAGTTCTTGCAATGGCAAAAAGGTTAGGATCACATGACTTAGAGGAATCAGGAAGAAAAAAGACAACTATAGTGAATTTCCATCCAAATATATATGATCACATTGCTGCTATCAGTTATTAAAACCACAGGAGGCTCAACTTGCTCCCAAAATTTGGAGACATGAGAAAAATAGAAGGGAGAGAAATATAAGAGTTCTGTCTATCCTCTCAGTCCAAAGCTGACATGATACAATTCCCTTGCCTTGACTGAGGCTAGCTCCTGCTTTTCTCTCATTTACCACAATCTGGGAAAAAAGGCTATAAAGATACTTTGAAAAGCATCAGGCCATGTGTTGTTTGCATTGGACATAGGAAAATCAGGAATGATGTTTAAATAAAAGTAGAAATTAATTCATTGAGTCAAAACATAGTCAGAGCTGTGTACTCAAACACTGGTCTTGTTATATTTTAAGGTTCTTTTTCCTGTTGAGTGACTTTTAACAACACAGTGAAGGAAAGTACTTTTAAAGCGCGCAGTTCTAGATTTTAAAACCAGTAGTCTAAGGATTCAACCACTGGGTGTTTTTTTTTATATGTACACTCCATGATTTGTAGTAATTATCCTTTGATTTTTAGGTGTGAAAGCTACTGTGCTTTTTGGTGTCTTTTAATCTTCTCAAATTTTGAAAATTGAGCTGGTCAGGATTTTTTCAATATTCTCTCCTCTGCTGCCTCCCAACACACTGATCAGCCAAAAATGTTTCTGTCCTCTGGGATATAATTTGTAGGAGGAAGATTTCAGAGATTTGCCCTACAATAACCTGTAACTCAGGGGTTATTCACTGAAGTGGAAGAGACTTAGATTAAAATCAGTGCACCATATCAGGCACTAAGGAGATCTGGATGTGAATCTTCAGTGTCCCAAGTGAGTTCTGTAATGGTAGAATATTCTGGATTGGGAGGAGCATGTAAAGGAGTGTGGCAGTCCTAGTGTGTTCTTACTCTTCCTTTCTTTTGATGAAAAATATCTAGACATTTTGGCTAATTCTGATGCAGGCATTTTTTCACAGCTTTTTTTTTTTAATGAAACTGCTTTCTATTCTACCTTACTTTGATAGTTTTGGATCATGTCTTCCAAGACTATTTATATTTGGGACATACACAATATTCCGTCTTAGCTGTGAAAGTATAAAGGGAAAAAAATTTTGCTTCACCCTTCACTTCATCAGAGCCCAAGGGTCCCCATCACTACTGGCTCTCTCATTCTACTAAAATAATTCAAGCGCCATGGCATAACGGTGATCAGAATCCAGTCTTCTACATGCAAAAAGAGGAATAACAGTGACTATTCCAGGGTGAACAGGGAACACAATTTTATTTGCAATTGCGAGATATCAGGAGATCCTCAAACAAATGATATTGTAAAGTGGAAGTGGAAAATATACTAAGTCTTTACACGGAACTGAACTGAGTTTGTTTAGATACTTGATGGCATGTTTGCACTGTAAAGAACCTAGTGTGTGTCTATGTTACTTTAAGACAATATTTTCCCTCTGATTAGGACTCGTGATCTCAGGAATACCATTTCCTCCGTGCCACATGGTGCACGGATATTGCGGTTTCCAGTATTTGTTGTAATCTGGGTGTCTGATTCAATTGTTTGGCTATCTTTGGAGGTTGAATGTGATAAACAGTAGGACCATAACCCAATCTTAAAAGCAATGGGGAATAAAGAACAGGCCCTGTTATAATATATCTTTGGACAGCTTTGGATGATTATTTCATAGAAAACTAGCCTCCTAACCTCCACTCCTACCCGTTCAGCTCAGGTATGTTATGGGTGACACTGTGGGTCTCTGTTTCTTTATCTACTGAGGTGAAAAAGAGCACAAGAGCAGATGTAGAAACACTAAGCCTTCTTTTCCTGTCCCCACGGCTCTCTGCAGCCCAGCTCTACCTCTGGCCCAAAGCATCTCACCTCTACTCAGGAGGAGCTCAGGCCTGGCCAAGTGTCCTGGACCACATGGATGAAATGCTGTTACCACCTGGACACTGAATGCTTCCCTTCCACATCAGTATGTGATGATTCATGGATATCTCTTGTCTTGAGCACAGGCTTCACCCGACACTTTTGCAAGCAGTGGCTGAGTCCAAGGTATGAAGCAAGGAGAGCTCAGCATGCTCCTTGTTGTTCCCACCATCCCCACTTAGAATCGTAGAATCACTTGGGTTGGAAGAGACCTTCAAGATCATCGAGTCCAACCATAAACCTACACTGTCCCTCAGCACCACGTCTACCCATCTTTTAAATACCTCCAGGGACGGCGATTCCACCTCCTCCCTGGGCAGCCTGTTCCAATGTTTGATAACCCTTTTGGTAAAGAAGTTTTTCCTAATATCCAACCTAAACCTCCGCTGGAACAACTTGAGGCCATTTCCTCTTGTTCTGTCACTTGTTACTTGGGAGAAGAGATTGACCCCCACCTCACTACAACCTCCTTTCAGGAGCTCAGCTCGCTGGGGCTCCACCTGTGCACCTGAGCTGCTCTTGGATGGAGGGGAGTGAAAGGTGTGGAGGGAAACCTGGGCATATTCGGTACAGCATGTTCCTAAATTTCTCTCTTGGAAATTTATATGTAATGATCCTGATATACCCGAGTCTGACTGTTACATAGGCCACAGAGAGGGCTTGCATGCACCCAATACCTTTTGATGGGCACATTCAAGGGCATGGTGTGCTGTTAACACAGCCCATCTGCACTATTGAGATTATCTGCACATACTGAGGAAGCCATCAGCAGGGAGTTAAAAAAAATGACATCTAGCAAAAAAAGGACATTTAGTAGCCTAATGATGAACATTGCCTTGATTACAAAATATGGCAGCATCGAATTCCTCCTCACAGGCTTTCTCCACCATGGTCTTGGCAACTACTGAGAATACTTGCTACCATTTTTCCTTTTTTTTTTTTTTTTTTTTTTAGCAAACAAACAAACCCCAGGAAAAACATGGTAGATCCTAAGGGACAATCTTTTGATACTATCCACTCAAAAAAAGAAAAAAAAAAGTATTTTTGCTGTCCTCAGTTAAAAACAGGGGAAAAAAGAAAGGTGACAGACATGTTCTCGATGAGGCATAAATGGAGGGTTTCAGGCCAGTCAGAAGCTGGGTTCACACAATACTGTCAAGGTCCCAGATTTATGCTTGACAGCATTAATGCCAGGACCACTATTTATGTTGCTTTAATCAGTCACACTTTTAAAATCACCTATGCTCAGCATTTATATCAATGAGGTGATAATATTGCTGTCAGGCACCAATATCGATAGTTGTGTCATAATCTAAACTCTTTTAATCTTTTCCTATGCGTGCTTTTTGAATCTGCAAGACAACAACTACTACAACAACACCGAAAGATAAGGATGGTTCTGATTATGACAAGTGGCCACAGAGGAAAAAAACCCACACCAACCCTTTTTTTGCTCTTTGCAAACCATTTTAATTTGCCTTTAGCCTTCTCTTTTTCTGTCTGACTTTGAAGACATTGTCAGCACATCCTACTGATTTTCTCACAGGCTACTTACATCTCTGAAAATATTTTTAGGCTCTATGGAAGTGTGAGGCAGGTAACCTCTTCCTTAAGTGGTTGAGGAGAGGGAGAGAAGGAAAAAGAAACAGAAGAAAAAAGAAACCTTGGTCTGATTCTATTGGGGGAGTCATCATTGTGCCTTTTTTTTATCCCTTTTTTTTTTTTGTCCTGAGCCCACCCTTACAGCTGTCAGCCTCAGTTCTTTTTCTATTGTAAATAAAGTCTTTCTTGGGTTATAGCTTTAAGCAGTTTTTTTTTAATTAAAATTCAATTCAAATATGAAAGTCAAAGAAACTTTCAAAGCAAAATCTACAAACTGATTCTCTCAAAGGGTCTGTTTTCATTGCCATAGCTACAGATTACTATAAAGAAACTTGAACCAGACCTTTGACACCCAGGAAGGTCAAAAGTCCTTTCTGCCTGTGCTAGGACCCTTTTGACAACTTCCTGTATAATTTGACTGTTATTTGCGTGTCTGGTCACCGTCTGACCCTGAAGTCTGGAAAAAATTGAGAGGCAGCATATATCTTTGTTTCATATGGACCTCAAAAAGGGCACTTTTAATTGCATTTTGGTGAGAAACCTACGTGTGTAGGCTAGTGCAGGCAGCAGCTGGGGAAGCTCCTAGACTTTTGTAGGTTAAGGATCCGTTTGCCTTACACTACCATAGTTCGGTGCATGTGAGCTGCTCTGTGCTGTTATCTCCACAGCAAAAATGGATGTGTTTCACAGGTTACACAGATTTCAAAATTTACAGCACTTGCCCCAGTGCTCCAAGATAAAATTGGAAATACACTGCTCTGCCTTGAAATCTGTGCGTTTCATATGCTTCCCATGTAAAGCCGATTGTGCTCAATGAGGCCTCGTTGTGCATGCGATATTTTAAAGTTGCAACCTTAGCTCTTGGATATACCTATCCATGACCTCCCCAGGAAAAAAACCTAAATTAATAGACTGAAGGGCTCCACGACAATCTTGCCAGGTTTCCACAATGTATATCTGGGGTTTGTGGCACGCTGCAAGCCAAGTGTGCTACACAACTTAGAGGCAGCCGGCAATTTAACACATCAAGATCAGGCACTATCAGGTGCCTCCTTCTTCTTCTTCACAGAACTGAACTCTGCCTCTTGTGAGAAAACTGGAACCCTCTGACACCCAAACCACGGTGTGCTGCGGCCATTCCCTGCCCAACAGGGTGATGTTGGCCCTCCTGCACTCTGCATCCCGACATGGGACTTGTCACAAGGAATCAAACACCGGTCTACCATGCTTGGCATGGGGTTTCCAGGGGTGCTTGATGCCTCGGAAGTTACAGGCATCTGAGCAGTGGCACTGATGTTGGCTGTGCTGGTTTTGGGTGCCCTGTGGCTGCTTCTTCCCACGTGCAGGCAGTGCCGTGTGAGCAGGAGGGAGGACCAGTAGCCCACAAACGTGGTGAGTGTCCAAACTGCGCGGGTGACATGAGATGTTTCTTGTGGGGATGTGAAAAGTCTAGCAAAAATACCAACAGGTAAAGCACTCAAAATAGCTTCAAATTTGTAAATGTCCTGCTGCCACTTTGAGGAAAGTGATTTATTCTCTCCTCATGTGAAGAGACAGTGTTGACCCTTGTCTTTTACTTCAAGAGGGCTGTTTCTCACTATATTTGAAGTTTTGGAGCCTAAAGCTGTGAAAGACACGATGTAACAGACAAACCCGTTTTCGTGAATAACGGCCTTTCCCATGTAATCCTCTGACCCCTTCCCTTTCTGTAGGGAAAGCCACTTTTTATGCCAGAAAGCCATGCAAATTGGATGCTGAGACTTGTCGTGTTGAGCCCCTAATGTGGCTCCTTATGGACTATACATGTGTCCATAGAGGAGAGCAGTGTTCAAACATGCAGCTATTGGACAAAAAGAACAGCCTCATCTTCTGTTGCGGGCACTGACACATCACGCACCCCTGGAAACATTGTGAGGGGCACGACAGATCAACTGTTTGATTCCTTGTGTCAAATCCCATCTCAGGATGCAGAGTACAAGAGAGGCAACGTAACCAGCCTTCTGCTCAAAAGATAGCCAAGGATAAAAAGGTATGTGCGCATAAATTAAAGAGGGATGGAGGTGGAGAAAAAGTCCAAAATAGTGCTTCTATTCTATGTAGTATTAACTACAAACCACCGTGCTTAAAGCTGGTAAAATTACACGAGGAAAAAAAAAAAAAAGCCGTGCTTTTCTGTGTTATTTTTTCATTCAGTTAATGGTGCACTTCACTCAGAAATAGACACACACGCTTGAATCAATACACAAGGACTAACTGAATGCAGTCTATCCAAAAGGCACTGTCTATGCATCAGTCCTAAACGTGATGGCACAGAGAGCTCTGCTTCTCAGTGCTGGGGTGAGGAGTCCAAGACATTGCAGTTATTTATCAATATGTGACTTCCTCCAGGCAATAGGGCTGCAGGTGGCTTCGCAAAGTGAGCAGGAAAGACCTGTCCGGAGGAGCCAAGCCTTCAATTCACCGCAGCAGGAGCATGGCTGTAAAAAAACAGGGCCAGGTTGGGCATGAGGCCACCACTTTGTGGGAAGTGTCGTGGAATAATGTGGGGGACAGGATGTTAGAGGAGCCCAAGAAATCTGGCTGTGCTGTGACCGATGAGATACAGAGAGGACAAAGAGGGGAGGACTACCACAGGTTGAGGTGCTTACCGCCTCTCCAAGTGCTCTGTGCACTTGTTGTGTTGGTAAAGGGTGGTGACATTTCGGTTGTTAAAGGTGAAAAGTTTTATTTTTTTCAGGGTTTTTTAAAAAACTTTGAATGGAATAAAACTATCAGAGCAACTTTTGAGTGCAGCCCAGTGGGAGTGCCCCTCTATCCAGACTATGTATTAGTGGGGACATGAAGGTGTTTGTAGCTCTAATTCCCCTCCTGACCATTCCTTTGGGTGCAGCTGGCCTCGAGCAATAAGAAAAAGGAGAAAAATTAGAGAAATGTAAATAAGGAAGGTAACTTGCCATTTGTCACTTGAAAGTCCTTATTTCATGGCCTGTTCCCTGTTCTCCTGGAATTTTGTGTCATTATCTCCTGTTAAAAGGATTCAAATGACATTATTTGCATGGAAACTCGCATACAAATGATGTCGTCTGTGCCACAAAGTTGCATTACAATGAAGGGAATGATGACTGTGTCACATGTACGTGACATTCTTTGTGTCATTAAATTTAAAGTCAATGCTGGCAGTTATAAACCACTCACGTCCCAAGCAAATACATCACTTCTGATCTGAAATGAATATTTTAAAACGCCAACTCCAACTGCATCAAACAGCAATAACCTGCAATGTCATCTGAAAAAAAAAAAAAAGAGGCAAAGGTTCTAAACAAAGGTGGACTTATGGGATTGTATGACATACCGCAAAGGAAAATATTTTAATAAGCTGTAATAATCTCCAGACAAACAGAATTCACTGCTTGATGGTTAGCTCCTAGAGACATTTTGAAAGCCCATTCAATATCATGTGTATTTTCAGAAATGCTTATGCTCCTGGATAGATTTAGGATTCTTAATTTTCAGGCAGAGTAGGTGAATTAATTGTGGAGCAAGTTCCACAGCACAGACCTTTCTGTATGTTGTTACCATCCATTTCCTTGCCACAGTCTGATGCTGACAACAGGCCAAGCCTTTGAAAGATCTCCAAACTCTTCCACAGAGTCAAGGGCAAATGATGACAGGAAAGGCTCAAGCAGTTATCACTGTCAAAATGAATGAGAAAAGAGGAGGGACAGTAGGTGGATTAGGAAAGGTTTCATACTAGTGGGATGATCAGAGCCGTGCAGCAATGAGAGCCAGACGAGTAAGTACATAGACAGATCCGCTTTCTGATTGATGCATTGTTTGTGCAGGTCAGTTGTAAGGTAAGGGACAGATCGCGGTGTGTTTGCAGGAGCAATGGTAATTGTGCCCGCAGTCCTCTGCGCCAGCCCTGCCTGTTCGAAGCCAGCTACTGGCTTTTTTTCACTGATACAGAGAAAGGAACCGTAACGCTTCCTTCAGAAAGTTATTGTTTTAACAACGGAACACGCTGGGTGACCTCCAAAGTTAGGAGTGTAATTTTAAAAACTCATTTAAATAGAGAAGATCGGTCATTTACACACAACAAAGGGCCTCAGATTCTGTCTAAGCTGCCGTGCAGCTTAACTTCTCCCTCCTCACCCCCAGCCCCAAGCACACACACAAACACAAACCCCTCTGAAAAAAGAAATTTTCTCTGGGGTATGTAACTACATAGTCTCAGCAAGGGATCAGGCAGAGAGGAATATCGCTTATGCATGGGTCATTTCTTTTCTCTCATTGATACCATTTCAAATCTAATTGAAACTCTCTTTGGAGAAAGCTATGCTACCCACCCCTTCAGCTTTGATATGGCTTTTTAATCAGAGGACATTGTTATTTCACAAGGAACATGGAAAGCATTTAAAACATTTTCTAAATGGAGTGCATTACTTCTGACTCCAGCCAAAAGACCACATTAAAAGGAGTTCAGTGGAATTCACTCTTTACAGTCTTCTGGGTTTGAAACATCGGTGCACATGTGGAATATGCTAAGACATGGATCTACTGGTTACAAAGGTTTGAGCGGGGAGTTGACTTAAAAACTGAGCGGGGTCAGCACTTGCTGGTGAACCCCTGCCATGCTCTGGGGAGGTTCGATGGGAACATTATGCCTGCCCCCAGGTGACACCAAGTGTGCCACCATCCCGTCGGGTTGAGACTGGGAAGAGTTGGCACAGCTCTCGTGGAAGCCAGATCGGAGTGAGTGCAGCGATCTGGTCCCAGCAGGGAGGTTAAGTGTGGCAAACAGATTAATACTCCGCAGTCTGGGTCTCGGTTTCGGACCAGAGCGGTGGGAGGGGGGCGGGGGTGGACCCAGATCTCTTCCACTGCCTGCCTTTTCCCCATTCCTCCAAGGCAGTGACTGATCTTCTCCCCCCTCCATCCCCCCCACTGCCATTTTGCAAGCTGTCACAATGCTAGTAAACCACATATGGGAAGAAGGGCAAGTTTGCTCTTCTCTTGGTTGTGCGTTGGGGATTGTAAATGAGCCCTTAATGCCTACCTCATTTTATATTTTAGGATATATTTCTTGCTTGTAAGAGCACAGAAGAAAAGATTAAAAGTTGGATATGACTGAAATGATGAATTGGGTCAAAGTCCTTTCATCCTTTTGCCCTAGTCTGTCTAGCATTTTTTAAAATCCCATTCTACCCAGGTACATTCAATTACAAAAGTGACCAGAAATAAATCAAACTTAATTAGTTTAAGATAAAAAATAAAAAAACCCAACAACACAAAAAACCCAAAACCAAAACCGAAAACAAAACACAAACATAAGCCACAAAATTGATTAGATTAATATGATTGGATCTAAGAGAAGCTGAATCCCAAAGTGGGTGTATCGGTACTTTAAGGGAGTTCAATGCAATCTTAATTGCTTACTTTATACAAGCAGACATTAGTGAGATACACTGCCTGTGAAGTGACAGAAGAAATGTTTTGGCTGCTCTTTGATGTAGAGTTCAGCTGTTCTGGTTTGTAAATATAACAGAACGAAAGGATATTGTACTCAACCCACTTCAATCAAGCAAGACACTGTGGCGTCTAAACTGCCGTTCTTCCATTGCTGAAGCTGCTGCTCAGAACAAAGACATAAAGAAAGTGAGAGAGGCAGAGGGAGCGACAGGGTGGGAGAAAGAGGCTTCTGCATCTTTAATAATTAGCAAAGAACTGCAGTGTTCAGCCAGGAAATTATGGTACATATGCTGTCCACTTGTTCAGGACCCCTGTATCGTGAGAACAAGCAAACATTCATCATCCACAGATGTCCGCCAGGCCCAGGTGACTGAAAATTCAATGCACAGGCTTCTCACAACGGGTCGAATGCTAATTGGGTGGCTTGGGGAGATTAGAGTAGCCCTGGAGCAAAAGTCTCACAGACAATGGGGAAGTCAACAGTGTCTTTGTAAGGCTCTGTTTAACTGATGCTTATGAGAAAAATTTGGACAGATAAATAAATAAAAAAAATACAACCCCTTCCTCTTTTTGTTTTCCTTTCCCAGTTGTGAGCTAGCTGGTTACTGCCTTTTCTTTTCCCTTCCTCCATAACTTCTGATAAACAGGGAATAGGAGTAGGGGAGATGAGACGCAAGTGGGTAGAAGAGAAATTGTGTATGAACTATATCAGGAATTTGGACTGGGTGATGAGAAGCATATTTAGCCTACTGAATACTTCAGAAATGGAAGTAGGTTTTCTTAGTGCCCTCCTTAGGGAAAAAAAAGTATGTAAAGTTAATCGAAAATCAGGGCACTTGAAGAGATGGGCTTGAAATCCACGAAAGTGGATTTTGCTCCCGTGTTTGCTTTTGTCTTGGACATCTCAGAAAAATCTTTGTTTCTGCAAGTGTGAAACAGGTCAGATTTTCCTGCCCCAAGCTTTGCA
Organism: Chionis minor; assembly: GCA_013398295.1. Taxonomy (NCBI): domain Eukaryota; kingdom Metazoa; phylum Chordata; class Aves; order Charadriiformes; family Chionidae; genus Chionis; species Chionis minor. The sequence continues at coordinate 352,899 of VZSF01003480.1, read as the reverse complement.
GAGGACTCTGAGCTCTGTGAGTGTATTTTCCCTTCACCAGAACAAAGAGCTGCGTCACTGGAGACCTGTTGTTAGGTGGTGGGATGGACCAGATTTGGGCTGTTTCACATAGGTCAGTTTTGCCAGATCTCAGGTTTGTTTTTTAATGCCAAATGCTGGGTCTATGAAACTGCACTTGCTGGGGTTGTACAGGCACAGGAGGCATGTGGGACTTAGATATACACCTGTTCTGCTTGATATTCCTTTGGAGTTTCAGATTCAAATAAACCCCAAATCTCAAAGTAAAGCACAGCTGAATCCTTTGTCTTTGAGAAGGATTTCGTAGGGACAGTCCGTATTTCCCTAAGTGGACTACCACAGTGGTGAATCTGGCTTGAGGAATTTTCTGTTAATTTCACTGGGATGGTACTGGTGTGTAATTATGAGATGAGTAAGGATGTACTGACTTCAGCCTTTTTTCATTCATCTTCAGCATGTGTTTAGGGAGAAGGCTGTGTGTGCTGAGCGAGGCTATGAGCGCTTCATGAGGACACTTTCAGCACACATAGGATGTGAGATAGCTTGTCCTGCTTTCAAAGAGAAGTGTAAAGCACCTTTTTACACAAGGACTTTTGTCTGCCCTTCAGCGTGGGGGATACTGAAGAGAAGAAAATATATTGTAAGTATCTAGTCAGTCATATAGTTTCTTCTTCAGGGAGGCAAACCCTGCACTTGTATGGGTTTCACCCAAGTATCACCCAGGTTGAAGCTCTGAAACTTAACAAAGATGTCTCGAAACTCTGATGAGGTTAGCTGAAAAGTCTGCCAGCATCAGCTAATCTTTTTGTGGAATCTGGACCAGTTTCCAGTATGAAAAACAAACAAAAAAAACCCCCCAAACGGGGTGAATTCCCCTTGCCTTCAGGCTTCATTATGAAAGTTTTGCAGAGCTCGAGGAACTATGTATTTTATTGTTCTCTCAAATCTGCCCTTTCTAAATCACCTTATTCTGATTTAACTGCAAAAGGCATTACTATTTTGGGTTCTTCCTATGTTAAAACTGAAGCAGTAAGCTAGGGACTTTCATAAGAGACTGTACTGAAATGTCAACAGATGGCTTGCTAATCATGTTAAAAAAATACTCATTTCTTTTCTAAAATGGCATTTTTTTCAGTAAGTAAATCAGAAAGGAATGTTTATGATATAAAACATATTACTCACAACGTCTTTTAATTATCATACTTAATCATCAAGGTCAGGATGATAATTGTTTCTAAAAATTAACACCTCATTTTTCTGAGATGCTTACCAAAATACACGGTCAGAAATATGAATTACTAGTGTGGAACCCAGACAGGAAAATGCATCTTCTGTTCACTAAACCAAATGTATACTCAAATACCATGAAGCCCTTTAAAACTAAATACCTATTTAAGGCACAGTCTAATTAGTCCACTCACTGCCTAGTAAAAGCATACAGTACCATATGCCCTAGAATAGGGTGCCATGTGGGTGTTCAGCAATGACACATATTTGCAAGTACTTTATTATGAGATAACGCAGTGCCATTAATATATCTTAAACATGAATGTTTTTTGTAACCTATTGGAGACAACTATGGTTGGCAGTTAACACAAACTACCATGATATCTTGGCAGCAACTGCATTTTATTTGTAGAGGCATGAGCAATTCATATGGACCACCACCTTATATCATTCATGCTACCACACAGCAGCATTTTAAACATGTGCAGACTGTTAAAGACTTATCTTCTGCCTAGAGACATGTTATCTCTCTTTTTCTCTCTCTTTTTCTTGGTCCCAAACCAATCCTGTTTTTGCAGTGATGATAGCCTGTATTATAAATAGCAGGATGCAATGAATCTATTTACTTTTCTTACTTAAATCCTTTACTAGATTCTCCAAACAGCAAATAATAGGTAGACTAAGGCCCTGAGATTCATTGCTTTTAAATCTAGGAGAATTATGATGATCTTGCTCTGTGGTCACCCAACTGTTGTTGTCTGGTAAAATGTTCCCTAGAGAGCTTTCTACCAACATTTGTGTCTACAAGAAGCTGCTGTTGTTTTGGGTTACCCATAGCATAATATCATTCAAGTTGTCCACAGGCAGGAATGGCACAGGCCTTAGAACTAGAGAGGAGAATTTCTGTATAATGTCTACAACTTGTGTATAACCTACAGTGTATCTTTTAAATAGATGCATAGTTTTGATTGAAAGATTCCAAGCCATTGAAAGTCCAGAATTTTCAAGGTAAAAAGTAGAATAAGGTAGTAGGTTTGGACATTAGGAAAAGGTTCTTCATTGAGAGGGTGGTCGGTCACTGGCATAGGCTCCTGAAGGAAGTGGTCATGGCACCAAACCTGTCAGAGTTCAAGTTTCTGGACGATGCTCCTAGTTGTATGATTTAGTTTTAGGTAGTCCTGCAAGGAGCAGGGAGTTGGACTCAGTGGTCCTGATGAGTCCCTTCCAACTTGAGATATTCTATGATTCTAGATTTTGTGTGAGAGTTGGTATAATAAAAGTTTATTTTCATTGGTTTGCGAACTATTAACTTGTCTTTTTTTTTTTTTCCTTCATTTTTTTAAAAGGCTTGCAGCCTTCTGAGTGTTTTAGTCTGATTCAGGTTTGAAAACTATTCTACCACATGTTCTCTAGACAACCTGCGACCAAAGTGCAGATTCACTTGTGGGCTGAGATCCCACATTGAAAACCAGTGTTTTGTCATTTTTCCAACCATTTAGATTGTTTTCCAGTAGATTCCATTCAATTAAGATGATGTAGTACTACAAATAAAACTAAACCAGCATATACATTTTTAGAGATATTCAGACAGCACAGCACAAAATGAAACAAACAAAAAAAAAGAGATCTTTATATGAAACAGCTGCTTACAGGAAACACTATGTATAATCTTTGGCCATATCAAAATTTCAACTCAAGTTAGATTCACTCAGTGAGTGAGCGTGTGGGAGAGAAAGATGACAGAGAGAGACTCTACACTTCTAGTGCTCATTTACCACAGAAATGAATGTAGTGTAAGACTCTACAGTCACAGAAAATATTAATGAAGAAGTAAAAAGTAGGAACATGGTCTTAAAGCCTGATGCATGTACTGTTTTCAAACTGAGGAGTAATAGTAGAGGAAGAACCCTAGAATCCACCAATGTGCAAAAGTAACGTGTTTTTCTAGCGAATAAGTAAGCTTGTAGTGGTGAAAAGCTTGATGCTACAGAGTAGAGTAGGAGCTGCTCAGGAGAATACCAATCTCAGTGGAAGACTTTGCATGCATTCCTGTGGGTTTGTGATCCAGGTAAAATCACAGACAAATCATAGATAAAACCTCAATTGAGATTTCACATTTCCTAACTCTGAGTGTGGACTTCGGTGAAGTGACTCTTCATTTATGTATACGTAAGCGGGCACAACTGCTAATCTATGTTGGAGCAATCTCAAAAGGAAAAAGCCTAAAGCTGAGGAAGGTGGATATCTCCAGGACCAGGAGGGGCTTGCCAGTAACTGGCCGGTTGGTCATGCTGCCACAAGTAACCATGCAGATCAGCTGCTGATTGTGAAATTTACTTCCAGATTTTTCTGCAGTGCTTGGAAGGATGTCACTGAAGGTACAAACCTGCGGACTTTGTTTCTAAAATATTATTAGCAAAACTGGGTGATGGAGATACATTACTTCTTTCAGTTATGCTAGCTTTTATCCTAGTGGCTGTTGCACAAGTCCTAGTTTTTAGGATATACAGAAATAAATAACCAGTGCAGGTGGTGAGTGAGGTTTAGCTGACAGGGCAACTGGAAACCTGGGTTTTGTTTCAGGCTCTTTTACTAACACACTTGGGTAGAATAAAACACTTTTTTTTTTCTTTGACCCCAGTAAAAGTCTACAAGATAAAATCTCTTTTAAGAAAGGACTATCTTTTGCAAAGTATATGGATAGCACCTCTCACACCAGAGTTGTGATTTCAGTCAGGGTCTCTGTGTGCTCTGCTGACTGAAAACTAATTAATGGTATTGAGCTTGATATTTTCACATTGTTTAAAGGTTAGGAACTTTCTACCCTAAACACACAGTTGAGCATTTTGGTGTCTTTTTTAAAATAGAATTTCAGCAACAACCCTCAGGCTTTTTTTCTCCCTATTTCTTAAAAAAGGTTTAAAAATTGATGTAGAAAATTATAACTCAATCTTAAAAATATTCCATTGTGACAGGAGGACAGATATCAGTGTCTTTTTGTTATGTGAGTTATTGAAGTTTGACATCCTTTGAGGAATATTTTTCATAACCCACTGTTTGCTACCCTGTCTATCCAATTATTTAGAACAAGCAATCTGTCATTTTATTGTTTCCTTCCAATTATATAACTTTGGTGACAGTCATGGCAGAGTATCCTCTGTAAGTAAAATCAAATCTCACTGTGGATTCCAAGGGCTGCAGAGTGTGTGTACGTGTGTACATGTGCGTGCGTTGTGTGGAAATGGAGTGGAGGTGGAAATATTAAAAGGGGACAGTTGGTGAGTGTCATTTAAAGAATAACTGCTTGTACACACTGCAGAAGATCCAAAAGGGAAACAAAATGTATTTTCCTGATTCTCAGTTTTCAGAAGCAGAATAGGTATAACCTATTGCTCTACTGCAAATACTGAAGTAGTGACCACGCTCTCCCAACATAATTATACAGCAGTTTCATGCATTTAGCCTAAAAAAATGCGCAGAGTGTTGTGAAGAGAAGCTATTCAGTTTTCAGGGTGGCTATTCTGTCTCTCTGTCCATCTGAGACACTCATCTGTCGATAAAGCCATGAAGAGAGCCTGTCCCTTAGACCTGATGTCAGATCAGACCCATTTATTAAACATCTAGGGACAAATAGGGTCCTCAGTTACAGCACGCTGCTCCCTTCCACTTCAGAAGCAGCTGCACAAGGTGCCGGGAACGAAGCTCACACTATCATTTTCATTTAGTGACTGATAGAGTCAGACTGGAATTTTTCGGAATTATGTACCAAATTTGAAACTGGAAGCCAGTCCCTAGGTTGTGCCGTCTTTGTTGCCGGCAGAAGGAAGGAAAAAGCATTCGAGTAGCAGTTGGGTCCAACACCAGTTAGCTAGTCAGAAAGTAGAGAACAGCAGTGAAGCTGGGAAGAAACAGCATGCAAACAGCTGCAGTGTGAGATAGAATAAGCGAGTGTCAGTGGTGTTAGATGGTAGAGCTGTATGAACACTTTCACACTCAAAGCAAAATTGTCAAGTTATCGTGTCCAATTGGGCATGGATTTCTTATTATATCACTGCAGTACCACAAGCTGTCCTGGTTGTAGAGTCACAGAACCCTTAATTAAAGAAGCAGGGGAGAAAAAAAAGAAAATTAATAAAATTATTGTTCTTATTTGAGATCTTTGAAGAACAATATTACACTCTGCTGTAAACCTAGGCTGAACAAAACCGTGTAAGCATATGCTTATGCCCTGGCAAAGTCTTGCTTAAGTGCTTTGTTGAATCTGAGCTTGAAACCCAACTATTTAAACTAAAACTGCTTTGATATAGTATCATCTTTTTTTCTTTTCCTTTTGTCTAAACCTCCAATGTTTTTCAGAGTCAGCACTGGCCACCCCAGTTCTTCCGTGTATCTCACTTGCAGTTATAACTTGTGAAGATGCTCAGGCTTTTGGGGGCACTTCAGCAGGAGCTGATAGCATGATGAGAGAAAGATCTAATGATTACAGACACTATTAGGGAGCCAACCTTTATCAACTTCACAGGGATTTTTTTCATCACATTATTCAAACTTTATTAAAAATCAGGATATTTATCTACTATTTCAAGATGATTTCCCTAACTTGACAGTAGACTCTACCACAGCCCACCAGTATTTCTGCTAGAAGTTGCTCTTGGTTGCTCTACATACATCAGACATTTTCTAACAGTCAGATAAACTTGCTTGCAAACTGCTTACAATTTTCTTTACACCAAATTTCACAGAGATTGTGAGGTAGTTTTAAAAATGGTTCAGTGAAATTTTGTTACTCTGTTTTCAATGTCAGTTCAGTTAAACTGTCTTTCAAACAAACCACAACTGAAAAACAGCATGACCAGCTCTGGATCCATTCTCCATGAAGACTACTATCCTTTAGGATTTGTTTTTCCCAGTCTTTCCCCATAAGTATNCCCCCCCCCCCCCCTTTTTTTCTTGCAGATTTTTTAGAAAGTCAGCTGAGGCATCAAGACTAGATATTGCCATCCTGCTTTGCAGATGAGTAGCCTTTTGTTATGAACAAAAGTAGCGGCCCATTGGCACGGACCACTAGGTCAACATGCCCATAACCTGTTGCAGATATTTATGCTGTTTTCCAAAATAACTAAAGCCAGCAAATAAATCACAGCTATAAAACACAGGCGACTCCTGTGCCCATGATGGTGCCCAGACCACTAAATATTACCTTGAATGAGATATGAGGAACAAAAGGGCAAGGAAAGTTTGGGAATGTAAGTCACGCTTGCAAAAGATGCCGAGGGAGTGATCAGTACTTGCAGTAGTCTGTAAGAGGTATGAGCAGGAAAGGCACCATAGGTATTACTATGCAAACAAGCACACCGTGAAGTCCAATGGTTGCACAAATTGACAGGTATTCTGGTATTGCTTCTCCAGCTTTTTATGCTGAAATAGAGTCCTGCACCATTAACACTAACCACTAAAATAACTTGGGACAAATTCCGAACCTGATCTAAGTCCTTTGAAGCCAATGTAGTTATGACAAGAATGATTTTTACTGGTTATTTCTTTACTAATTTTTTTTCTATGACTCATAGTTCGGCTTTTGAATGTGGAAGTAAGTGTGGAAACAAATTTGTTGCCATGTTAAGAATGGGACTAATTTATGTCTATGCCAACATACAAATCATGGCTATTATAGAAGAGCTTTACGCTGGCTACAGTGAACTTGAGCCCCAGGTAACTAGAGAACAGGACATTTCTCACATCTCCTGGGTACTCAAATCAAAACATAACGCAAGTCTTACTCTTTTTAAAAGAACTCTGACTGGAAATTCTCCATACAGCACAGATTTGCACGCTGGATGTAAATTTTCTAGGATATTTTTCCAGAAATCTGCATTTAGATAGAAGTATTTTAAAAGTCTAAACCATAAGATTTTATATGTATCTTGGTCTTTATTTTCCATTTTCATTTTTCTGTGTGTCCTGCAGATTGGTAAAAGGGAGGAAGGTGGGGTTTATTTGACAGTTTTGGATATAGAAAATCCAGCACAAATTCCAGTGTATTAGGAAGTCTGTAAAAAAAAGCCTTCTTCAAATCCTGAGCCCAAATGAACTAAACTTTTGTGATCCGTCAGCCAAATAGTTGACAAGTCTTCTTGAGGACCCCATTCACTGAGCCTTTTCACTTGGCTTTTTCTTTCATCCTTAAAAAAACGCCAAATCACAACAGTCTGGGAGATGCTCTAGCTAATACACTTGTTTTTTATATGCAAACTCCTACTATTTGTTGCTTACACATTCACACACATCTAGAGAGCTGCATACCCCTCTGCATAACTAAGCAACAACACACTTTGGAATTCAGGAAAGAAAAATTAACCTTGGCAGATATGTTAAGGTACTAACTCAAATCCCCTACATTAGGTTTTCCATGATATTAAAATATTTTTCATTCTCCTTCTCCAGACACTGTATGTCTCTTTAGCCCGCTCCACTCAAGTTTCCTGTTCCCAGAGAAGCCTCAGGATTTGTTTTTAATTCTGGAACTCTTTCTGTCCTCTTGCATCTCCAACTATCAATCTTTTCAGGTGCGGTGTGGCATATTATATGACACTGATTTTGTACCCAGTTAGTGGCACAACAGATTTGCATCACAGCTTATATCTACACACAGTGCAATCAATACCAGTGCATCAAGTGTGTGTTGTGCCACAAAAAAGAGAGTCTTTAATGAACAAAATTCTTCATGCCTACTTCAGAGAGAAATGCCATGAGCTGTTGATAAAGCCAGTGGTTTAGGTCTAGACTAGCAGCTGTATTTGCTGACCTCTACATATAGAGGACCTTCCTGGAGACATGTGTCACTTCTTTGCAAAGGAAAAGATAAAGTGGATAAAGTGGATATTCTGTAGATTCCCTCAGGAAAAAAAAAACAAACCAACCTATTGAGTGGTTTTCTACGTAAAAGGCAAAGATTTCTTCTCTCTAGACAGTTCTTACATTTCTTCTTGGAAATTAGTATTCCCTTGTTTTTCTTCTGACATGCATGGCTTCATAAAATAATCCATTGATAGGTCTAAGCACATAAGAAGTATCTGACCACTCAAAAGACACTATTTACATGTTAAAGGTGAGGGCCCTGGCTGGGAAGCAGTGTTTAGAGATCTGTTCTGTCTTTGATTTTGCCATAATCTCCATCTCCAGCCCCGCTCACCAACATCAGTTTTGCAATTCAAGTTGAACAGGGTAGTTTTTTGGTATAAACCACTGTAAATCTGTACTGAATATTTTCCAGGAAAGTCTAAGACTGCTTAAAGCGCACATATTCCTGTACGTGTGGCAAGTGAAAACATTTTTAATAGTGTTAAGGGCTCTAACCTGGAAGGTGCTAAGTATTTTCAGCAACGTGTTTCGAGCCCTCAGTTTTGAGGATGATTGACGTCTTTTAGGATCAGGCCCTCGTTTTTCACCTAAGAAATTAAATAACACATCAGTTTAATTTGAAGTGACTTTGCCATAAACCTATTTCTCTTTCAGAATGGGTTGGATATCAGTAGGATTAAATGTTCTGACTATAGAAAGAAATTCCCCCCGATGTAAGCTTTTAAATGCCCCGTCAAACAATGATCAGATGTGGAAAGTTGAGATCTGTTTTCTGTGTGTGGCAGACTGGCAGCAAGTGGACCTAGGCTTAGAGTTTCTGCCTTCACTAACAGAATTTTGTTAGTAAGTCTGCCAAACCCAGGAAATTGCTGGCAGCATTGGTGGAAAGTGGAGAATTCAGTGGGTTTTTGTCATCCCAAAAGGTTTGCACTTATGAAGTGCTCTCTTGTATAATAAAGTCCATTTGTCTGATGTAAGAGATTTCAACAGCTTGTCAATGTTCCACAAGAAGCCAGAAGAATTGGTTCAGTTGATGTTGTATGTAGAGGTAACAAAGATGCTGAAATGCCATGCTTTGTGTTCTTCTGTTTGTTTGGTCCATCAGGGAAATGTAAGCAGAGTGAGAATGCAATTTAATTCAAGGTCAGCCACAGACATTATGTGAGGCCTCATAGAATGAACAAATGAATAATAAACAAAATTAAAAACAGCTATTGCTGTCTTTATAGTCTGTCTGTTTGTTTAGCACACTGTATTGTGGAAAGTGCTATAAATTACAGTTTTGAAAGGTCAGGTTCTTTGTATGTTATTTTGTTTATTGATACTACTTGGGGTGGAGACAGAAGAGATGAACCTGAGAACAGGGAGGTTTAGAATTAACATCAGGAAAGTGTTCAACTCTTTTGAAAATGCTCCTAAAGGAGGATGCAGAAGTCTAGTTGCTTGCTTCATGTTAAACTTGAAGTGGACAAAACACTCCAATATATAGCCCTGGGAGACTCTCTGCTGTTGAGTCTTTTCCAGCTCTAATTTCTGCAGGCTATCACCTATGAGTCCATGCCACTCATGCTCAGGAAGGTAGAATTTAACCTGACGGTTGTATGCAAACATTTAAACAGGAACCATTGAATCATTTTGCAAAGAATGATACTGATGTGTCTTAGAAAATGAAAAACCTATAAAAAAAAGCCCAGGTAATAGGACATATATTTATTTTTCGTTTGGAAGTGGTGTCAAACAGCTCACTAAAGTTTCTGAAGAGTTCTGTGAGCTGCTGTGCCTCATGTACATAAATATTATCAGACAAAGCTCATGTGTATAAATATTCCCAGACTTGGACTCGTTGCCAATTCAAATTCCTTTATATTGCTCTTTTCCTTATGTAGATCCAATATTCCCACTGCACTCCAGCAAAGCAGCAATTTCTATTTATAGTTTCTCTATTCTATATTTGTTATAATGAATATGGATAATATATTCTCACAGAAGTTATTAATACTATTGCTACTACGTGCATAGCAATTGCATGGTCCTGCTCTCCCAGGCGTTCAGACAGAAAGAACAGGAGGAAACTGTTTATGTTTCTTAACTTCATGAAAATATACCGGCATCAGAGCACCCAAAGTGATGATGCCTGGATTGCTCTGAGTTGTATGTGAAAAAATCTCTTTTTTTCCATTGGTACACATTGTGTATCACTAGTTTTCCCGTTACGTATCAGGGGCTTCTTGAACATTTCATGTTACACCTATGAATATTGACTAACAGCACTATATCAACATTGTCAAAAGCCAATCCTAATATTTGACAACATCAAAGGGAGATAGGATGTGTTTGCTCTGATGGAGCTTGGACATGAGGGATGATGTATAGAAAAAAGGAGTGGAAGAAAAGAAGCCCTTGATATCAAAAGACTAACATTTAGTGTTCTTGAAAAAAATATCTAACATTAACTATTCGTGAAGTTGATTTAAGTAAAGCTGAATGTTTAACATAGCACATTCTTAATGTGTCTGCTTAACAGAACCAGTTTGTGATATTATTGAGTTACTGTATGCAAAGAACAAATAAGGGTGGTTTATTTGGGTTTTTTTGTCTTCTTTTTTTATTCTCCTGAAAGAGTTGCAGAAAGCTGGGCTGGATGGTCTTTCTTAATGTAAGTCACTGATTAATAAAATGTGTTATAATAGGTGTGACATGCACTTTAAGACTTTCAAAGCTATGTAGTCTCCCATTAATTCAAGTGCAAATTGGAATATGGTTACATTCTGTTGAAATAAAGTGACTGAGACTTCAAGGGTCCCATTTTACTTACATTTATGAAGTTTGTGATAATTCACCACAGCAGCAAAAACTGGCAAGAACAGAGAGATTCAATTTGGTCTCCCTCTTTCTCTCTCTCTCTCCTCCCCTCCTAATGCTTAATAAATTTTCCAGAAGAGAGATACACATACTATATTCTCAGGACTGTTAGTTTAAGAAATGTACTGCTTGCTTTTTCCTTTTATAAATTAATTACAGTTGAACTTTCTACTAAATCCAGAGAAAATATTTCTGTTTGTAAAAAGGTTTTTCATACATTATGGTCTAATCCTGTATGATTTAACTGTGGTCATGATCTTCTTACACTGTGGAAAACATGATTTCACTACAAAAACTTTTTTCTTTTTTTTTTCCCCTGATATACTGTGTCTTTCTGGCATTATGCAAGTCATTGAAGTTGTTTACTTTTTGTCATTGTTTTTCTTGGTCAGATAATACTTGTGTGGGGAGAGTCATGAGGAAGGGCTCAGCTTAGTCCTATTGAGCCTAAGAGCCTTTAATCCGCACATTCTAGGTAATGAATTTGTGCCACTTGTGCTTTGTTTGTCTCTAGTTGTATGTTTTCCTCATGCTTTTCTGGGTGCAATCCAATCAATGTTTAATTTTCCAAACTGGCCCAGTGAGAAGATTTATTTCATTGTGTTTGTCCCACAAACAATATTCATTCTGATGTTTCAGGAAAGGTTATTGAAACACTTCAGAGAAAAAAAAAAAAGAGCAAGAGAAGTGGTTTGCTTGAGCATTCATTTAAATATGCTTATTAAGAATCTCTTCAGGTCCTGGGACAGGCTGAGATTTCAAAGTGCAGAAGAAGAGTATTAACTGAGCTGGTGCAACAGCTGCACAAGATAGCTGTTGTTTATAGGGCAGTTGACCCATAAACAAGAAAGAAAAATATTTAGGAGGAGAAATGTGCACAAACCAGTGACCGGCTGTGGCTGTCAATATTCCTTGAAATCAGAAAGCAAGGTAAATCTACCCATACTTTGGAGACATCATTGGATAGTGCCTAAAATAAATGAAGGCTTTAAAAATTGTGCCAGAGACTGACCTTCCATAATCTTGTGCAGGTAATCTAATATGTTGATCTCATTACACTGCATCTGTCATACCTGGTATCTGTGGATCAGGGAAGTAAAAAAGGCGGTTTAGAAAAATGGTCAAGGTCTTCTAATAAAAAAGAGCCTCAAAGACCTATTTTGCTTTTTTATTCATGTCCTTGCTAAAAACACATTGCGCTTACATAACACTTTCCACAGGAGAATCTCCGACACCTCACAGATTTGAGCACAGCCTCGCAGAGGGCTGGTGAAATAGCAGGCAATACTCTGCCCATTTCTGCCTTGAGTCAATGAAAGCAAAGGAAGTCGCATGTCTCTTTTATGACAACAGAAAGCTTGTGGAATGGAGCATGGAGAAGCCCACTGAAGAGGAATTCCTTTATAATTTTAGTCAAAGTTTGGAATATTTTAAAAAGTCCTCATATTTTAAAAAATCCAAATATTTAGACCTGAACATGCGAAATTTTACTAACTTTTTACAATCGACAAAATTCATGGAAGAACTGCGAGACCTGGAGCGGCACTCCAGGCTCCCACTCTCTCGCTCCAAAGGATGTGTAATCCTGCCTTTATAGAAAATGTGTAAGAGAAATGAGGAGAACAAGGAGATCCTGCTGGGCTATATCGTACTGCTTTGCAGTGTATATGGAAGGTACAGCAGAGGCAGAGGTTATGCCACTGTTAGAGAAATCTGTTTTCACAAAGGGCTGTGTTTCATAATGAGACAGCAGACTGGAACAGAGCAAAGTGTCAATGCCTTCTTCATTTAACTGGAAATGTTTTAAGCAGCCTGTAAGTGATTATTTTATTTGGTGGGTAGATATGTAATTGCGCTATATAGTTTTTAAGCATGAAGTCTAAATAACCCCGCATGAAAAGGCAAAAGTCCTTTTTAGTAGTTATGAAAATAAACTGTTAAGCACCCAGCAGTGAAAGGGTCAAAATGGTTGTATTAACTGAACTCTCCTGAGGACATATGTTGTTTACAGTATACGTTTAAAATAATATTCCTGGCTAGTCAGGCTTTCCCTCAGGATAATGCAATTACAACAGTAACAGAGGATTAATTAAAGACTCTCCCATAGGTGTTGCTAGAGATCTTGAATCGACCAAAAGGGGATACATTACCAACTCAGCACAGAGGTGAACAGACCAGAGCTGTTCAAAGTAATTAGTTAGGCACAAGGGCAGGGTTGAGCTTTTTGCCTCATTTATCTGATTTTGATTAATACTATAATTTCCTTTTTTTTTATGCAGAAGAGGCATATTGGTTCCCATTTATGTATGAGAAATGAGTAAGGAAGATGAAGCTTCTGAATAAAGAGATCAATAACAAATGAATTTATTCTGGTCCAGTGTCAAGTAGGATATAATTTTCTCTTTCTTTTTTTTTTTTTCTTTTTTTCTTTGACACCTGGTTTAAATGCTTGGCACTGAGGGGTAATTTTTCTACCTCAGAGGGAACAGTCATGGAGTGATGCAGATGCATGACAAGGAACAACCACGAAGTGAGAGAGTATTACAGCTGGACGCTCATCTTCCTGTTTTTTTGCCTTCAGAATCATCCCTGTATGTACTTGTGAAGTTCTGATAGAAGCTGACTCATATTTCTCAATTTGGCAAGGCCACTAATTTGGAATTACAATGATAAAGTTGAAAAAATGAAAGTGCTCCCTCTCTCCAACTGTCTTTTTAAGACAGAAAAATTACAGCAATCCAGAATGTGTTATTTTTGCATAAATGGTTATTTTGGTATGTCTCTGTCTTGAGGTTCCTTTTCTGGATGAACATCTCCTTCACCAGAAAAGATAAAATGTGCAAAATTTAGATGAAGTGTACAAAAGCTTGCATTAGAAATGAGTGAATACCTATCTCAGATTTGGGCTATATCCCTCATGTCGTAATGTGCCAGCAAACTGATTGATGCATGTGAAGCTAATCTTAAACTTTCTGGGGCTGTTCTGAGCGTATCTGCCCTGAGCTGTGTTAGGGCAGCCTCCCATTCAGATTTTAAGTATTTATCACATTTTTTTCCATATAAAAACTCTATAACAATCTCAAAAGACAAGATTGAAATAAATCACATAATCATTATTTAGAAATGAAAATTTTCTGCATGAAAAAATACATCTCCTGAAGAAAGTGATGATCTCTTCATAGTGAATGTTTTATTCTCAAAGCAAGGAACATGAAGTCAGATTCTCATATGGAGCACATGATGCCAGTTAACCTTATCTGAGAATCTGACCCATTTTAAAGATGTGGGCAATCTCTTTTGTCTGACGGGATTTATTTTGTCATAAACAATGGATTTGTCTGAAAGGTGGTAGAGTAAGAAGTGAAAATGAATTTATGCAATGTGCATGTTTACTATTTATTAAGTTTTCTTTCAGATATTGTAAATATGAAGCTTACAATAATATAATACGTTCAACTTATTTAGCCATAAATGTGAAGGAAACTACGATGTTCCAAACTTCCTTAATGAGCAGGCACACTGTGCATTTAATTCCTGAAGCAGCATGAGAGAAAGGAAAGAGTTCTGAGATGATATAAGAACATTTTTTCAAAGCGACTCAAAATTTCAGAAGAGTTCTATCAGTTTAGCTGAGAGAAGAAGCTGGGTTTATTTGTGACGGAAGTCTTAGGAAAGTGTTGCCCATTTCACCGCATGAAAAAAAACGCCTCTTTATCCATATCATGGCAGGTTTAGTAAAGAGTATTCCGGAGAATATTGCAAGGAGAAAACAAAGAACTTGACAAGAAAAACATTAACTCAATATCTACTATACCTGTAATTTTCAAAGGCAACAGTTAGTAATATGACTCTGGTAGATTGTTATGTGCCATCACGTTTCACAATTGCCCCTTGATAAAAGAGGTACTCTTCCCCGAGAATCGGAAATCATGTGTGCTCATATAAATCTACTTTTTAACTGATCTCAAAGAGTACACTATCCTAAAAAGGACACGGTTGTGTCCCACCGACGGAGTGCTGCTTTGTGCACATTTCTGAACCTGTGCAAACAGCAGATTTGCATGCCGTAGCATCTGCACCTCGGAGGTTTTCTTATGGCTCTGTTTCAGATCTTTTCTTTGTACTGTACATTTACGCATACCCATCAGTGCCTCCAGCACTGATTGCACCGCTCAATATGTGAGCAGTGAGCATTGTAATTTTTGACCTGCCTGCCAATATTGGAAGCATGCAGCAGCTGCGTGTTTGTGGGGAGGCTTCATTGATCACACACGAACCTTACGACTGCAGAAGACATGCATACAGCTGTGCGTGCGGAACTTGTTTTGATACAGGTAGGGCAGTGCAGGCAGATAAAAACATTCACTTCTTTTCTGTAAAGTTTTACATTTCTCTTAGTTCCATAGATTGGCATTTATGGATATCATAGGTGCTGATGTTATAGCCTACTGGAGGTCCCTTTAGTAGCTGTCACTAGATGGTGCTAGCTGTATAAGAGAGGTGTCCCCTTCTTTTCCATTCCCAATTGAGAGCTCTCTGTCAAGGACCCTGAGCGCTTTGGCTCAACGCAAGAAATATGTTTCCACCGAGTTCTGGGAATCCAGAATAGCTCCTTTTGTCCCTAAAGGTTAGTAGGTCAATGGGGATTAATTAAGAAATTGCCAAAGGTTTGGATTTACCTTGTGTGTATATGTGGATTTTTTACAAACACAAAGGAGATCTCTTCTCCTGGCAGTAATTCCAAGAGAGTTTAACATAAGCAGATGACCATTAGTTTTATTTTGGCATTCTCTCACCTCTGCCCAGAAGGTTTGTCCTTTATCAAGTCTGCTGGAAACCAATCTTCTTTCTCACCAATACAGGGATCTCCTATATTCTTGTTTAGTAGCCAGTCTGGCAGAGGACTGGAGGGACCAAGAGTGACTGGCTGTAGGAGAGGCGAAAAGGGGAACACTGCATCTCAGAGGAGTGGCCTTTGCCCCATACTTTGTGCAGTTGCTTGGAGCCGATTTGGATGGTTCCCTTGAGTCCTGGCAAATATGGAAGCAGGTCTTAGAAAAGCGTCTTTTCTCTTCCTCAGAAAGTGTGTGAAGTAGGCTCTAGAATACGGACAGTGGAAAGTACATGGAGAGTCAGAGAGGACAATGAGTGGATGGACTGGTTAAGAAGCAGCACAAATTGTGTTTTCCCAGCTGTGAGTTTTCTTCACTACTTTTAATCGTATCCCACTGAAAGACAAAACCTTTGTGAGACCAAATCTTTGTGTCCTTGGCCTCAGGAAGGGTTTATCTGAAGAAGACACCGGTCAAAGACATCAGGTTTTCACCTTTAGCGATAAAAGCCATTCCTTTCTGGTGAAAGCAGGGCACATTGCTTTCAAATGGGGAGAGATGCTAAGTGCAGTGACAATTGTCTCCCAGGGAGAATGGTTCGGCAGGAAGCCAGTATTTAATCACATAGCCACATCACATCATTACAGAGCGTCACTCAGTGCAACCACTTGATGCAGTGCACCGCACCTCTGTAGCATAATGCTGGCTCCCTGCCAACAATTTAGAGAAAACTGCTATCAGCTTTTATAATTGCTTCCCTTGATGAAACAACCCAGTGAAATGGCAGGGCTAGAATGGGGACGAAAGGGAGAGTTATGAGACCACAAAGTTCCCAGACTTCCAAGTT
This sequence comes from Chionis minor, assembly GCA_013398295.1. Taxonomy (NCBI): domain Eukaryota; kingdom Metazoa; phylum Chordata; class Aves; order Charadriiformes; family Chionidae; genus Chionis; species Chionis minor. Next base: position 336,252 of record VZSF01003480.1, on the reverse strand, counting down.
GCACCTATTAGCCAGCAATTAAATTACTGGCCAGCTTCAAAAGTCTACCACAATTGGCACTAATTGTCAGCCTTGCTGACAGTCTCCTCATAGAGGCCAAGGATTAAATGTATGTAAAGGTGGAACAGCTCACTGTATCCCTAAAATGATGCCCTTGGGCAATATTGGAGGCTTTTTTGCAGCTGACCATTCTGCACACATCCTGTAGCTGAGCTGATGACTTAGCATAGCACAGCACTATATTTACATGCTTACTTTATCACTACAAAAACACTGTTGATCATACATAGAAAGAAAAATCCCACCAGAATATTTGAGACAATATGCTCTCTCCTACATGCTATCTACACCATTTGACATGTGAACCAGCAATATTCCCTTGCCACAAAGAAGGCTATAGTTTTCCTGGGCTGCATTAGACAAAGTATTGCCAGCAGGTCCGTGAAGGTCATCCTTTTCTACTCAGCATTGGTGGTGCCACACCTGGAACACTGTGTCTAATTCTGGGCTCCCAGAGAACTGGAGCTACTGAAGGAAGTCCAGTGCAGGACAACTAAGATGATTAAGGGACTGGAGCATCTCTCCTATGAGGAAAGGCTGAGAGAGCTGGGACTGTTCAGCCTGGAGAAGAAAAGACATAGGTGGGGTGTTATCAATGTGTACAAATATCTGAAGGGAGGGCGTAAATAAGACAGATCCAACCTCTTTTCATTGATGCCCAGCAACAGGACCAGAGCTAATAGCCACAGACTGAAGCACAGGAAGTTCTGTCTGAACATCAGGAAACAATTTGTCACTGTGAGCACTGGCATAATTTGTCCAGAGGAGTTGTGGAGTCTCCATCCTTGGAGATATTCAAAAGCCATCTGGACATGGTCCCAGGCAACTGGGTCTAGATGGCCCCGCTTGAGCAGGAGGGCTGGATAAGATGACCTCCAGAGGTCTCTTCCAACCTCAACCATTTTGTGATGGTATGATTCTGTGACACTCATACAATACTCACAGGTATGAAAAAGACCAAGATCATGACTGAAATAGGCAAATAAACCACAATTCCTTTCTTGATCTTATCCGACTATATCTTAAGTATATGTGGTTAAGAATGTAAGAGCACATATTGATTCAGGCCAAAGTCTGAATGCTAGTCTGTTAGGACTGCTGTTCTGTCTACAACATTGTTGAGTAGAGGATACATAGGGAAGAAAATAAGAACAGGGTTTATACAAAGGGATCCTCCCCCAGGTATTCCTGCCCAGCTTCTTGCAGACATAATCTGAGGAATTTCATGAGTCTAGGCTTGCATCTGCCCCACTGAGATTAATAGACACCAGCAGTCCTATCACCCATAAATTTGTCTAATCTGTTCTTAACTGCCTTTTTTACTTTTAGCCAGTACTTGATATGACAATGAGTTTCATGATTTAATTATTGTGCTACGTGAAAACAAACTTTCTCTTTTGTGCGTTTCAAGCCTTCAGGCTGAGAGTTTCCTTGGTTTGTTGTAGCATTCTCATTCAAATCAAGAGGAATGAAAATGACTCTGCTCCACACAGTTTTGGATCTTTCTGTGTTTTAATCACTGGCATATAGTGTCACTGTTGTCAGCCTTAGTGTCAATAGAGATAATGCTGCAGTAGCCCCCCAGGTGGTCGAATGCTGTACCCCACTGTCCTTGTCCTGGGGAATGTGCAAACATGGAGAAGACAGTTTCTCCAAGCCCACTTCTCCCCCCAAATCTTGAAGTCCAAATATAAGACGAAGTAAAACAGACTGACAGAGGGAAGTGTGGAAAACAGCAGCCCAGGGTGAGTCAGCACGACTGACAGTGTGCCCACCTATTTTTCCTGGATGTTGCTAGTTGTTTCAGGACAAGCCCAGAACCATGAGTGCAAATCCTCTGAGGTTAACATAATTTCGTCCCACTTTTCAATATTCCTGCAAAAAAAATATCCAAAAATCTCACCTTGCATTCCTGAAGTATTGCCTCTGGGCTCACACTTCTCTGGTGCCAGATTTGGAGAGAATAATCAGCTTCACTGCTGTCGTGGCCAAAGAGGAACAATACTATAATCCTAAGGAATCCTGGTTTGGATTCAAGCAGGCATCCACATGGCCAAGAAGATGCGCACCACTGCCTGCTGCTCCCTAAAGGCTGATATATTAGTTTGAAAAGTGGATACACATACAACAGAGTTTGAACCAGACACAAAATAGAACATCTCCTTTGCCAATGCAATAAAATGACCTCTCTTAATCTGGACACTCGCAACTGTGTCCTAATTTAGATTACATAAGCAGTTTGTAGAAATGGGCACAAGCATCTGTAACTAAGTCTTTTCCAGACTTCAACTTGCTGACATATATTAAACAGCCTTTGATTCAGTCCTGCCTTAGCATGCGATAACTTTTGGTTTTGCAGCACAGTGGATTGCATGTACTGAATATGCACGAACGAATAATATAGACAAAAAACTTTCATCAGTTCGATATCCTTTTTGTTCCTTTTCTTCCAAGTATAAAAATTCAATTGCCTGTACACAGAAAGAAGCCGTCTTGACAAAGCAGTGTACGTGTCCTAACGTTAGTCTTGATTAAAATAAAGCCTGCAATATTGTTTTATGACTGTGTTTGTGTAACATATGACTTTCCAAAGGAGACAGTCCTAACCATTACCTGTTTATCTGTTTAAAACAGAGTACTCTGTTATTCATTACACACAAACAATATGTGAATACACTGGCACATTTATTGTTAAGGTCAATACAATGATAGGATTTGATTCTCCTTTTTTGTTGCTTAGGAGAGAAAATCAAGTGCTTAAAAAGCCTGGGTTAACTTTTTTTTTCCTTTGCTTCTGACACCGACAGGATATGCTTTAAGTATGTGGGCCAGGCGTTCAAATACATAAATTACGTTAGGGCAAGGAAGACAGTATCAGGGTCTGATTTCATACAGATCTCAACACGATTCTCAATTTGTAAAGCTAATCAACCACTTTCCTGAGATATCTTTACTACAGAAATGCTTGTCTAACCAACAACTTTCAAACCTAATTAACCAGTGTGCCCTTTCAGTTACTGTTCAGCAATAAACTGTGAGAAGTTTTTCATGTCTTTGGAAACATATATGTACGATAAACATATATACATGCTGCTCCAGGCTCCAGCTTATAGGGTGTTTCCTAGGAGAGCATCTAAGAAACATTATTAAGTACATGTTTTAATATATGCAGCTATTTAATCATTTACATCAATGTGGATGAATGTGAGCATATGTGTATGTGCTTTCCTGATACAGTCTGATGCCTTCATATTTTATATAGCCTTTGTGAATCAAGGTGTGCTGAGGACCCTATAGTGCATAAATGATGATCTTAAGTACCCATATTACAACTCTTCAACTTCTTAATTGCTACCACTTAAAATAAAATGTATATGCCCACGGGAAAGATGTAATATCATAAATTATCAGGACAGTCCAGGTGGCTGGATTCTCTTTCCTTATGGTTCAAAAAGATCATCTTCTGATTTGATCAGCCTCTGAAAAGCCCTGATAGAGTCTATCTCAGTCCATGCCTCCGTAGCCCTTTTCTCCTATGTTCTGAGTCCATATATGTTCCCACTAAAGTCAATGGAAATAAGAGCGTTTGCCATCTGGCAGCAAGTGCAAACCACCACTGTTGAATTAGGTGGGAATAGAAAGTGCACCAGTCCTTATATTTCTGGAAAATTCTGACATCATGTGCTGGCATTCTGCTCCCACAGTTAGCGATGATGGGATGGAGGAAGTGAATGAGCTCACAAGAAGTAATAGCCTGCAGGAACCCTTCAGTAGCTTCTTGTGCAGCCACACATGGGACAACCTTACTGTCATCAGGCTGAAGAATTTGTGCCGATATACTAAGGAAGGCCAGAGTTACAGGTTTCTCAGGGAAATCTGAGGAAATTTGATTCGATAAAATATATTTGGTCTGCCTAAGACAGACTTTATGCATACACTTTGTTGCCTGCTATAAATATCTGCCTTCCACCCTGCCCCAAGGGAAGTGCAAGTTAACAAGAAACAAAAGCTTCCTCTCTGTAAAGGCTTTGTCTTCTCCTACCAACAGGTGCTGTTGCTGTGCTAAGCAGGAGTAACAGTGGGGAGCCTAGCGAAATCTTGTCCAGTGCCTGCTGCTTCTACCACAGACGACTCCATCTCCAAATTTTATCAGCACAGAAGGCAGTGTAAATCTGGAGGAGACACCCCTGCATGCCTACCTATAGTTACTTGGGATTTGGCTTAAAGTGACTAGCATACAGAAGACATACATGAGGCCATGGATCTGCATCAACCTCATTTGGATTTTTCTGTTCTCGTTATTAGTCTTTGTAATTATTGCTAGTTTCATTTAATGTCTTCCATCTGTACTCCTTTTAGCACTTGCTTCTAAATTATTGCATTGCACTTACCACTAATAGATATCAGGTGGACCTTCATCCTTTGCAGCAACTCATGTAGTCCCTTCTGTATGTGAGGCTTGGCCATTTGTTGAGCTGTACTGGTGTCAATTAAAAAATTGACTTTAAATTCATTTGGTTAAGACAGTACGGAAGGCTTGGTGTGGACATTAGTATTTTGGATTATTTGTAAGTCACTTAAAATAGGCTTAAACTAAACCAACTAAAACAGAAGTGTGTCCAAATGGAGGTTGGCACCAGTTTAATTAAACTGCAGCAACTATGTATATAAACAAGGCTTAAATCTACAGACTGTAAATTACTTTTGACTGTAACATTACTCATTTCATTTTACAGCATCACAGGAGAAGTTCAGTTGCTCTTGTATTCAGCCAAAATGTGGATCAGTCACTCCACAGTAGATTTTGATGAGCCCCATATGGATGTACATAGAACCTACACTAAGCAGAGGAAATACTAGAACACTGTCATTAAGTAACCTTGAATATATGACAGTACAGTTTCTTATGCAGAACACTGGTGAAAATTCAATTGCTTCTAGCCACACTATTTTGTAGAATGAATATGTACTGAATCTATCCTGTCATCTTTAATGTCGATTGATTATTCATGAAAACGTAGTGTTATTAAAAATATTGAAAATATGTTTTGGTAAGCATATTTCATACTCATCTGATCAAATATTTGTTTTATCTCTTGAATCTGTGACTATTATGTGAACTCACTGCCAGTTAAATATTCCCTGTAGCAGTGGTCAGGTGTCATATGAAAGTTAAGCAAAAAGGCTATAATTTTCATTCTTAACTTTAGTAATATGATATTCTATTAATTAAAGACATTGTGGCCTTGCAATATGAGATTAATGACAGCCTGGTGTGCCAAGCAAACCTGAATTTCAATAAATTTCTTTCTTAGAGTGCAGCACAAATTGAAGTTGTGGAAACGAGCTGTCTTATTCAGCACAGTGTATTGAATTTAATAGAAAAACATATGCAGTGAAAGTTATACAAGTGCTTAAGCATCTCACTGAAACAGTGCTTCTGGACTGGGGAACAGGATAATTTTCTTTCATTATTTGTTCCTTCTGTCTTCCCTTCCTTTCTCTCTTCCTTCCAGTAGCTTTTCCACAAAACTTCCCGTATTAATTTTTAAGATTATCGGAAGCAGCATTATGGATGTCATCTCCACATGGAAAGAAATTTATGGAAAATAGAACCTATTGTCTAATTCAGATTTCAGATACAGCACTAAGCAGTGCCCTGGATTTTGTCTGGTACTGGCCTATACCATTTAACTGATAGAATTGGTACTTACAACCTCTTTTTCTTAAGCTTGACCTTGCCTTATGTATTCAAAGAGGTGCCTTATACTAATTCTATCCTTTATGCACAGAAATGTTAGTGCACATAAAAGTGAAGGGGAAAGTAATTTGACTCGGTAAGATTTTATCAATGATTTTTTTACTAAAGGTTTCTATTCCTCCAATTCTATTTCCCAAGAAAATGGATCTGAAGGATGAAAAAGGCCTGGAGTATTCCTACTGCACCTTGACCATGGAAGAATTTGATTTAGTTTCAATCCTGTCATGCCTAAAGGCAAAGTCTTTTTTTCTGAAAGAAAGGAAAAGGACTCTTAATGAAAATTCTTAACCAACCTTAAAGCTACATATTAAAATCAGGGTTTTGTTACATTCTTTTGCATTTTTGGTCTCTCTTTTTCTTTTTTTTTTTCTTTTTTTTTCCCCTCGCTTTCCCTATTTTCACTGCTGCTTGTTACTTAGACTCAATTCAGCATGATATTTAATTTGTGGGAGTATTCTTGAGTTCAAGGCCAGGCATTTGCTGAAGTAGTTGGTTCTGCTGGGGTTGGATCACCTTCTTTTATCGTAGGGAAGCTGGGCACTGTAATATACACAGTTAAAGATTAAGAAATCTTCTGTAGGGGCAAGCAGTCCTGTAAAATCCATTGTTGGAAAATTATTAAGCTTCTTTTTGTGTTGGTTTTTTTGATATTTTTTTCCCCAGGAATACTAGTCTTATTAAGGATGTGTTGATTCACTCTCTACTGACACAATATTTAACATGTATATTTTTTTTACACTTCTCTAACAGAATCCTACACCATTCTTTGCTAATGTTTTGCCCTTTAAGAAGGCCTCACCGTAAGGTCATAAAGCACTCAGGCAAATATTTGGCATATGCTGCCATTTCCTAAAAATATCTTGACATATTCTCAATCCTGGAAAAATAGCTCTGTCAGAAAAAACATAAATAGTCATTGTCCAAAGAAGGTTCATCTCTATCTTGAATCAATGGGGTTCCATTTTTCCCTGTATGCCTTCAAGACTGGATGGAGCTTCAAAACCTCACAGACCTCCGGAAAAGGAAGCAAACTGCTTTGGAAGAGAAGGCAATGTAGTACGTTATATGCCAGGTTATGTCTCATTGGAGAAAAACTACTTGGTTCCTACTGACTCACAAACTTACAGATTTATCTGTACTTCATCAAGAGCAATAAACTACTTCTTGTTGATTATGAGGCGCCTGGCTGAATTCTTGGGCAGGGGCAGCTGTAGGTTACAGCTAGTCCTTGAGTTGTCTTGTGGTTATGGAACTTGACTGGGATTCAGAAATTCTGGGTTCAGTTCCCAGCAATACCACAGACTCCCTAGGGTAAGCCATTCAAGCTGTCCGTGCCCCAGTTCTCAGTCCAGAATTAGCCTTTGACCTTGGAAGTTACTGTCTGTCCCAAGTAATGATTCCCTGAGATTCTTCGCACAGGACTCGCTAATACTGTGTTCCTACATGAAGTTTCCACAGTTCCCCTCTGTCCACTACCAATCCTAAAGGAAATTTTTAGCTAAGAAACACCAAAAAGCAGATACCAGAACAAAATTTAACTGTTATCCATACTTGCAGAACTGTTTTAGTGAAGGGTATCCTGCATATTTGGAGCCATTCCTGCATGTTTGATTGAGACTCATCCCAAGCAGCAGACATTTCTTCAGTGGCTATGGGTGAATCACTTCATCTATTTCAATTTCACCATCTGCAAAATAGGACTAACTAATGCATTGAAGAGGGAGGAGTTCAGAGGATTAATTAGCTAGGATCAATTATGGCAATAACTCACGGTGCTCATAACTGGGAACTGGGCAGAGAGGGGAGGAAGGATGAGATGAGGCAGAGTAGCAGGACCTCCTTGCCACCATGGTGCTCGTGGCAGGCATGATGCACCGACACTCTGCGAGAGTACAGCTGCCAAGCCACCGTTGCAAGCAGGGTTGCGCTTGTGCCAGCTCTGCTGATGAGGGCCCATTCCTACTTCCAGAATGGGCTAGCATTGGCAGCCAGGCAAAAAAAGCAGTTTTTCGTGTCCCATCTAACTGGTCTGCCCGGTCCTCATCTGTGTTCACAAGGTGAAAAAGACCTACCGCTGTCCCCTTGCTCTACTGTCCTGCAGACAAGACTCTGCTCTTTAGAAAAACAATGAAGAGGAAAAGGTCATCACCACTGCCTTTATATGTTTTGTGGTTGGTAGGATGAAGGAGAGTAGATCTTTGATTTCTTTTCAACTTGGCTCATTTAGATTGGGTACACAATAAACCGTTCTGCTCATGTCAGGATGTTATTTTTCTCCATGGGGGCTGTCTTATCTGCAGCCCTGCTTAGATAAGTTGCTCACATAATAATGATGAACTGGCAATGCGATGACATTCAGTAACCAAAGCTCTCTCATTTCAGTACTACAAGGGGTATCCAATTCTAAGAACAGCCCTGACTGTCAAACGTCCATTCCCTGGAATTGCTGCTTTTTTAAAAACGTATGCCCAGGATGAACCAAGTTAAATACAAACATGTAGCAGGGAGTCCAATTTTACTGTGGGAACACATCCTTGTTATACCATTATTTACATAGCATTTTCCATGCTAGCCATGCATACACTGGTGCAGAACTAAAAAACAAGGCTTTTGTGCTAGTCATCTTATAAAAGAAAAAAAAAAGCACATTAAAAACCAGACAAGAGTACTTTTATCTGGTTTGTAAAAAGATTCTTCTACAGGCTTTTCATAAATCTCACTTGACGATGCAGCATTTATCTACCAAACAAGTATTTCATAAACAGGGCATGTTATACTTCTCTCTATCTGTACAACTACATTTAATTTGTGGCCTTGCCTGTCATTTGATGCACAAATATTACTTACGTAGACAACTGTTCTAGCTACTTTTGAATATATTTTTTTGTATAGGTAGTCAATTGTACATACTGTTACCTCAACACAACTACAAAGTGTAAGTGGATTCCCTTAAAATAAGATAGTTGTAATAAGTAATGACCATACTGTTTTTTTTTTTTTTTCATTTGCTGCTGAGGCAGCCATTTTCACTTATTTCTTGGCTATCTAAATAAATATCGATATAAATCATAATAATGTGTTGCAGAAGGAGTGATGTACTTCATTTGTAAGAGAGAAGCATCAATACATTTATTGATATTAACCAGGGATTTAACAAAGTTTGACAGTAAATGTGATTGTGTTTAGCAAGATTCGAGATGGCAAGGCACACTTGGTTATTTACTGCAGAGAGGACAGGGTCAGACAGAGCTGTCAGGGAGATCCTCCCATTGAGCCATGAGGTTCAGAAAGGACCCCCTTGCTGTCTAAACTTCTGCTCAGAGAGGAGTCTGGGTGCATCTGGATCCAATCCTAGTCCCAGATTTGGTCAACAGTTTATGTCTGAAGGATTACATATGCACAATCAATCCATTATATCGCTCAGCTAAGATTTCAAAGTTTAGCAGTCACTTACTGAGGATCCGTTTTGGCAAGGAATCTCGGAATCTCAAGAAGTAACCTTGAGAGGCGTTCCTACCCAAGGGGAGATCCTGCCACGCAGGCCACTGCCGTGCAGGAGAGCTCAAAGGACTTTTGGTCTGTTCGCTATTTATGGGGGTAAGATAATTGACCTATGGTCATATTTGCATATTGACCACGGTACCGGTATTGTGGTTAGATGGGCACATTGCTCAAGTTAGCCCTTGGCTGTTGCGTTGTTATCTGTCTCCCCAAAAACCTCATTGAGTTAGAGGGAGCCACCACGACTAGGTGCACCCATTATGACCACCACAGGTGGTTATCACTTGGGCAGGGTTATGGGAGATAAAGGTTAGGTTGGCGCCCAGGGTGGCAGGGACCACATCATCACATAATATTAAATAAAAAAAAAAATTCAAGTTGCTTTAAGGCTGGAGATTCTTGTTGTGAGATTTCTGGTAGGGTTTGGTATAGTATATTTGTGAGACAGTACTTCTATTTTAGGAGCTTTGTTAAGATACATAGTGCTTGGGATGGGTGCTAACTTCAGGAACTAGGAGAATTTTCAGCAAACACACTTGTGTATGAATGATATTAAATTCCATTAAGTTTCCTCTAGAAGTGTGATCCAGCACCAATTATAGCTAATGGGAAGGTTTCATCTTTCAACTATAAAATATTTAGGCATCTAAAAAAATAATAGCACGTGACCAATCATACACCAAAAGTTACTAAACCTAAATGATAAGTAGTTATGGAACAGCCATTGTTAGCACAGTGGGAAGATCATTCATCCCTGTTACTAGAGGAAACAAACTGAGAAAAGATCCCATTTGTGGACATTAGGCCTGTTCAGTGAAGAGTTGAAAAATGTCTGTTTTATCAGTTTTTATATTTGATAATACTACACAATAATTTTGGCTATGCTCTCACAAGAAATGTAGTTGCCTTTAATTAAGTAACAGAAAATCCTACCTGTTAAACATTGAATGAACAAAACAAAACAAAGCATGAATCATTTAGTAATTTTTAATTATTTAATAATAATACAACAACTCTGAGTCCCCTCAGAAGAATATTGATCTCCCTCCTCTGCCATGTCATAGTGACCTCAATAAATGTATTAATTTTTTGTGCTTATAATTACTTACAAACCTGCTTAACTCCTTGCAGAATGAGAAGGTGTATTAAAAACAATCAACTGAAGGTAACGGGTCAAATCATACTCATCAAGTCAAGCACGAATCTAAGCTTTTCCAGGTTCAGGGTCTAAAACTGTGCTTAGTTCTGATCTGGCATTGGATGGGTGGGAGTGAAGAGACTATAATATTACCAGCTTTATTTAATTAAAAACANTTTTTTTTTTTTTTTCATTTGCTGCTGAGGCAGCCATTTTCACTTATTTCTTGGCTATCTAAATAAATATCGATATAAATCATAATAATGTGTTGCAGAAGGAGTGATGTACTTCATTTGTAAGAGAGAAGCATCAATACATTTATTGATATTAACCAGGGATTTAACAAAGTTTGACAGTAAATGTGATTGTGTTTAGCAAGATTCGAGATGGCAAGGCACACTTGGTTATTTACTGCAGAGAGGACAGGGTCAGACAGAGCTGTCAGGGAGATCCTCCCATTGAGCCATGAGGTTCAGAAAGGACCCCCTTGCTGTCTAAACTTCTGCTCAGAGAGGAGTCTGGGTGCATCTGGATCCAATCCTAGTCCCAGATTTGGTCAACAGTTTATGTCTGAAGGATTACATATGCACAATCAATCCATTATATCGCTCAGCTAAGATTTCAAAGTTTAGCAGTCACTTACTGAGGATCCGTTTTGGCAAGGAATCTCGGAATCTCAAGAAGTAACCTTGAGAGGCGTTCCTACCCAAGGGGAGATCCTGCCACGCAGGCCACTGCCGTGCAGGAGAGCTCAAAGGACTTTTGGTCTGTTCGCTATTTATGGGGGTAAGATAATTGACCTATGGTCATATTTGCATATTGACCACGGTACCGGTATTGTGGTTAGATGGGCACATTGCTCAAGTTAGCCCTTGGCTGTTGCGTTGTTATCTGTCTCCCCAAAAACCTCATTGAGTTAGAGGGAGCCACCACGACTAGGTGCACCCATTATGACCACCACAGGTGGTTATCACTTGGGCAGGGTTATGGGAGATAAAGGTTAGGTTGGCGCCCAGGGTGGCAGGGACCACATCATCACATAATATTAAATAAAAAAAAAAATTCAAGTTGCTTTAAGGCTGGAGATTCTTGTTGTGAGATTTCTGGTAGGGTTTGGTATAGTATATTTGTGAGACAGTACTTCTATTTTAGGAGCTTTGTTAAGATACATAGTGCTTGGGATGGGTGCTAACTTCAGGAACTAGGAGAATTTTCAGCAAACACACTTGTGTATGAATGATATTAAATTCCATTAAGTTTCCTCTAGAAGTGTGATCCAGCACCAATTATAGCTAATGGGAAGGTTTCATCTTTCAACTATAAAATATTTAGGCATCTAAAAAAATAATAGCACGTGACCAATCATACACCAAAAGTTACTAAACCTAAATGATAAGTAGTTATGGAACAGCCATTGTTAGCACAGTGGGAAGATCATTCATCCCTGTTACTAGAGGAAACAAACTGAGAAAAGATCCCATTTGTGGACATTAGGCCTGTTCAGTGAAGAGTTGAAAAATGTCTGTTTTATCAGTTTTTATATTTGATAATACTACACAATAATTTTGGCTATGCTCTCACAAGAAATGTAGTTGCCTTTAATTAAGTAACAGAAAATCCTACCTGTTAAACATTGAATGAACAAAACAAAACAAAGCATGAATCATTTAGTAATTTTTAATTATTTAATAATAATACAACAACTCTGAGTCCCCTCAGAAGAATATTGATCTCCCTCCTCTGCCATGTCATAGTGACCTCAATAAATGTATTAATTTTTTGTGCTTATAATTACTTACAAACCTGCTTAACTCCTTGCAGAATGAGAAGGTGTATTAAAAACAATCAACTGAAGGTAACGGGTCAAATCATACTCATCAAGTCAAGCACGAATCTAAGCTTTTCCAGGTTCAGGGTCTAAAACTGTGCTTAGTTCTGATCTGGCATTGGATGGGTGGGAGTGAAGAGACTATAATATTACCAGCTTTATTTAATTAAAAACAAAGACTACATGTTGACTGAATAATAAAAAAGAACCAGATCAGCACTATTTACATGCTTTGCTTTCCTTCTCAAAGCCTAATATATCTGAACACTTTAAAAGTATAAGTGCATAATTTGTATTAACTGTTTCTTTAAAAGGAAGGAACAATTTTATTAATTTTAATTAATGAATTAATTAATTTGACCTTCATACATCAAAAATCCGTACCTATAGAAAACCATCTCAGAACTCTGGGCCTGATTTTTACTTGCAGTAAGGCGTTTTATTCTTCTCTGGCAGTACTTAAAGAGACTTCTAGTGGATGTGAATGTATTTTTTTACCAGCTAACTACTATAAAATGGGTTTCTGAAAATAAGAATTGAGAACACTTATTTTAATTGAGTGTCATTGGCCCTTTTTAACTGGTGAACTTTGCTCACTTTGAACAAATCCTGTCCTCTGCAGTGTGATCCAATTTACATTTTTCTTGGCGAGTTTACAAAGCAGTGGATTTATGATCTAGGGAAAATAATGAATGAAAAAATAATTTAAATGGCCAATATGAGCTGTGTTTTCCTTCTGCTGACTGCTTCAGTACCCAAAGTACTTCAGTTTACACGTCTTAATACCAACTTTAAAGGTGAGCTATCTCTAAGTCTCGAAACCTGTACTTCTGACACATAATTGACATATAAACCTTGCATTACCACTAAAAGTTTTGGTTTGGTTTCTGGTTATCTCTTTTGGTTCTCTTTTTCATTTTAATTTTCTCTCTGGAGGGAATATTAAAACCCAGTCTGGGTTGTGGGGACAGTGCTGAAATCAACTGGAAGAGAATCTTACATGAAACCTGCTGTGAATTCCAGGTGCTTTCTTTATGAAAGAAAATTTGAAAAGTGGGCCCCAGGCCCACCCTACATAGAAAAGCCCAACAGAGCAATGCAGACTTCATTTACTTAGGGACGGGGAATACAGCAAGAGGGTTCAGTCTGCATATGCTGTCTAATATATGAGAAATCTTGGAGTCCTGATAGCCTTAATCCCTGCCACAGAAGTGTATAAAATTTCACAGCTAAGCTGCCAGAAAAGCCAAGACCACACCAGGAAAGCCGTCTGCTTACAAGAAGATACCTGCCAGGTCTTGTCTGCCAAAGCCTGGACTAATGAATGAATACACAATATCCCAATCAATCAAACTGGATTTGTCTTTGCCCCAGGTCTAGGTGAGGTCTGGTATGAGGTGACCATATCTGTCAAGCATGCAGTAGTTCTGGCCAAGAAACTGTCTGTACGTTTATGCATTTTTCAAGGCAGATATGAATAGAAGTCTTTATTTTTTAACTAAATGTAGTATATACACATGCTGACTGCATATATCTATATGTATAGTCATACAAAGAGAGAGAAGAACATATCTACAAACACACGCTGTCCAATTTAGATACGACTGTATGCAGATACCTACACACGTATACACACATAGTCCTTTTCTTTTCCTTCTCAATTGGTTTTTGTTCCAAAAGATTCCAGTCTTGCATATATTTTTCAGTACAAGCACTAGGACTGTGATTACGTGAAACACTGAAAAACTCCAAACCACAGATTACTTTTTTTAACTGTAGTGGAAATTCTTGTTTCTAGAGTTTTAACCCTCCATCGTAGCCATTGCTGCCTGTCAGATAAATAGACTGCATTTTCACAAATATGTGTATTTGCATGAGAAAAGGGAAAGGTATAGTGTGACGAGGAAGTAAGAAGGTATGTAGTCCTCACAGCCATGTTAGAGATTGTAGTGGCTATTTTAATGCGCAGGGGTTCAGCCTGACAGTGGTAGCAGACTTGATGGTTGCTCTCATGCACAGGGGCTACAGGAAGCAGTAAGAGGATCTCACCCAGGGGTGTTAACTGTTTATTAGGTGTACTGAAGCTGATGACTAGTCTCCGCTTCCTGGGAACATGCTTCCAGGCACAGAACAGGGTAGGGTGAGTCAGAGAGTGGTCTGATAAAAGATAAAATGGTCATAGAGTAATCACAGATAAGTCATCGCCCGAGGGATGGGAAGATACTTAAATGAAGTGATAGTAGCCAGATATGCTGGTGAGGTAAGGAGAAGGCGTGACAGTGGAGCACCTTCCCATTCTGTCATCCTTCACTAATTCAAATCTGTCTTGGGGTCTGTCCTAGCTCCAAGGTGGTCTAATGGCACAATACACAGTGGTTCATTGCCAGCCAGTTAGCAGAAGAGAGCTGTGGAATAAAGCCTTGGGGATGCAGGACTTGTTGACTCATGGCGATTTAAAAGTGCCTTGGTTGATGCATGTCTTCACAGGGACTTCCTCTAGCCACAGTCAGAGACATGATTCATATCTCCTTTCAAAATTAAGAGTGACTTTGTTCACTTATATTGCACGTACAAAGCCAAATGTAACAGCATGAACATTTTAGGAATTTAAGTTGGGAGTGTCCACTGTGAAGCGATGGCTGTCAGGGTCCTGAGTGCACTGCACCACCTCTGCCTGGGAATTTGCTGCCTGGTCTCAGGACCAGTGTGGATATGGTGCAGACATCTGTCCTGCAGTCTTAGTAGACATTGTCCCTCCTTACCTGAGAGATGCCTTTAAGCTCAGGCCCTCAGCTTTGGCCCCTTCCTCAGCTATACCAACTTGGCTTTCTGGCTTGATTTTGGACCTGTCTCACCCGTATGGTCTTGAGGATGACCAGTGAACATCAGCTGAACCCACCAGCCATCCCTGGAACTGCTCTTTTCTTCTTGTCTGGATACTGTGGAACTGCCCCCCACATGGACGAAGCTGCTGTTCCCACCTGCCCTGCCCCGGCTCCCAGCTCCTGGCTCCCCTTTTCCCCCTGGAGTGTCCTGCTCTTTCTGCTCCTTGGCAGTCAAAGGAGCTCTGCCCGGGGGTTCAGTGGGAGCCTTTAGGTCAGTGCTAAGAACCTTTAGAGTTTTAGAGTTATACTCTTTAATTAAAAAATCCAAAACATTGCTTCGTAGTATATCTACAGAGCAATATTACAGTCTTACGTGTGCCAGGCAGTGCCTCTGCAGCTATGCCTACAGTTGCACAGAGAATATGCTGCTCTCCAGAGAAAACCTGCCAGATATCGCAATGGTTATTTTAATGCAAACACTACATTTTCGAAGATAGGAAGATTTCCAGGGATCTAGAGTGATTGTCAAGAAAGAATCTAGTATGATTGCTAGAGCAGTCGGGCTGACCCGTGAAAACCAAGGTTCAAGACCTCATGCAGCTACATAAGTAAGACCCCGAGGTGGCTGCAGTCACCCCATGTAATCTGAGTCAGATGAATCTACATTTCCTGTGCAGACAGCAGAGGGAAATTTGCACCCCTAAAAGATGAGTCATCTTGTCTCAACCCAAGGAGAATCTACTACCCACTTTAGGTGGCTTATGGTCCCTGTGAATCATAAAAAGAGTCTAGAAAAGTAGATTAATCGGAGTCTTAGACTATGAAAGTTAGGTGAGATCGTTTCTCGCCTGCAAAATGAGAATAGTTTCCTCAGCCTATTACATAATAGGAAGGGATGAATAAAGAATATGACAGGTTTGGCTTAGATGGCCTCCATTTTAAAATACACGTAGGTCATTTTTGGGGAGGTTTGGAGGAACTTTGTGTGAACAATATGTTTGGGTACATGGTGTGGACTGTGCACAATGTCCTATTGATTTCACTTGGTGCTCACCTATTGACTTGTAGTAACTTCATAGACGTTGTTTTGGATCCCAAAGCTCCTGTGGAATCACCTCCAAGTACACTTTCATATTAAACAGAGGGTCTGTTCTCCCCTAACTATTCAGATGTAACTTCTATTAACATTAATGAGGGTTATACATATGGATTGAAGGGAGAATAGACCCTGAGGGCATCATATGGATGGCCCTTCAATATTCTGTGGCTCTCAGTGGGACTTTTTGTACAGTATGGCACACAATGTAATGGGTCCATTGACTTTGCATCCCACTAGGTCACTGGCCTTAATATGATGTTAATAGAAAGCTTCTCATTAAGATCCTAATTATGTGCGTGGTAACAAGACACACACTATATCTTCCATATTGCTACGTCCAAACCACTACAATGCTTTCTCTCACAGGAACAATATAGGAGTGACCATATCAGATGACCTCTGCTACGTGTTAGCAGTACTCATAAATCCTAATCTGTCAAATTCAATCTCTTTTGGCACCAGGAGGACATTTTAAATCTAGATGCTTCAGTCCTGAATCTGAGAGAGAACCGTATTAAAGCACTGCTGATACAGCTATCAGATCAAATGCATTTTCCATGATTCTGCCTAGGATGGATTAAAATGTAGGTCCCTGTGATCAAAGGGCAGTGAATGAAAGCACAAGATTTGTCTCTGTCCTCTGGTTGCATAAAGTCAATGTGTTTGCTTCTTTTTTTGTTCAGAGTCTGCAGTGTCTAACATACTATATTTGGGGCTGCAGGTGATGTTTCCAAAACTACCTGTATTATGTAAATGAACTGCTAAAACAACTGAAGCGTCTGATCATTATCAGCCTGAAAGTGGAACAATCAAAACTATAGAAGCTGAGAAGCAGAGCAGTTCCCTGCAATTATCTGTTTTGAAGGAATACGTTGATTTGACATTCCTAAGAAGTCAGAGACATCTGATTTCATAATATAATTTGTCGAAGTAAAAAAGGCAAGTTAAACATTTGCCTACACACATCATGTTTACATGTGTTCAAAGAACTTCCCCAAAACTTTGCAGTCTCACCTAGCTATCATTTTTTGAGATTTGTTCACTGTTGCAGGTTTGCAAACAAATTCAGAAATATGTTCCAACTCAGCTTGCTTTGCTTTTAGGGATCTCTTCATATTTCAGTGCCTCTGTGTGTGTGTTTAATGAATACACAGATGCAGAAAAAGAACAAAAAAAAAATAGCTTTTCTCCCATAGGACACATGAATATGGCATTAAGCAAAGCTGTTTTGCCATGTATCCTCAAAGCTACAGGAAGGGGAAATAGTTGTAATATGGATTTCTGCAGCGTATCAATTCATTCTGCAGTGAGCTGAGCAAATAATTTGAAATGCATAAATCACCCAATGAATGTATCTTCTTTTCCTGCTCATGAAAAATCCACAAGCAAGACTCACTTGCAACAAAGGGTTTTGGCATTAAAAATATATTAAACTGGGACTTCTTGCAAAATTATCCCACATGCTTTCTATTCTTGTGTGACTTTTTCCACGTTTCTGAGGACCTGCAGTGATCCGTGAACAGGTCACACCACTCTTCTTCCAGACCACTGTCACCTCCTTACCCATAGCTTTTCTACCACCAAATTTCTTCCCCTCGATCCATTGAAAGGGGATAGGATTAATAGAAGTAAAACGTCTTGGCTGTTCCTCACACGGTGCTTTCCTACTGTACTCTGTTATTTATTTGCTTAGTTACACATATGCCTGCGTACCTTGCTGAATCAGGGCCACAAGGAAGAATGTAAATATTTTACAACCTTTCTGGGTTAATCATGAACAGCTGTCTCCAAATACCCCATATACAGTGTTCGAGATGTGTAGCTGACTGATGAGCGCTTCCGTAAGTCATGTGGCACCGTTTCCCTCCCTGGTGAACGCGCAGTCTCCTGTGTGACCACGCGAGCATGCGGATGCCTTCGTGTCACTTTGAAATTTGCTTGCCGTGAACTTTCAATGGAATTAAACTCCACCATGTGAGTGTTCACTGAATTTGTAAATGAAAGTAAGAGTGAATGGTCGTCCAAGAGGTCGTATTGATGAGTGTCAAGGAACCTTGGCAAGAGCGTTTCTAGCAAAATCCTCAATCTTTGTTTCCCCCCAGCCCGCGTCGAGCTGGACACATGCCGGGGCTTCGGCTTTCAGAGCACAAATATCTCATATGGTATAAGTTGTTGTTTCAAAATGCAACTAGAGCAGAGTGAGAGCTTTGCGTGAGTAGTTTTATTTGCCAGCAACACAACTTCAGGTCAATCAGGTACTGAGAAGCAGGTGCCTCAGAGGATTTAGGCATTCCTCAGTTTATTTTGTGAAACCAGCCTGGGCTTATGATACCTAGATAAAAAGGCTTACATCTTAGTAGATGTGTCTTTTGAGGCAGGAAGAGAATTTTTCTTTTCGGATAATTATTCCTAAGGTTAATTCATTTCAATAACCCGATCGAGACATTTGAGTGATGGGTAAGTGGGCAGTAAAATATTCCTCCCACACTGGAGAAGTGAGAAGTGTCCACACATTCAGAAATATTCACATTTTTCCAAACGGATTCAGCCTTTCTTGTCTTCCAATGTCCTGGGGAACACGCTGGGAAAGGAGTGCGACTGAAAATGAAATAGAGAACTGCTGCAATTAAATGTAATTTTAAGTGGCATGAAATTAAGCAAACCCAGAATAAGAAAATAAACAGAGCAGCCCCAGATTTTCCTTAGTGTGAGTTCCCTGACTTCAGTAGAGTTACATGAAAAATATATTTGCACTCCCTCCCTCTCTCTCTCTGTGCCTGAATTCTTGATGTCAGCTTAAAAAGAAGAGTAAGTGAGAGGGAGAGAGAAAAAAGGAGAGAGGAGTGTATGGAAATTAACGTTTCAGCTTTCAGAAATGTACATTTAATGAAAAGTTTGAAAATAACCAACCTTTCATGCCCCAAAGAATTACTGAAAAAGATCTTCTGTGTTTGCAACCTTGTTGGCAGTCAGGCTGTCTTGGGCAGCAGTAATTTTCAGTCAGAGGATTGCCATAAAAGCTCGAAAACCCACAGAACTAATAGAAAACAGGCAGAGAAAGTGAAGTCTAAACCAGGAATTCATAGGCAGAGGCTTCCAAGCTCAGTTCAGCTGTGTGAGGTCTGGCTGAGTCACGCACTGCCACAGATTGGACTGGTACATCTAGCACAGCACCAGACTGAAGAACTTGGCATGTGAAGTCTAGGGTTAGGCTCCAAACACTTTCCTGGTGAGGTATCATCCAAGGGAGTATATTAGCCAGCAGTCTCCCTGCCTGCTAGGGAGCATCCCTGTTTTTAATTCTCTGCCCCTCTATGTTTAAGTTCCCATAAATATCATGGGAATTAATTTGTGCATGTCCCTGCTCTAAACTGAGGCAGTGCTATGCATGATGCATCTTTATGCTTTCAGAGACTTTCCAGTGTGTAAATCAGTCACTGTGGACTGATACAGGCAAACCTTTGGGGAGTGCTACAAGAAGAGTAGTGAAAGAAGACATGCTGGGAAATGAGGGGAAGGACATAGGTATGATTGCATTAACATATAAATACGGACTGAGAATAATATCAGTATGAGTCACTTACCAGAAGAAAACAGGTTTGGACATTTGCTTCTAGGTTTGTTTTCTTTGCAAGCTGTTGAGAAACATTTTAAATTAAATACAATTCCCCCACTGGTAAGTGAAAAACAAAAGAAAACTGAAAGTTGTTGGTGTCGTTTAGTAAAGGACCAGACAACCCCTTTTCATTAAATCCTTAGCTGCTAGATGGGGCTTTCTTGAAATGCATTTTCCCACCTTAATAAGGAAATGGGAGGAATCCTTTGTGAGTGTGCAGATCGCATAATAACCTCACTTCTAGCCACCACGTCGTGGCCCTAATTCTGCACTTCTTCCCCTAGCAGCGCTTGTGCTGGAGCAAGTGGCAGGGAGGCTGACATCGGCTGGCTTTCCTTTGTCACTGTCTGCGGTGCCTGACAGTGCTGCACCGCTCTCAGGTCTGTTTGCATGGTTTAGGACTCTTGAGATCAATGCAGTAAAAGCAAGAAGAAATGGTCAAGCACAAAAAAGAAAAAAAGAACAGTAGATATAGCTGTTTGTAGTTCAGTTAGGGCAGGCGAAAGCCAAGCACTTAACAAAAGGGTGGTGGAAAGATTATTAAAACGAAGGGCATTTTTGTTTTTAAAATAGAGATGAAGTAGAAGAGAAAAAAAATTCAAGACAAGCTCTACCTGGAGACACCTGCAGATGCTGACAATGAGTGCACTGTAACGGGCTGGGTGCTGCCTGGGGGATGGAAACACACATGGGAAAGGGTCACGGCCGGGAACAGAGACTTCAGGGCACACTTGCCCCCCCAAGCAGACGGCATTCAGATCTGAGGTATTTGCCTGGCTCCTACATCTATACTGTGCTGAGGTAAACCTCAGGCACAGACCAGCTCCAGTTTTGAGAAAGTTCAGATCCCCATTTGCCTCCCTGGCTTCAAACCATCTGCAGTAGCGGAGACTGTCATGAGGTAAACTGTTTTAGTGCACTCTAGCTACAAGAAAGGTAGTTATTTTAGCATCTTATATGGGTGCAACAATTTTCAGAGCCTCAGAAAGATCTGAAAATGGAAATTAATATGAAGACTTCTAGGTGTGTTTTTTATTGATAATGAGCAAGTCTAGAAGTATGGAAATAACTAAAAAACACAGAAGCATGAACCTCTACAACTGCAGAGGTTTCAAAAACCGAATTTGGATACAGTTCCAAAAGTTCAGTTCATGTGAATGGAAGCTTCAAACTACCTGTGTTGCCCTGCAATGGCAAATGCTTGTGGGACAGGTTTTTTTAGGAGTGCAGGACAGTAGCAGAATTAGAGGAGGTTTTTTATGGCCAAATGATACTTGCATGGATAAGTTAGGGGGTGTTTATGTGAGTTTATCTGAGCTTATCTGAGCTCTCACAAAGGTTTTGGACTTAGTTTGGTATATGGATTAGTTCTTATTTTATCTGGCTGCCCTTATGAAAAATACATTTACAATTTGTTCTCCGCAATACAGAACTATGTGGCTTCCCTAGGGAGCCCGATAGCCTGATAGTCTATCTTTGGACACACTTACTGTGTTTGAAGAGCTTTTCAGGACAGCTGACAACTGAGGGCATTTTTCATGGACAACAAAATCCTGAAATCAGCAGCGGGCTTTTTATCTAAACCAGATCACATCTTCAGGACTGGTGTCCTCTTCCACTGTATGTTGTCCTTCCTTTGCCAGGTTTTTATTTTAGTTTTAGGTGGCAGAGATGCTAGTGTTTGAGCTAAGCTGGCTGTCACCCTGGTAAGACTTTGAATTAACGGCTGTGGATGGTTTGCTGTTGGTGATGCTTGCTTTAACCATGTGGTGGGACGGTCATCGTGGTGCAATTTGGGGTTGTTTTGATGTGTGTTGGTCGCTTCAGCAGCAAAGAATTTCATAAATACACAGTGCAATGTGAAATGTAGCTCTGAACAGTAAAACGTTTCTGGACAGAATTAATACCATGTCAACTTACGGCTCAAGCTGGAATCTGTCCTGTGCGCTGAATGATGTTTTATCAGCTTTTACAATCTAGCCTTGTGACAATTGCAATATGTGTCATTATTTGCAGCTTGCTAATACAAAGGTGGGAAAGTTGAATTTACTTTCCCATCATTTTCTTCTTCTACCTTCCCTTCTTGGAGAGATTAGCACTATGAACCTTGGTAGCTACAGGAATAGTGCCTGAATCTCTACCGTGGCCCGGGTAAAGATAGTGGGAATGTGTAGAAGAGTTCCCTTTTGCATTCCCACTTCCTAGATACATAGGGTGGACACAAACTTGAGCTGTATTTTTACCTACTAACGAGAGTCCACTATGAAGGAAAACACCTGGAATGGTTTATTCTGTTCACCTTAAAAAAGACCATGCTAAATCAGCTGGGTTCAGTCTTTTCTCTCCCCAGGAAGTTCCATGGTTAAAAAAAGAAAATAAAAAACTGCTTAGTCCCTCAAACCTGAAAGCCAAGATATTCACACACAGCATGGGCCAAATCCTGAAGGGCTTTATGATATGTTTCTGCTGTATGGGGATGCCAAACACAGGAGGAATCTCCACACATGCACTGCAGAGAAAATCTCCGTGGCAGCTGTTCGCATTGCCTCGCGGAGGGAAGGGGGAGGGAGCGGGTATTTTGGGGCCCGAATCAGTAGCTTTGAATGGCACACGAGAGCACGGGAGCCAGCAGTGGAGCAGGGAGCAACGGGCAGTGTCCACTAAACCTCCGCCAAGAGCCGGCAGCCGCCCCGCCATGGGCCAGGCCTGTGGTTTGGAGGCTCCCGAGCTCTTGGGACGGAGGATTCCTTTCCCTCAGGCTTGTGGTGCTTCAGATAACAGACTTTTACAAACAAGCTCTGCCCCATTTCTCAGGATTTGATTATGAACTAATTAGAAGGTAGTTTTCTCTAAGACAGCGTCCTTTGATTACATTGAGAAAACACGTTGCAATGTTGGGGTTCCCCCCCCCCCGCCCTTCATGCACAATTTTTGCCTTCATATGTATGAAATATCTGTTTGGGTTTTTCTCAGACTTGCATTTCGGTGGCATGACAGTAAAGCTTCCTGCAGAAGTCCAATAACTTTCTTACACTCTGCAGTCTAAGTGGAAGCCTCGGTTGGGCAAATTTAAAATGAAAAGTTCTGGTGCTCATTACAATAGCAAAACCTTTTAATAGCACCAGAGAGGCAGGGGAACTTCACCAGATAACTAAATCCATTGATCTCTAATCCTTTGGGCCATACTTACTGTGGAAGACTTGCATGCATGGCTTCAATCCAGAACCGCACGCTGCCAAAAAACGCTTAGTACGTTAGCAGCCAACAAAAATGTAAGAGGTCTGCTCTGCATGTGGGAAACAACATAAAAAGAAGTGGCTTTTTAGCTTAGTCTGACAAACGTTAGCATATAACACTGATATTAAAATGAAATGGCAGAAATTCTCAATCATATCTTGGATGTAGGGGGACTTATATGTGCTAATTAAAAGGGACTGGGTGGCACTTTAGGCTGCTCTGTTGTAAGTTTCTTCTCAAGTACTCCAGTTCAAAACCTTCCTCAGGGAAGAAGCTGCTATTAATGTGCATTTCTTGCAGGCTGAAACATTAAAAAGAGAGATCTAGTGAAGGCAGATGCATTTCCTCCTCTATTTAGACACAAATACAGATGTTATTCATATCAAATATATATTATTCTCTATCTCTGGTGACTAATCTTAAGGAACTATAAAAAATAGCTAAATATATTTATGGCTCTATAGTGGTGTCCATACCCAAATTAGTCTTAACGCACTTCTCTATGAATATCAATTAATAATGCATATCAGAGATAGGCCTATGTTAAATAAAAGCCCATGTTATGCCTTCCAGGTACCACTGACAGTCTCAGAGACTCTGTAAATGCAGAAAGAGTATTTTTGGTTTTAAATAATACCACCAAGTCATATTGGTCCTTGTGATTTACACTGCGTACTTGGTACTTTCCACTTTTCAGCTTACCAGTATTTTATTTGTGTGTGTGTGTGTACACACATCCACACATCCCTTATGCAGCATATAGACCTTTCAGAGTGTTTTTCAGAAATGTTCTCTGTGTGTGTCAAAGGACTTACAAATGCAATTCTTCTGGAGCAGGGAATAGCAAGAGCTACATCAATTGACAAATACCCCAAACAGAACAAACACTGATTTTTGTACCTGGGTGACATAAAAATCACATGGATTCCCTCAGACTACAGCATTCAGAGATGTCTCTTACAAGCAAGTTCCAGCTTTGTGAAGTCTGGTGCAACTCCTGTGCCTGTTGGGACCTTATTCAAATAATTAGAACCCCAGGTGAGGATGGCCACAGTTGTGGTGGGGCCATGGGCACACCTAATGTCTTCCAGAGACACCCTTTAACCTGTCAGCTGTTCCCATTTGTACCAGGGTGACCTAGCAGAGCCAGACACCCTTGTTCTTCAGCAAGTGTCTCTTAGAAGTCTACAGCAAATTGTCTAAACCGTAATAACCAGGCTCTGTGAAATACTTGGTCTGGAATTTGTATGAGCAAGTAAGACTTGTGTGTTTGTAGGTGCAAACTGAGCATGTCTAAACCATATTCTGAGCAAACATTTTTCACTCAATTTCCAGCCTATGTTCGTGTTCACCTTCTAATTCTATCATGTGGACAAAAGTTTTTGACCAGGCCTAAGGTTTGAGTCATACCCAGAAGAAAGCATGGCCTGAGCTCCTTCCTGGCGTGGTCCCAACGCATACCACACACAAGGCACACCAAGGCTCTATGAATGGGCAGAGGTCACTCACATCATGTACACAACCCAGGGTTTGCATCAGCTATGTTAGCTCTAGTACCCTTCCAGAAATGGTTTGGAGGTGGCAGGCTGCAAGGCATGTAGAATTTATGGGTCACCTGAGCTTGGATCATCCTATGACATAGTGGCTGCGTCAAGATGTGATGGAAGTGTCTAGCATCCACCAATGGGACTGTGCAGAGCTGAGGCAGGGAATACATCAGGCTTTACGCTGTTGCCTAAGCCAAGTCACCACGGTGCTTCCAACACAACATGCCAGCTTTGTAGAGTCGGTGAAATCAGGGAGAGGTAAATCACTTAGATCCTCACAGGAGACAACTGACAACTTGCAAGCAGAGCCATTTTAGTAACCCTTTTGGTAACATATCCATAAGTTAGAATGGAGCCACTATGCACCACTGAGAAACATGTCATCTGCTTCAACTTGCTTGGAATTAAAGACAGTTCACAGAGCAAATGTAAGCTATTAATATCCTGTATTCATAATGGCTACATTTCTTTGCTTTTTTTGTACTACTGAAAAACCCTACAATAATCTCCAGTCCTAATTCTACCAGATCCCTTTTTTCTAGTTTACAATAATGAGATATTACAATATCCTCTGGAAGTCAGAGGCACTGACAGAATGCACTCCAGCACTGCATGTTCTACCATACCACAGCACAATGGGACGCCATTACTGGGAACCAAGTCTGTTCAGTCTTGTTATGTCCTTCCAGAGCCAAATCCTGCTTGACTTACTCATGAGAAGATCCTATTGAATTCAGTGGGCATTTTGCGTGAGAGGGGAGCACTGAACAGCCCTCCCTCATACTCTTCAGGCATTTCCCTGAAGAGGGGCCTGAGCATTCAAGATACTAAGTTCCTGCTGGGCGGCACAGGACCATGTATCTTCTTAGGAGAGCTCCTGTAACCCCTAGGAAAAATTAATCAAGTGATTAAGAAACTGCGATTTCTGATGAGCTTTATATTTTCAGCTTTGTTTTGTTAATCCGTTAAAGCAGAGCTTCAAACAAATGCTTCCATTTATAAATTGTTTTTATTTTCAGCAAGGTTTTTATTGACTTTGGATAAATAACACTAGTTGCTTGTGAAAGCAGAGCATCTACAAACAGCAGAGAAACATTTCCTTTGTTCACCTAAAAGTCGTAATCTGCCAGGAGGGCTTTCTTGACAGAGCAGCATGTTTGAGCTACAGTCCTTCAGACCAATTTCCCCTCCCCCCCCAGTGTATGATGAGATTTTAATCCAAACAAGGCAAGAGATAGCCTAGATGGGGGGGGGGGAAGGGGGAAAGGGCAATAAAAATCAAAGCCTTGAAAAAGCATTAGTAGCTCCGGGATATTCAGACAGACCTGTTGAAAACAGGGTATTTTCACTTTCTGATGGTTATTTAATCTAACAAGTTCACATGACTTGTTTAATCTAACTCTCCTGAAAAATACAAATTAACCTATTAATGCATGGACCGTACCTAGATAATGATCCATCAGGCCTTCTTTTTTGAACCCTGAGATCTGGCCTGTTAAATACATGTTGATTTTGTATGATGGAATAATTTATCAGATTCCTGGCACAGCCCCAAGGATGAAATTCTACATTAGACGATGGACTTATACCTGAGTGAACAACTGATGACAATCCCTCGAGAACATTTAGGTGTTTTCACATGTGGGTTTCAGCAAAGTTACTCATAAGGTTGTATATCTGATTCTTTCTTCCACCAGACTTAACCTAAGGACAAAAACGGTAGATTTGCCACTTAACTACGCTGTTTGCAGCTTATTTCTTTTGGGCTTTTACAATGATCCAAGTCTTTGGTTCCTGTTGCTCACCCAAGAACCTAAACAGCAGCAGCAAACCGTAAATCTGGGGTTTTTTTCCTGATATCCACAAGAGGTTAAAACCATGAAATCTTCCTTCAAAGTTTTTAGTGACTCTTTCAGAAGGTAGAGTCGTGGTTTGTAGACACATTATTATTCATGCATTTTCCAATTCATGTCAGCTAAGAAATTGTGAGTGGTTCTTCCCACCTAATTATCCCCACCTGCCCCCCCCCAAATAAAATAAATTAAATATATATTGGTTTCAAGGGAGATTTTTGGTCAGAGTTTTCTGTAACGGATCAGTTCCTTAGGCTGTAGGGATGTGAGTCTACCCTTTCCTTGGACTAAATATCCTCCAGCTGGTTCTGTGGAGCATTGTGACGCAGGTACAGAATCAACAGGAGTGCCCTGCTTGGAAGGTTAATGACTAAATGATATTCTTCCTCCTTATTCATCTCTTCTGATGTTCAAGTGAATGGTTGCAGCAGTAATAATTACTAAACATCAACTTATATAAAGGCCATACATATCATGGCATTACACATGCATGTGCAAAGTACCTCTATTTTATTGGAAATGAGGTATTACTGCCAAAGACATTCATAAACAAGGAAAATAAGAGGCAGATGTCCTCTTCACTCTGATTCTTCAGATAAACTCCATGTCACTCAAATTCCACAAATAACAGAATAGCAACTCACTAAGGCTTTTTGTTGGTGGTGTTTTTTTGGATCCTATTTTGTTTAAGTTAGCGAGAGAATTAGAATTAGCGAGCAGGTTTTCAGAGGGTTTCAAGAACGTACAAGAAGTTCTTGTCATTTATTTATTTAAGCTGTATCTGTATTGTCTTTCCAAACGGAAGGTAGTGTCTTTCATCACACTATTGAGAACAACTATATGACTTACGGACTGCTGGAAGTCATGGAAAATTTCTCACTGTAGGTTGGGTGGGCTTTTGAGAGTGATCTGAGACATCGATCAACATGGCTATCTCATGAGTACCTTAACTGGTAAGAGGACCAGCTCCTGAATATATTTAGACTGAGTAAAATACATTTGGCTGGCATGCTTATTACATAGCTAAGAGAGAATTAAGCTGCTGAAGCATTCAAGAATACACCCCCAACACAAAATGTAGGTGTCACCACAGGACACGTTCACATTACTTAGCTTACATTAGCTAGCTAGGACAACAAGGTGTGGTGGTACATGCCTTAACCCTGGCAGTGTAGTCCTGTGCTTGCAAGCACAACTTCACTGGTGTTGCTGGATGCAAAAAGGTCAGGTATGCTGGAAAACAGACCTTGATTTGCTGGGTAGACACTCCCTCACAAGCTTTGCAGGGGGAGCACTGTGTGCACCAGGCCATTTCCATAACCATTTCTACAGCTCTGTATGATGCAGTTCTTGGTCACAACTGGCCTAAACAGGTCACAGAAATGAGGGTAAAAAAAGTGACTTTGCCTTTATTTTTTTAAAGTATTTACAGTAACAGTGTAGGTGATGGTTGTGTATTGATAGAGCTCTTAAATATGCCTTAGTTTAATACTGCAACTCCAGCTAGTAATTCCTAAGCCCAGGCTGGTATCCTAAATTTCCACCAGGGAATATAATAATAAGATCTTTAGCTTCCCCCCCCCCCCCCCCCTTTTTTTTTTTTTTTTTTAATTTAAACTGGTGAACTACGACAGAGATATTTTGCAACTTTATAAGTCTGCAAATTATTCTCATTTCCACTTTGGCATTACTCTTCACTGAGCTTATTTATCTAGTGTTAAGTAAAAAACACTTTAGCAAGGTAAGGTGTATATATTCATAAAGCTAGGTTAATGCATAAAAGTAATTTCTGGCATTGGTTAAACATCTCTAGCACTGAACTTCGTGAAAGTAGGATTGATGAGTTGAACTATTAGGTGCTGAAGTGTAGAGCAAGAAGAGCCGAAGTCTTTCGTGTGATAATTGAAATCATTTCAATTCATTTCCTTCTTGGTTGGACAGAAACATGTTTTCAATAGTGAAGAAATCTTGAGGGAATCCATTGACCTAACCAGTCATATAATGCAAGAAGTTAATGGACAAAAATGATATTCATCTTCAGTTTATAATAGCATTTTCTTTTCACAGAACTAAACCCATACAAAGGCAAAGTGTATTATAAGAGCAACTGCTACTCTGGTAGATACATGACCTTTGTTTTATGTGGCAATTATTGGGTTGGTGGAAAAATAAAATAAAATAAAAAAACAACACAAATTTTTATGCTAAAATAATAAATTATAAATTATGAAAGTCTAAGGCACCAAGCAACTTGTAAGCAACAGTCCCGTCTCTTAGCAACGAGCCGGGGAAAGCAGCTTGTTGATACGAATAGAGCAGACAGGATTGTTTTGCAATGATTACCACCAAGGAACTAGGAACAACATTTTAACACCTGCCTCAGGGCACTTCTGCACCTAGCTATCCATCTCTCCAGTGGCCCACAAAGCCTGGGCTGGATGCCAAGCGGCTTCTGAGTCCTGCCTCCTTCCCCGAGCTGGCCCACTGCAACAAAAAGGACCCCAGAGGAAAGATCAAAGAGGTGGAGTTCAGGTGTGTTGCACACTCGCGCCTGCTTCTATTTCTTTAAATGCCTTTTTACAAACAATGCACAATCATTAGTGTAAATGTTTATTTTTTTTCTCTCTCTCTGCCCCTTTAGTGCTGGGTGTCTAATCTATAGTTAGCATTATGAATGAATGCAGACAAGTATTTGATATGAAGCCAACATTTTTTTACTGTAGTTTTATTCTTAAATACCTGACGTTAAGAGTTGGAGCAACAGTGCGATCAGAAGCACCTAGTTATTATTTTGCCACTGCGCTGGTTTCAGAAACATACAAAGAAAATATTGTTTCAGAAACAAAGTGCCACAGAATCGGTCTGCTAAGTCCCTGGACTAACATTAGAGGTGGCTCATTCATTCTCCCAGGTAGAACATTACGACAGTGAAGGGAAGCAGTAGAGAAGGATAGTAAAAGTCGAGGAAAAAGAGCTGATGTGAAATCCAGGCAGATGAGGCAAAAACATCTTAGGAGAGGAGTGAAAATGAAAGATGGGAAGGGAAGTAAAGGGAATAAAATAATGTGGAGGTGAGCAGAGCCTGAAAACAAAAGATAGAAATGGGACAGTGGAGAAAGAGAAAAGAGAAAGAAAATATCAGAAAGACACACACCACTTTTCTGTTAGCAGAAGTAATTTCCTTTGCAGAAAAGAGTGCTGGGAGAACAGCTAAAAGGAGAATTTAATTCTGATCTGCTGGAAATCCATCATTGACTCATGAGACCTGGCAATTCTTCCAGTCCACTCTAAGCCCTAAGTGAGTTGGAGTGCTGATCAAAGCCTACAGGCCAGCTTAGCCTATAACCCTATCTATCTCCACATTATACCTGAATTTATTAAGCAATGCAACTCTGCTAAGCACATTTCTATCAACATAGCTTTCCTGCTGCTCGCTGGCATGAACATATGCCAAACTTTTTTTTACTTTGGATCAAACCGCCCTATACTTGCTAAGGATACCTGGAGCTGAATCGGAATATATTGATTTAGCATGAGGCATTGACTTGGAGGCCAGACTCCCATTGCAGACAGCCAGGGTTTTGTTACCTCTTTTTCTAATTCCGTATCCAGAGCAGACCGATTTAAACTAAATTTGCTAAATATAACTACTGCTCTTGCTGCATAGGCACATGAAACAAATGCATGCGTTGATCCACCTCAAGAAACTGTTTGTTTTCCCTGATGCAAAATCCTGAAGGAATTGGTCATTGTGTCTTAGGCGACGTCGAGGCTCACCAGGCAAAAACGGGCTTTCTCCTTCACTTTTCTTTTGGGTGATTGAATATGAAGTCCAGCTCACTGCACATCCGTATGTGAGAGAGTTTAACACAGTACCTCGAGGCTCTACAGTCCCAGAATGCAGTGCAGCTCACTGGCAGTAGTTCAGCTGAAGACTAAACATTTGGCTCAGTGACAGCAGAGCTGCCAAGAGTTGGCAACAGGAGACTCACAGGGAAGCAGCAGGCTGCTAAACCCTTTCACATTTTTAATTAGATCCACACACCCATGTCTTTGAGCTATCATAAATATACAGATGACATAGAGAGCATTATTTGGGGTAAGGGAAAAAAAAAAAAAGAAAGAAAAGAAAACTGTACTGTGGTATCTCTTACCTTATTAAAATAATTTACCTACAGCTAGTCTTTGGAACTGGGGGGAGGGGGGGTAAAGGGGATTGTGACATTTAACTCAGATAAAAGTCTCTCCCTGACTACAGTTGAGTTCACCCTGCACATTGAAAATGCAGGGTCCTGAGATGACTGACACGCCAACTTAGTTGCAATAGCATCGCCAGAAGAGGGCATTATTGGCAGTAACTCCAGTGTGTAATTTCCCAGAAGAGCTACACATTCAAGCTCTAGGTATTCTTAAGTGTGTATCTTGCTATGATATTGTTGTTAAAACTATTTGTTTTTTCCCCTTGTGCTGTTGTCACTCTTTTTTAAGCACACCTTGATATATTCAAAACCTTTTATTTATTTTTAATTAATTTCTGCAAAGGCATTTTCCCAGTTCAGTTCTTCCTAGCCTTTCTTTCTTCCTGACTCTCCTGTTCCGCTCCCTCCTTCAAAATAATGATGAGGCTTGGTTGGTTGTTTAATTCTTTTTTTTTTATTAACTATTACACCAAACAATTCCTCTGCCACTCATCACTACTTTTTTTTTTTTTTTTATCTGACACTGTTGAAATCTACAGCAATAAAGACATACATCAAATACATTTTATATTGGCAATTGACGTCATCATATAGGACAGTCCAATACACAGGGTTAAAAGATCTTGTCTTCTGTCCAGGGACAGTGACACTCAAGAGTATTTTCTCTTGTCTTCTTTGTTATAAAGTCTTAACATTTTATTCAGAATAGAAACTGTAGCTGTATAATCAACCTGCAGCATGAAAACATGCACAAAGGATCTTTGCAACTGGCCCCGAAGGGCTAGGGTTTTCTTCTTGTATTTCTCCTAATTTTAAAGAAAATCTAATAAGGAAACAAAATCCTTGAAATGCTGTAGGGGGGAAGAGGAATCACATGTTGTCCCGCCTGCAAGCACAAATTTTATAAATAGACACTACAGCAAACATCAAAGAAATTGCTGTGCAGAGAAACCAACAGATCATGTGTATTTTACATTGCCCGTTTATTCCAAACTGTGTTAGCCACACACTGCCAGTTAACTCTGAATGTGCAAACCGCAGTCTCTCCGTTCTGGATATTTGGAAAATTGTTCGTGTCATCCTCACTGTTTTCTTCTGTATAAGCTAAACTTGGCCATATCGTACTTCTCCTGATTTTCTCCTCTGTACTTAACCACAAACTGAGAAGCATGGGGCGACCCAGTCCTTTTGTATGCTTGTGAGCTCATGTCAGGTCCACGATACACGTTTCAACACACAAGAAGATGCATGACCATAACCAGAAAAACTGCTCTAAACTGTCATGTCCCAGGAGCTTTATATCTCCTACTGTGTGGACTCCGCTCTGCACCAAAGAGCTGAATGTATAGGAAATACCTCTTACAAACGGAAACAGGACCACGGTCTAAGGAGTAGGGTTGGCCCTTGGGCTATGCAGAACCAGGTCTACTTGAGGTAGTTCCCTCCTCAGAATACAGGGGAAACGTTCAGCTTTGACCTTTCTTGGCCTTGCCTCTTCTTTACTCCTCCTTATGTCCACCAGAGTATTCTTGCAAAATGCTTTGTTGCTCCACAGGGCAGGCAAAGGGAAAGGAAGCATCCCAACATCCTACCAGAAATTCAGAGCCTCGGTTGCTAAAAGGCATTTCATTGACAAATTTAATCAGTGGTGGACTGGGCCACTACATAAGGTCAGAAGGTTATTAAGTAAGACATAAGTCAAGGCTGTTAAATTATTGTTTGAGGGATTTTTTTAA
The DNA here is from genome assembly GCA_013398295.1 of Chionis minor. Classification (NCBI taxonomy): domain Eukaryota; kingdom Metazoa; phylum Chordata; class Aves; order Charadriiformes; family Chionidae; genus Chionis; species Chionis minor. Next base: position 303,852 of record VZSF01003480.1, on the reverse strand, counting down.
TATTTGTAAAATATTTAGGAAAATAAGACTGCTGTCCTGCTTTGGGCTACCGGCATAAAAGTGAATGAATAAAAATAAAAAAAAATATATGAATAAAGATAAAAATAAAAATAATTGATCCTCTTATCAGTGTTGTTGTTGTTAGTAATAAGGTACACTTCTTAGGGGCAGATTCTAAAAGAACTATTTATGTTGAAGTGGGAAAAGAAACCAAAACCAGAAAATATTTTACAAAAATGTGACTAAAGAACCTGCCCAGCAAATTACCCCCAGTTTTTCACCAAACTACCCACATACCAGAAGCTCAAAAATGAACATTTCACAGGTACAGACACAGAAATAACATCTGCTAATAACAGTACTAACAATACTGTTTCTTATTGTTATCTATGGTATAAAACATAATTTTCTTTGCTATTAAAACCATATTGTTAATACTTTCCGTGTGAGTTGTATCAGGCTTAGGTATGCAAGTTTCAATGTAATTAATATAAGTGACCTTGTACCTCAGTAACGTGTATCTTAACTGGAATAAGACATTTTAGCAAAGATGTATTCTTTAATGAAGTTTAGGCTTTAATTTATCAGTGATTCATAAGGACGGGTGCCTCTTTTGTTCCCTCTCGCTCTCTCTTTCTTCCTTATTTTCTTCTGGAAGGTACCTATCTTGATGCTAACCAGCCCCAAGCGTGTTTAGTATTACTGTCCAACGGTGGTAAAAACCCTGTGCTGATTCATTAAAATTCTTGTTCAGATCTGATCAAAACCCGGATGTCAAATCTGCGGTCTGCCCATGCAGGCTTACCCACACCAGCTTCTTTCAGACCTGCCAAGTTACCAGGCCTCTGGCTATTAACAGTTTGGTTCACAGGTTTCGGCAGAAAAATGGACAAGTGGAAATCAAGGACGGAAAATCTTGCTTAGATCATCTACTCAATCTCCATGTCACTGCTGGAAACTTTGCTAAATTTACAGACTTTGCTGTCATCGGTGCTAAAAGAGGTTTCTGTGTACAGCCTTTGATGCATCAGATCCATGCAGCAAGCTGTTAGGAAAGATGGGGTAGACGGGTGTGATTTTGACCTTTCCAGAGTGAGTCATGCCTCTGTGGATATAGAAAGACCTAAACCAGAGTTCATGCACATTGGTGAGAATATTTCCATCAATTCCAATGAGTCTTGGGACAGCCCTAAGGGGAAGAGAACCAAGAATGAGGGCTCGTGTTTGTCTCCACCACCAACCTCCTATACTTAACGTACCCACGGAGTGAGGTAAGACCACGTAGACCTGGACTTTGTTCTTTTGCAGGCAGGGACAGAGGTTAATCTCTTGATGTTTTGAACTGGCTTGACACAAGCTAAACTTCAAAACTGAAGTTGGGTGGTGTAACACAGTGGTGCCTCTTAACACCTTTCCCCACAGAGATCATTTGCCTGATCATGACAAGTAAAACTTCAAGCCCATGACATTTGGTTGTAAGTATGAGGCTTAGAAAATGGGCAGAATGAGTGAGTGCCTGGCTGTAAAACATTGTCAGCATACTGTGAGTGAAACGTGACCTTCCAGTGCCCAAGCACAACCCAGTTTCAGTGTTCCTCCCTTCTGGCATCGAAAATGAAAGGTGGGAGAAAACAAAGCAAGGGTTTCTTCCTTTGTGCCACCATAAATCTGGCTTAGAGATGGTCTGCTTTGACTCGGCCACCAATCGGTCCTTCTCAGGCTTCTTTACATACAAAACCAGCTGAACTACAGGCAGGCTTGGCACATCCTCCCCTTATTGCAGTCCACCCTCCTCGCACCCCAGCCAGGAAGGCAGCCGTTATGCCAGACCTTATGATGGCAGGACTTGGCAGGGATCACAGCGCAGACCCCCTGCCTGAGAGCCCACTAGCACTGCTGGGTCCAGTTGCGCTGGAGAGGTCAGGTTTGAGAGCCGACAAACTGTGCGATTGCAAGCGTAGCTCATCCCTGTCCCTAAACTTTTTTTGGTTGGACTTACCCCCTGCAATGCAACTCTAAATTACGGGAAAGATTTTTTTTGACTCTGAAAAAATCAGTTCAATCATGTTTATTTCCCTGTGCTGCTCCACCTAAAAAAGCGTGTCCAGGAAGTATTTATTTTACTGTAAAGAGGCAGCTTTCATAGTCTCTTTCATCTTTTAATGAGACACAAAAATACACTACTTTAAATCAACAGCACTGAATCCAATTAAAATATATGAGAAATGATATCTGTTTTACTGTCAGACTTCGCAGATGCCTCATGTCTTACAGACAAAAAAAATCCTATACACTTGCTTGTCAAAATAAAATAATTTAAATATTAACTTTTTTCTGGTTTGTTATTTAAAAAAATCATGCTTTTTAATTGCTAACGTATATTCATATTGTCCTCATTTCTGTCAGCAAAATAGTTCTAAACAACCCCATTTTAGCAAGCAAATTTACTACAGTTATAAATAAAGTGATTATGTTAGCAGCTGTAAAATGTTCCAATATACACTGCTACTATTTCTCCAGTAAAGGTTCTAAACACACCATTTCGTGCATTACATGCTATGAGCACGTGGTAGCCCAGGGTTAGGAAGACTACTTTTCCTCAAACCAGCTTTAACCAAGTCAAAAGCAAATCTTGCTCCCACAGAAGTCACAATAATAAAAATCCACTCATTTCAATCTTGTAGGACTGGACAGGCAGCAGTAAATCCCTAAGCAAATAAAATGGACACAAGAATCATGCTGCTTGATGCACCCAAACAACCCCCCGCCCCATCCTTCCCCAACGATCTTCTCATCCCTAATTTACTAAAAGTCAGTTTTCCTGCTGTAATATCATTTTGAAAATGCAGTCTATGTGGTGGGGTTTTTTCCAGTCAGAAGTAGTGCAAAGGATTTATTTAGTGGGCCTTTGAGAATAACTAGGAATACCTAATTTTAGACTTCCCCTCTATTCTATCCTGAAGATCATATCAGTGCACTGGGGGGCTGAGAGGGAAGAATCCCAAGTTCGGTTGCAGTCATTGGGAATTCTGTCTCTGACTTCAGAGAGGCCAAGATTTCTCTCTCAGTAGTCTGTTGTTTACAGATCACAGTATCACCTCAGACCTTTTGTCCACAGCGTCACACAGGGAACTTTTATGTAGGTTTCTTTCCCTTCTTCTCTCCTTGCCCTGTTTTGTGCCCTTTTAAACTGAGTTTAGAAGAGTGTAAGAGCAGCGTCAGTCACCAAGGACAGGGATTGGGGGTTCAGAGAGGAGAGCGCTGCCCTTTACCACAAACACAACTGTGGATGAAATCTAGTGGATTTCAAAGGAAGTCCGGCAGGACAAGCTTAGCTCAGCCTGCCTCAGCCTTTTCTCCGCTAGAAGAGTTTCTTACAGGTATCTCAGATGCCAGTTCCAGATATCCTCTAAAACTAAATAGTTGCTGAACACACACCAACGCTACTATACAGACACCGGCTGAAGGATGTAACTCATTACCAAAAACATAGGAGCAGAAGTGTGCAAACTAATCATTGCAACAACTACGCATTTCAAATTCAGCCTGTTTTCCACCAACAAACACAAATAACATCCCATCCCACTTCCATCCTGGAGGCACTAATTCCGCCAGCTAAACTTCCTGAGATTTCCCTTCAGCCACGAACCACAGGGTGCTGAAACCACTAGGAGCCTTTCCTGCTCCAAACCCTCTTTCACAAAGGGCAACTGCAAGTCTTCTCCCAACCACACCCAGAGAAAGGCTCCCTCATTTATGAAATGCCCATAACAAGGGAAGATGTTTTCATTCCTTCCTTCCCTGGCAAAGTCCCAGGAGCAAGCAGCAACAGGCTCAGGAAGGTTGATACATAATCTGCCGAGCCCAACTCCAGCATTCTTCACTCCTCACATGACAGATCAGATACTTGGTCAAAACATCTCCGACAACGCTGCAGTCCCTCCAGTATCAAAGTAGCCCGTTTTGGTAGGGAAAAGCTTGATGTGTTTGTTACTGCCTCATCTATTTGCTCTGAATAGCCTCTAGACACTTATTATACTAATCACCTCTCTTTTTTCTCCATTTCTAGTCAACATTGTCATCCCTGAACACAGAAAACATGTCATTTACATGCACTTGCTCAGAACAAAGTTAACATGGATTTTCTACTAAAATTAAGCATGCTGCATGCAGTTTTCTTAGAAATTGTGCCCTGGCTGCATCTAAGGCAAGAAACATTAAAAACCCTCCAGTGATCCAAGCTGATTCGGAGATGATAACAAAACCTGAGGTGAAACCAGGTTTGTGCAGTTTGAGAGTTTCAACATGGGCATTTTGCCTAACTTAGAACTGTCCAATTTACCTGTGTCAGTTTCTTAAGAAACCACGTGCACAGTTATATACTCTCATTTGAATTTGGAGATACTATGCGCTGTGTTTTTGTTTCTCATCCTTCCATTCTCATTTCCCGCATCTCTCTGAGGTCCAGGTCTGACCCCTTTGTTTTGCTTTATTACACAGGACAGTAACCTGGCCAAGAGAAGACCTGGATTCTAGTCCCAACTTTCCATCAACCTTCTTAGTGTCCTCAGGAAATCACTTCATCGCTCTGCCTCTCTGCTTCCAGTCTCACTCCTTACTTGCAAAAACAGACAGGGCCATATCCTTCACTCCATGTTTGCCTGATGCATCCAAATGGGATTTGGGTAGAGAAAGTAAAACAACTGCTGTTATAGTTAAAATAAATTATAATGCCCCTAAGTCATGAGCAGTGCCATTAATGTTGAGGGGAACACTGAGTAAGGCAATGCTCTATTTGTGTCAGTGTCCTAATGAGGAGGAACCATTTTCATGTCTCCTGTCTAGGTTGCCTTCATGAAATTTAAAAGAAAAAAATAGACATACTGTTACTGCAGTGTGGAAAACTCAGCCAGGAATTTCATTAGTTTCTTTTCCAGAGAAAGGAAGTCACTAGGAATACATAATATGTCATGAAGAAACACAAACAGCCCAGCAAGGCCTCTTCCTCTCTTTTCTTCCCCAAGGGTCAATAATTACTTTACAGGCCATTTCAGGGTCTGTTTGTGTTGGAAAAAGTGTGTGTACCTGTAAGCTAGATGAATAGTGGTGGTATTACTTTAACCCCAGATGAGATGCAGCATTGAAAGCATGAGGCAGATGCAGTAATGCTGGTGCCACCACTCCAGCTGTGGTGGTAGAAAGGCTGTTCTTTTCATCATTTAGCCAGTTCATTAGCAATCAAAGAGCAGAGCCACCAGTGAGCATCTTGTATGGTCACCTCCATTGTGAATTCTCATAAACGTACAGTGGATCAGCCTGGTGGCTTTCAGCAGTGCAAAGCCACACCACCTGATGGTGCCAGCTTCTGGCAGGACTTCAGGACTATTGGCTGCTGATAGAGCTGAGACAAGCGTGGACAGGAAATGAGGGATAATGAAGGTGACCTGCTTTAAGGGATCCTTTTAGGAGTTGCACCAGTTTCATGTGAAGTTTTTTTCTCCCAGGACAAAAACCACTGCTGCGTTAGCTAATACAAGGAGGAGTATTACACGATGATGGATGTGTGAAAATGACACATCAAAACAAAACAGCACACCCCATTTCTCCCCCAGGGGAGAATATGGAAGAACAAACCACATGTGACAGTATCGGTCATTGCTTAATGAACGTCTCTGGGACTTTCAGATACTGCGGTGATGTGGACAACATGAGAACCTGTTTGGAGTTGCACAGCACAGTGGTAAAATGGCGAAAACTTGAAGGTCATTTGTTACTGCCTCACCTATTTGCTCTGAATAGCCTCTAGTCACTTACTGTACTAATCACCATGGTCCATCACCGTGATCTTTTCAGCATGATAATTTTTACCTGCATGCTGGTCTAAGAGTATCTCAGAACTCAGAAGTATCTCTTCTATGTGGTTTCTATAGAAAATTTTTGGAAAATGAAGGGATTTGTGAGAAATTATTCTAGAATTATTCCAACCTCAACGTCAGGAAAAAAAGTACAATTATTGTCAAAATGTTCCATTTCTTTATTTTCTAAATGAATTGGGCTATTTAGCGATAATTTTCTGGTTTGGGATGTTAATCATTTTAATATTAGAAGAATAAAGAATTAAAAAGATAACATCAAAACCAAAATTATTCTGGAATTGTTGAAGGAAAAGTTTGGATTGACACATCCACATTTTTCTTCATTGAAATTATTTGCGAACACTTTTTGTATTTCTGTTCTTATTCCTTATTTAATTTTATTTTGATCTCAAATGTATTCATATTTTAGGAAAAATATTTCTCATGCTACTTGGCTTCAGGGTCACCATTCCTATGTCTATGTGAGATAATGTAGAAGGACACCGCAAAGATGACTATGTGGGTTCTAGGTATTTGAGGTCTTTTCTGCAGAAAGACAGTCCTCCACCAGCATCTTTTGGCCTGTTACAGCAGTGTGCTGCACTTAAAATTAACCTGAATATCTAACACTTCATTTGTATCAGGCTTTGGATAGTAGACCAAAGGAAAAAAGGACTAAACAAAACCATGTTCCAGGTCCTTCACAATCACAAGAAGAATTATCTAAAAAGTACCTCTTCTTTTAATATGGAAAATATGTACATGTGTAAGTACTGTATTTTTACAGTCATATTTTAAATTTGTGGAAGCATCAACATAAAAGACATACACAATCTCTGACATAAAAACCTGAACATTTGTCAAGTAGAAAAATCACAAAGAAAAACTCAGTCAAGGTTCAGTTCATATGTAAAGTCAATGGTGATTTAGTTTATAAAATTTTCATATTGTTCTTTCATCTTGCTCTTCTACTCCTCAAACTCAAAACATGGATAAGAAATAAGGGACAAGAATGCAAACTGCCAAATGGTAAAAAAAGGCAGTAAATAACAGAATACACACATCCCAGTATCTACATGGTTTAAGCTCTCTTGAATAAGTCTTTTAAAGGGAAAAAATAAGTTAAAGTTCTTGGAATAATGTAGCACATGAGTTTCTGGGTACAAAAAAAAGAAAAGGAAGTGAAGGGAAAGCTGGATATTTGCTGTAAAGCATTAACTGCTTTCCTTTCGATACAAATTATCCAAAGGAATATATGTAAGGACCACGTTCAGAGATATAATTTACCTTGAAATTGTGAAGTCCACGTCTCAGGAGACACATTGTCTATTTAAAATACACTAATGTTATTCACCACCCTGATGGTATTTATAAACCCTTTCTTCCCTTTTCTTCTGTCATTTTATTTTGTCCTATGGCTTTCTCCAGTCTTCAGTCCTCCACTAAGGTGAATAAAAAAAAAACGACGCACAACTTAGAAAGCTGAAAATGCCTATTCAACCACCTTCAGCCTTATATGAACCTTTCCGCAATTTACTGGAAGAATAAAAAGCCAGGCAATCTTTAAAGCATCTTAATTGTTCTCTGAGTGTAATAGAACCCTCAGGAGACATGACCCTAAGTTGGCTGTAAATCACACTTGATTCCATGGGCTGTGCTGTTCCTGTCTGTCTATGGAACATATATGACATTAAAGTAGATTATTAAATCACACACATGCTTATTTTTCAAACAGACCTTATTAGTTCCTGCCTTTACTTTTTTTCTCTTTCTTTCTTTCTTTCTTTCTTTCCCGAAAGAAAGGTAGGAAGTGGATACGATAATGGCAGGGGAACAAATGGTTGCTTAAGTATGAAAAAGGGTGTGAGTAAACAGTAATTAATCTGCCATGGCTCTTACCATTTTTTCTAAGAAGCCCTAGTCAATCAATCTTCTTCCAATCTGTCTACCCTTGCCCTTTTACCACCAGTATATCATCTATTCGCCCACAAACTCATTTACCAGTTGTCTCCATTCCTTTCCTGAATTAAAACTCTGCCAACCTCAAATGGTTCAAAATCTCCCTCCAAGTTATGCCAAACAGCTTCTCAGAAACCTTCGGCACACACCTATCCTCTAGGCTGAGAACCATTTCTCTCCTTATTTAACCTTGCCAGAGCTCAGCACCACACCCTTGGCTCCGATCCTGCACAGTAACCACCTTCTCAGCCTCCAACACAAAAGCACACAGGCATACTGTCCTCTAATACAAATAACCACGTCTTGGACTCGGATTATTTTTTCCCCTTTATAAGAAGAATTCATTCACTGTCAACCCATAATGCTTCTGTTTGTTGTTGCTTTCATTGAAAAATCAGGAGCACGTAGAACAGGAAGAAAGAACTGAGGATCTTAACATTTGCCCTATAGGGAAGAAAGAAAACTACCCTACCAAAGCTTCTGTCTCCTCCATCTTACATTTGTAGCTATCAGGTAAGAGGTTTCCTTGCCAGAAGAGCAGACCCTTCAAGGGTGGAATCAGCTTCAGACCTGAAAATATATGTCAGTGCTAGTACCTCCACAAATATACTAGCACGGTGATAGCTGAGACTTAATTTACTAAATTTACAGTAATCAGCTGCCCCTTTTTTACTCTGCACACTATGCACATACCCTGGCTATCCATATCAGTAGCTTAAATGGGAACCACCAACCAACAGGACCTAGAAGAAGTAATCAGTCTGAGGCAAAAAAAAAAAAGTGTTTATAAAGCTGTATACAAATGGACTCATGGAGAAACCTGAGGCTAAATTAATTCTTCATGTGCGTTGCTGCCTCTAGAACCATCTTCTGGGAAATTGAGGTGGTGTAATATGGTGAAAAGCCCAGGCACCAATTACAATACAGGAAATTACATTTAAACATAAGCAGCAGCTTTTCTACAATGAGGGTGGTCAAACACTGAGACAAGTTACCCAGAAGAGGTGGTGTAGTCTCCAGCCTTGGAGATATTCAAACACCAACTGGACATAGTCCTAGGCAACCTGTTCTAGTTGACCCTGTTCTGAGCAGGGGGTTGGATTAGCTGATCTCTTGAGGTCCTTGTAAACCTCAACAACTTTGTTATTTTTGATTCTGTGAGTGACCTTCGTGCTTTAGTACTCTCTCAAGGACAAATATATCTGCTGGAAGGACGGAACATGGAACTATTATAGTGTCCCTCTCTCCCACTGTTACTGTGGTGGTCAAAAGAAAGTAGTGTGAGACAAAGACAGCAGAATTGTTTCTGTAAAGACCCTTATGTTGAATGCTGAGAGGGCAGATGGAGGTTGGAGGAGGCAGGAAAACCTAAATGTGTGCATGAACTGCAGAGCTGCAAGAGTACTGCTGGTTCCAGAGACTGACCAGCTCCTGTCCAGTTTTGAGGTCCACACTACAGCGTGCCCTGGAAGTAAGCTGTGATTCCGCTGGTTTGGTGCCCAGTGGAAGCACTGAGGCACTGCAGTGCGTTGAGCAGGGTAACTGCAACTCCAAGGGCAATCTAAGATAAGTGGATTGGATCCCTAGGATAGTTACCCTTCTGAAGTGCTTAAAGGCACTTGTGTGATATGGCCTGGTAGCTGGCACAAATCCTCCTAAAGCTTTGTTAGGGTGCTAAACCACCAGGCCAAACCAATTCAGGGCTCGCTTTAAGGCTTCAATTCTGGCATCCCATTTGAGGAAAACAGTATTCCCATTACAAACTCACAAACCAGGTGGGTTGCACAGCCTTTAAAAGTTTTTCTGCAAGGAAAGCAGAAGGGTGGGAGATGCAAAATAAATACTGGAGAGGCATAAAGCACCCACCTGGGTTTCCTTAGCAAAGATTAAATGCCAGAGATTCAGCCAACACTGAAAACAACTACGCAGCAGCATGCCTGCGGTTCCCTTGAAAGCTCAGTACAGTCTGTTACCACTTTAATATTAGAATTAATTGAAGAAAATTGAGAAACTAACTCAGATTTGACCTCTGGGTATTCTGCTCAATAAGTCCAGTTTAGCCCAAAGGCACATAAACTAAGGAAAATTATTAACCCAGTAGGTGCTGGCTTAACATATGCCAGCTACAAAACAAACATCCTACAGTTTCAAGGCAGTTTATTTTGGTCCTAAGAAGCAATGTATCTCACTTCCCAGGAAGACAATGCAGTTCTGTGACATGCAGCTACAGTACAGATGGAGTGCTGGTTGATCGCATAATATTCTGGTGTTGGAAAATTCAAACATGAGCTGTCTTCATAGATTGGGAGCGCCTTTCTTGCACCATTTCCAGGTTTGTTGTCACTCATAATATTTGAGGGAATGCTTCATGAACCAATAATGCAGCTGCCCTGAAAATGTTCCACAGGAGCTGTCAACCATCCTATTAGCACACTTACTGACACTGGCCACAGCTGAGTCTCTTTAAACACACCAGTCTTAAAGTAGAAAATAGTTTTACTGAAGGATGTACTTGGCATTTTTCAATAATAAAATGCTAAATAAATAATGGCATGTTTTCCTTTAAAATTTTTAAATGCAACTGTATCTATCTGGACTCACTTTGCAGACATGCATTAATTCATTTAGATACAGCATCTGAAAAAGTGGCTCTCAACTTGTCAGTAATGTGCATCTCCTAATGAATAGGGAATTATCACATTCCATATTTTCAGTTGCTAATGGCCATTGAAGGCACTATACATATATATTCCATTTAAAATTTTAAATCATGTAGAATTTTTTCCCCTAAATTTGGGCTTATTTCTACCTTGTCAGTCATTCTCCAGAATATGGCGTGCTGCAGTGTGTGCTTCTAATCACACTGAACATGTATAAACTTAACCTCTTTAAGGAATGCAGATTCCTAAGGACCTTTCAAAATTATCATGGTTCCCTACTGTAATCTACATCCCCTTCTTAGTGCTGGGTTATCTCAAGTATTATCTAAAAATATCATTTAACTGCCATTACTAGTAAGTCACTGAGAGCAGAATAGAATTCCATTTTGAAGATGATGCGATTTGTGACCAATCTTAGAAGAGAGGATGGGAACTCACAGGCCACTCATCAAGTGATCTACATTTCCTGAACTCATCAGTCTTATCCCTGCTGTTCTCGTCCATTATGCCAAAGGTGCAATTCTGCCATGGAAGGTCATGCTCAATGCAGGAAAAGCTGTATTTAATCAAGCTTGTGTTCTGCCAGCTGAAAGCTTTGAATAATCAGACTTAAGTTTGGTAGGAAATTATTTTTCATTCCTGAATATTCTTATGGCATTAAGAATTGTTACCTAAACAAAAAATTAATCATGTGATGCCATTGCAAAGAGATCTTTTTTTGGGGCATCTACATCCCCAGACACACCAGTAAGGTGCAGAATTCTTTGATTATACTTGGGGTTGGTGGTACTTCTCAAACTTTGGGAGTACACAGGGGTATGTTGACTTCAGGAATACGCAGGCAGACTGAAGAGATTTTTACCCATGAAGAAAGTTTGAAGGAAACAAGTTTGTTTAGGTAAAAGAGGGCAGAGGGGGAACATTTGTTCTGTTCCTTGATTCAGTTTATCTTTAATCCCTAGTTTAAAGCAATCACAAGGCACTGTGATTTATAGAGCATGTCCCACCTAAGGCAAAGCCCCCCACCCCAGCATCTGGAAACGCCAGCTGCCAGACTGTCCTTTCCTGGGCTTCAGCAACAGCAATGGTAGCGGCATCCTTGCTGCTAATTTCACCCTCTCTCAACCCACGTTAGCTGTAGCTTCAGAACTAGAGATGGGAAAGAAGCAAGCAGCTCCTTTTGCAACAGTGGAGATGGGTCTTGAACATTACGAGAAAACTCCAAAACCCAACAAACTTCAGCCTCATCGTATGCCATAACAAGTCACATACTCCTGGTTTACAAACTTCCTTGCTGGGAGTCTTTCAGACTAAATCACAATATCTGCTAGGAGCGGTATAAATATAACTGACTGTACGTCAGCTATGATCTTGGACAGGGCAATCTCTTGTGACTTACTAGTGCTGCAACTCTGGATTTCAGTGGTGATTTTGCCATCCTGACTGCAGATGAAAGCTGAAAATCATGATTTTTGTTAAAAAAGTCTGGAAAAATGAATTGGTTCAGACAAAGTGCTTTGTTTTTAAAATCTAAAATACTCAATCTTGATGTAAAATAATTCTATAATTCTTACTGTCTTTCTAAGGACACATTCTGTGAGCCTACAATACCTGTCTTAGAAAATATGGAATTTGGACAACTTCAAAACATTGTCCCAGAATATTTTCAAGGCAAATTGTTTATCCAAACTGCCTTTTTCCCAGGAACAGCATTTGATTCAATCAAATGTTATGGGCTAAAGTCTGTCATTAGCAGATTAACAATCGGTCCTAATTGTCCTAGAATATAGAATTTCAACAGATTCAGTGACAAGGCAGTAGATTTTTTTTCACCTGGGATTCATATGACCTACTCCTCTGTACAGCACACACATGGAGGTCCTGAGCTCATGGGTTACTAGGGCCTCTAAGTTATAAGCGAAGAATTTGAAGTAGAACCTTTAACCTGACTAGAGTAATGTGGTTTTGGCAAGTATCTCTTTTTTCCAGTAACATTGCTGACATCTTGCCTAGATTTAGCTTAAGACTGTTCATGTGAGCACTGGTCTCGTTCAGGCCCTGGGACAGCGAAGAGATAATGATGTTATCATAAGCATTAAGCATCCTTACATACACCAAATAGTCCTATGTCTGCAGTAGATATTCAAATCTATCCTTTAAATACCTTTCCCCTCGGTGCTCCCAAACTATCATGTAAACTATGGAAATCATACCACTGAGGTGAAACCCCTTTTTCAACTTTGTAGAGTTCATGAAATGTTTCATTGTATTTTGTCTCCATCTTTAAGAGAAAGGATGGTCTTTGTAAGGCCTTCTCTGTCCTGAACGGATTAAAAACTGATTTGGCCCCACTGGCATGTAAAGGAGCAGATATGACCCACTCGCAGCTCACTAAACACCCTCTTGAGAATTCTAAATATTTACAGATGACCCACCCCCCCTCTCAGCCCCCACTCCCCTGCACCACCCTGAGCAATGGTGGAAACAGACTCCTGTCACACCACCCTTTTCCAGTGCCTCTTTATATTAAGCCAGGTCAGATGGGGTCACTGGTCTTTGATCTACTGTATTTCTTCATTCTTGTTTGAAACTACCCAACCTTTGTCACATTCCCATAACTCATGACAATGAAAGCAGCAGCTGTCTGCTCCACTTCTTAACTAATAACTTCTGTTCAGAGTGGGAGGGAAAACCAGCTTTGTAATAATGCGGGATTTTCTGTTGGAAAACCAAGCACTAATAACTTCATGTTGTGCCCTTGTCTCCCCTCTTACTCCAGGAATACCTACAGACCACCTCTATTTTCCCTTTGCCTGTTTCTACCCCTCTTCTTTTCTGTGCAAGAGCGAGAAGCAGAACTTTGTTACCTTTGTGATTATTAGCAGCCCTGGGTTCATACTGATTAGTCCCAGTGGCACAGGGTTAATGAGTTAAGTGTGCTTATTCAATTAAGCCACCTCTGTGTTTTAGCTCACATAAATTTTAACCTGATCGCTTCAAAATTACCTTTGGCACTATTCAGTAATAGAATAAATTGAATAAATTGAATCAAAAGAAAAATGAATGCCTTCTTAGTTCTTAAGTATGTGTGTACTTGATTTGCCCTCAGTAAAATAAATGGATGGAAAGCTTAGTAGAGGTATTCTGATCAGTTGATATCCAGTTTACATCATGGAATACAGGCAAACCGGAATCCTCTTGCATCCTAACCTAATGCTTGGAAGTATTTGGCACTGTTATATGAATTTTAGGTTGTTTTCAGTGAAAATTACTCAGTTATCTATTTTCCTCAAAATGCCCTCAGACTACACCTTTCAGCAACCACTTCAGTGCCTTAACTCAAAAACAGTATGAATGAGCCACTTCATTCATAATACTGGAGCACCTTTTCTAATACAGCTGCAGAATATAGCAATTTACTTCCCTCAAAGTTGCATTTTTGGAACTGTAAAACAGTCCTGGCTGTCACACTGCAGCATGGGAGACCGACCGATGGCTACGGTTAAGGCACTGCAGGATGAAATGGAACAGCAGAACACAAGAATCTTCTCATCTATACATAAGATGTAGAAAGAAAATCCACTGGATCCCAGTCCGTACTTTCCGGCAATGAGCATTTGAGTGCTAAAAAGGTATTTGACTTTGAATGCTAATTATCATTGAAAAGCATCACATTTGAATCTCTCTGATTAGATGGAGGACTTTCATCATGGCATTACTAATTACATTTGTATACACACTGACTGCCCTTAAAAACACCCTCTTAAGGTAAGATTCACCTCATCTAACATTAATCATTTAAAAATTAGGCATCTAGTCTAAGCCAATTATCTCAGCTGCCTCTGTATTCAGTGAAGAGAGACCGACACCTCCAGAGCATGATTCATCCATCTTAGAAGGGGATGAATCTCTTGTTGATTTGTTCCACTTATAACATGATGTCATCAAACACAGTTAAATGAAATGACTTCTGCAGTGAGTACAAATAAAAAGCTGGATGAAGAAAAAAAAATACAACTCCAACCAAACCACCAAATGAATGAACACAATATTTCCAGTAGTGCCATATGAAGTGTTTTTATGAAAATTAATGTAATGTTATTCATCCATCTGGGTTTCTTCATGTAAGAAGAATATTGTCCTCAAAGATGATGACCCTCTGCTTATATTCAGTGGTATACAGAATGCCCCAGACCTGAAGAAAAAGTGAAGGTAATACACTAAGAAACTTTTAGCAGGGAAACAACTTAAATCTCCCTGTATGAGAATGATTTGAATCCATTCTCTTGGGGTCAACTGATATCAAGATTCCTATTGGACTGCAGTAACTACACCTCTGAAAATATCTGATGTATGTTGTTGTTTTCTCTAACAGCTGTAGGTAAATTTGCAGCTGGAGCATGCTCATTTTATTTAGAAACTTTAGGAAACCTTGCGCTTCGGTGACTTTCTGCTATTGGTAATGTCATGTAATGGGATATTTACCTGATTCACTCCCTACACTGCACATAACTAGCCTTTCTTCTGGACTGTGTTCTTCTTAATCATGTGCCTTTAAATCAGCCCGTAACTTGCCCTGGGGAACATTCAGAAAAACAATCTTTCACAGTAAGTGTTTCAAGGGGCAAAAGAGATCTTGCATGTCCTGTAAAAACATAAAATAAAAATATAAATTGAATTGCATTAAGGTCCTGTGCAGACTAAACTCAAATTAAAATAGTCCTAGAGATCACTTACTTATTTGGCAGTTTAATCTGGCCTAGAATCCAGAACTGATTGCTGAACTATCTCTTAGAAACACGATCTTCAAACTTCATCTTATTCACAGAGACCTTGGCAGCACAAACAGGCAGTACATCACTCCAGCTGTACCTCTGCTGCATTGGCCTCTGGTTCTGAATTACAGCATCTATCACATTCTGGCTTTTGCTTGCCAAGCTTTTAAAAGTGTGCTCTTGCTCACTGTACCTTATGAACGGCGTTCCCTTCCATCATTGGCCCTGCTTTTGAAGTTTACTGATATCGACTTATAAAATATTCTCTCTCTGCATGCCTAACCCCTCTGACTACTGTGTAACTGAGACATACATGCATATCGCAAGTGTCAAGTCCCAGTTTGAAAGTGCTTTCTCTTGCTCACGCAGACTGTGGAAACTCCTGCCCATAAATATCTGAACCTCATACGCTTTTAAAACTAGACACAACATACATCCTTTGGTTAAGATCTATTTATAATTAATAACATGGCACAGACTGGCAGATACTTCACTGAAAAGACTACAGACATAAACTCTCTCTCTATGTATATGTGTATACATATATATCTGGAGATGTGCTCTATTCCTCTTTTCAGTTTTAATACCGTCATAGATCATATTTGTTTTCAAATTATGTTTTGCTCTGAATTTTTATTTTGTAATAAAAAGATGAATTTTGCATGTTGACAAGTACTGGCCTCCAAGTCACATCCTCACTCTTTAACAGCCTGATCATGAAGACAACTCCCTAGCTTTCACTACCCTGCCCCTGGTTTTATTTCATTTTGCCCAAAATGCTGAAAATCACTGAAATTAAATAATCTGGTGGCTACTCAAAAATGGTCTTTTTTTCTGAAGACTATAAAATTGTTGTAATACCGTGCTCTATATATGTATACTAGGCATTAAACTTAAATGAGAGTAACTGGGAAGCTAAGCTCCAGGCTTGAGAGCAAATGCTGTAGTCAATGATTCACTGCATTGTCCCTTGATATACAACTATACGCCATGAGAGGGTCTGTCAATACTGAGCCTGGGCATGCTGCCTTCTCTTGGGGCTTGCCTTGGGGCTCCATAACTGGCAAATACTCAGAAGGACCAACCTCCTTCCTCATCCTTCCTGCAAAGGAAATACACAGGTGCACCCACATGGGAACCACAACATTGTCTGCAGAGGTGCTCGTCTAGATGGTGGAAAGCCCTACACTGAACTTTGGCTAACTCAGATGGTCTGTTGAGATGCAACTTAGGATACCTAGAATGTAACAGTCTGGTTAATAAGGTTGGCAAGGTGTTCATATCAACCTTAAGTAATTATGAACAATGACAAAACTGTACAAAATTATGAGGCTCGTGGTCTAGTATATAGCAAGAACAAAAGTGGACATATGGCATACTGTAAATATTAGTCTATGTTGTGTGCTATGTATAAGTTTAAATATGAAGGCTTACAGATATTTGATATCTGTAAATGCATTTATTCTACATTAAACTAGACTGGCTATTTTCTACCTACTACAGCCTTTAATGTGATTTTGAGAAAGTAACAATACTAGACCCACTGTATGATGCAGGAGTTACCGGGGCAAGCTGTTGGGAACCCACTCAAAGCATAAGAAACAGGATTAGTCAAAATCTGAATAGAAAAGATGTTGAGACTTCACTAGATGTTTTCTTTCAACAAATTGGGATATAAATCTTTGAGCACACATTTCAGGAAAGGTCTCATTTGTGAGAAAGCCATATAGCTCCTCTCTTCAAAAAAGAAAAAAAAAACCCACCACACCACCATGCCTTTCTGTGCAAGTGCTGTCTTTGTCTTTCGTTAATAAATGAATTGATTGTGTATTCAGAATGATACTTTTGATATCAGTTCTGACTGTTTTCAATGTACAGTGATTATTTAAAGAAATTAAAAAGATGTTGCTAGCAGTAGTTGTAGAAAATGTCTTTGGAGTGTGCAAGAGACAGGCAATCTACACAACAGATTCTGAGGTCTAAGTCAGAAAGAGGTCTAATAGTCAGAAATCACACCTCTAACTTCTGACTCAAACTCTAAGCATGTCCAAGATGTTCTCCTTTAAAAGAGAAAAATGGAGGAAATAACTTTGGACCTTTCAGTGAGACAGACAAAGGAACATGTCTTCTGTCCTTGTCCTCTTTCAGAGCCCACAAAAAAGCATCTGTGGGAGAACAGGAGATCTCAGAACTTTAACAGCTGACCCTTCTCCAAAGAGTTGACAAGTGAGGGAGTCTGGATCAATGAAATGTTTTATAAGGAAAAAACCCACAAAGCAAGTGGAATTGCAGACTACTTGACCATTCGGCTAAAGAAGGTGTACGACTTCATTTAGTCATTCATTAGATGCCAAAAAAATAGATATTTAAATTATACCGGTTGGTGAGAAGGAATGTTGATAACAAACTGTCAGTTCATAGATAAAAACAGTGGGACTTTATTCCATACTTTTGAAAACACAAAGCGTTTGAAATAAAGGGTTAAATTCAGTCCCTGGAGAATGGAAAGTGAGTTAGGGAAAAATATGCAAGCTGATAGACACCCAGTTAAACCACCTTTATACACACAAATCAGTTGCAGAGAACTAGGGGAAAGTCTACTTTGACAATGGAAAAACATGATGAATTTGAAAAAAGTCACTGAACTGCAGTGGCTTGTATAGCTGAAGGTGTCACAGAAGTTCTGCTTTCTCATTCAGCTCTTTGTATATGCTTTGGGGAGGAGGAAACTTTTGGCATCATTATTGGTATTATAAGCATCATTACTGCCACTTTTCCTTTTTGACAGGACATTATGATATATTACCTCACTTTATCGCAGTTTATGTTATTACATAAATGCTAAAAATGACAAAGTTTGGAGAGTACAGGTATTCCTAGAAAGTGCCAAGCAGACTGTAAATCATATTAAGATAATCTGGGGACTTGAAAAGAATTGTGAGTTGAACAGCTTTGTGTGGCTCAAACATATAATGGTACTTTTAGATTATTCAGTTGCTGGCTGCAGCATCAAGCATTGGAAAGGAAGTAACATCTAAGGCAATGTATAAAAGAGACCTCACACCTAATTTTCTCCTCTATTATTACGTACTTATTTATCATTGTTTATTTATACCTTAGTAATAGCAAGAGGTTCCAGGCAGAGATCAAGCCTGAATTTTAGTAAAAAAAAGATTCCTGTCTCAGTTAATCCAAATATAAAGTGAAAGACAACAGGTAGATACAATGTGAGAGGAGGAGAAGGAAGGTGACAGTGATGATTATTGCAGTAAACAGCAGTCACCAATTACATAGTCATTGTTTAGCCTTCTTTGTAAAATATAGTACATCTGGAAGGCTGGTAATTGTTATCTTTAGGTCTGTCTTTAGTTTCTGTAAACTAGCAGTGTCCCTTAGAGCTACTTGGAAAATGTTTTTCCCCAATGGGAAACATAGAAAGCTTCATATTTTGTCTACATGAAAAAAGAGGAAAATAATTCACATATTTCAATGCATTAGGGCCTGAAAGGGCCAAGTAGATCATCTAGCCTGACCTCCCATACATCTCAGGCAATTTATTTTCTTTTAATTATCTCTCTATTAATCCAGGTAACCTATTTTAATTAATGCAGAGTCTCATCCTGCCTTGATCCGGAAAAGTTGGTACATGATGTATCCTTAATTTTCTTTTGCTAATTTGTTGTTCTGGCTAACTACCCTGACTGCTGGATATTTTGCCATGTTACTAGTTTAAGTTTACCTGGTTTCACTTGCCAGTCATTAGTTGCTATTGTGACCTGCTCCGCTAGATTAACATGTTTGTTGGCAGCTGGAATCATCTTCCAGGAAGGTAATTCAGGGGAGTTCTCAATCAGCTTTTGGATAAATAAAGTTTCTCAGTTCAAAACAATTTTCCCATCTTCAGAATAATTTTTTTTTGTCTTTTTTATATCTCCTCAGCTTTTGGACATCTTTTCCCACTGAGAGCAACACAAGAACATAGTGCAATACTCCATCATCCTTCCCACCAATGTGTTATTAGACTCATAAACCACTCTCATGTCATGCTCTGTCCCTAGCTTGTTGCTTATATACCAAGGAGTGCCTTAGTCCCTTTTGCCAAGGCATCATATATGCAGTTTAATTGCTTCCCCACTCTGACTCTTAATCTCTTCCTGAGGAACTAGTCAGGATACACTGTCCGTTTCTCAGTGTGATGTGTTCCTTGTTCTACATTACAGCACATTTCGCTTTGTTAAAATACACATTGCTCAAATGAACCCACCTTGCTTTGCCCTCTCCTGATCATTATGGCAAATGCTGCCACTTGTCTCAGCAGTAATTATTTTTCTTTATTTCCAGGTCACTGACAAAAAAATATTAATAGCTTTAGGCCTATAGACATCGCCTTGAATTCATATTAGAAATCGTTTGATGTTTCATATTAACACCGACCCTGTCAATATGCTGTTCTTAGTATGTTCAAAATACACTCAGTTTGCGCTGTATGTGCTGAGTTTTAAAGCGTGTCTTCTGGTACTGTGGTGTTTATCAGATGTCCAAATATGCTGTGGCAATCAGATCATTATGTTTGTCAAATCTTTAATTTCACAAAGAGGATATCCAAGTCACATTGGGCAAGGGTTGCAGACTTGCTTGGGTCTACTTACTCAAATATTAAGAAAGCATACAAACAACAAGGATCAAAATAGGATCTCCATGATGATACACACACAGTATGTCCCTTTGACAGTGTGAACTTAAAATGAACACAACATAGCTTGTTTCTGTAGATAACAGTCTTTATATGTTTGAAGCTGAAATGCACAAAAAACAAAGGGATAATGATTATGTGGCTAAACACACCACAGTTGGCTGGGGGAGATGTCAGGAACTTCCTAGTGAGAGGGGAAGAGCTGAAGCTGAAACCCTCAGAAGCTGATTTTCTCAGATTTTCTATAAATACAAATGCTCTGTACTGTGTTTAAACATTTCAGATTAGTTGCCACAGTTCTCTGACTTCTGCATTTATTTGTCTGAAGAAGGTAGGTGCTGGGAAAGTAGAGAGGTTGAATATAACTGTTTCTGCTGTTTTTTTGTACTCTGTACTGAGGTCCTGCCATGAACAGATTCCAGCAGGGAACTAACATTACAGTATCAAGACTTAGGACCTGATTCAAGTTACAGTCCAGTCTACCACAGAATGAAATCAGTTGCACTTCACACTTCTGCAACCTCCTGTCATCTGTAGAGATCACAACCCTATCCTCTTTCATTCCTTTTTGGGGGTGAGAGGAGGAATAACGGAGCTTTTCCAGGCCCCCTATCTGTATGTAGCTCCAGCGTATATCTCTTGCTTTCCTTGTTTTCCTCTGAACCAGGAGGAAAAGTCTGTCTATTGAAATGCTAATAGAGGAATAAACCGTATAATAAGACTGCATCCCCTTTGGGCCTACATGTAATTTACACATAAAATGAAACTGCACATGGCCTTGTTTCATAGCATATTTGTTTAATTATCTTTCTTAAAAAGCTTTTTTCAATTAATTTTCAATATTTAAAAAAGGAATAAAAATGACGATTTATCTGTGTACCTGATAATTAAGTATAGTTTGGGGAATAATTACATTATCTAATAGCAGAAATTTGTCCAGATCTAATAACTGGCATTTTTCAACAGTTTTGCTTGCTTTCTTGTTCTAGTTCAAAAGAAGTTTACATTCTGCATGTTTCAGACAGTCCTCGCTCATCACACCAGACGCTGATCAGTTGACCAAAATGGCTCTGACTTCCCTGACAATGAGCCAGGAAAGAGTGGACAGATCCAGGCTAGCTTGAATCTCTCCAAGAGGGACATTTGTACAGTTCTGGTACAATCTGGTAGAAGTATAACCAATAGAGCTAAGAAGGTATTCAGTTTTTCGCGAGCTCTCATTGCCTTTGAGAAACCTCAGTCTGACATACTGTGTTGAATTCTGATGATCCTTTTCCAAGAACGCCAGAACATCCTTGTTCAATTTTAGTTGGAACAGTTGTGGAAGAGAGCTTTTCAAGAACTAATCACATGAGAGAAAATATTTTTTTGGGGGGGAGAATGTTGTTTAGCATAGACAAGTAAGGACCAAGAAAGATAAAATTATTGTCTGAAAATACATGGTGCTTGGATTAATACCAAAAAGGGAAAACGTAAGCCAATTAGGTACAATTAGCATCTTCTGGGTCAAACCCAGTCTTCTGATTTTTCTGCTGAGGAGGTAAGGAACAGCTGTTTGAGCAAGTCCTGCCTAGGGAGCCATTTCCCTCCTTCCCCATATAACTGGTCTAAAATGGCCATTGCAGCTTTTTACAGTGCTGTGAAGGGGCTGAGGAGGCGTCCTCCTGCAGGTAAGGTACCTAGCCCTGCATGGTCCCAAGCTGCTGCCATCATCTCATCAGCTTGCTATAAATGGGGAAGTCCCAGTTCTGAGATCCAGCACACTCATCTGTGAGCGCTGGAGCAATCAGATTTGAACTAAAGGCATGTACAAAAAAAGGGGCACAGGAAATAGAATGAGCAAAACAAGCAGCTTGGTGTTTCAATAAATGAAATTACTTAATTTAGATGGCTGGATGTAGCTAATATTGGCTACTATTAGCATAACACAGGCCAGAACAAGAAGCATTGTTTCATCTAGAACTCAGAGTCTTCATCTAACAGTGTGGAACAGACAGTAGTGAAATGGACTCTGCATCACTGTGAGCTCCTGCACCACAGGAGGAGCTGGAACTTTCTCATATGGACCACCTATATAAAATCAAAGATCTATTCTGTCCCCATAGGTGTAATTGCTTCTGTACTGCTTAGCTACAGAACAACTGTGCTGGAGTGTCATAACTATTTTGTCACTGAACAGATTTAGTAAACAGCACATATAAAAGTCATGTCATGCATTTCACCAGTCTCGGGGCTAAGTGAAGGCTGATTTGTGCAATCAGAATGGTAAGGGAAGAGATAATGAGAAAGCATTAATGAAAGTTCTTCTCAGTAGGTTTTTCCAATACCATTATTATTAGTTGCCAGTTACAGTCTGTTGCTGATTCACGCTAGGAATGCAAGTGGGACAATGGGGTTTCAGGTCAAGTACTTGTCAGCTGCCTGACAAGGTAAAGATCAGGTTTTCTTCAAACTGTCAAACATCTAAAAGCAATGCTTGGTTTCTCAGCTAATGCTCTCCACTCCACAAGAATACAATGCTTCTCTCGGCCTGCAGCCCTGATAGAGGAAATAATAGCAATAAAAAAAAAAAAAAAAGTTGAGAAACAACCTTACCAGCCTTATTTAAACCTTCCTTTGCACTTTCTCCTGCTTCTTTCTCTGCTTCTGGTTTATATCACCTCACCTTGTAGTTAATCAGGCTGGTGCTGACAATTAGGATTGTTAACACTCTCCTTTCAGGAGGCTGGCTCTCCAATTAGGCTGCCTGCCCTGTTCCAGGCAGCCAGAAGACAACATGACTGTTCCATGTGTTTAGTCCTAACAGCATCTGCAGGGACACCTGGCAGCAAAAGGTAGAGCTTTTAACCCCTGAGCTGTCAAGGCACTTTAACACACTGGACAATAAAGCAGCTCAATTTGTAATTAAAACAGGAACCTTTTCTTCCTTTCTTCCTTTCTTCCTTTCTTCCTTTCTTCCTTTCTTCCTTTCTTCCTTTCTTCCTTTCTTCCTTTCTTCCTTTCTTCCTTTCTTCTTCCTCTTAAAGGAATTAAAGATCCGAGTAAGTACCTTGTAGGAGTCACAAAAGTGAATGTTCAATGTTTAGTATATAAATTGCATGGTATTCTGTGGATTCTAAATATCTAAACAGTTTAGGCATCCAACTAAAAACTTAGCTACCTATGTAAATGGAAAATTTGGCTTGGAATGCTTTCTGTGAAAATGAACACTCATTGTCTGTCCAGTTGCTAGACCTGTAAGACCAGTTACATTTATTTCTTAAAAAGCTAAAAGTTCTTCTTTACTATATATTTTATAGTTCAGTCAACATCAGAAGTTTCTATTGCACTCAGAAAAATATGCAAATCTGGGGTCCTTTTCCTGTCCCAAGAACCATCACTTGTTATTTTATGTTTTAAAGAGTGACATTATGAACTAGAGAAATGGTTGAAAGAGATGATTACCTGTATAACGTGCTGCTTCCCTTTCTGGTACTGGAATAGAAGCTCTGCCCAATTAAAGTGATGGTACTGATAAACCGTTATACTGTCTTGACATACGTCATATGTGCAATTCCATCACAAACCATTTGCTGCCTTTGCTTTGCGTAGTCACTGGCTAAGGTCTGAATCCTGATTGCAGCTGTTCTCCATGCATTCAACAACTGATTCACCCTCCTGAGCTTGCACCGCGTTGTCTGTGCAATGATTACTCTCAGATAATTTGACATATGCATTCTTGTTTGCTTCACTGCAGTACCATAAAGTATATGATGATGATGTAGACCTGAGGCAGAAATAGTATTGAAAGTATCAGCAGCAGTCATGAGAGATAGTGAAGCATTATGGTTTTGGGGCTGTGAGTGGAGACCGTGATTGTCAGAGAAGTGCTTCATAGCCAGTGGGTGGTGATTTTTAGTTGGGACAAAGAATATGCCCAGATTGGGGCCATGGCACCAAAACTACTCCAAGGGGCATACTGCACATTATGTGGTTTGATTTTCAGGTGATAACCTGTGCATTTCTATTTGGGCATATTAATAATAATAGTCAGCGGGAAGACATCCATGGTTGCTGATGGCATAAGAGTGGATCTGTGGAGTGAGTGGTTGTGGAGAGTGACTGGAGGTTTCATTATAACACTACAGTCTATAGAGTGTCAGGGAAATGGCTAGACGTCAAATGATACCTGTCAAACACAGAAATGTTTAACTTCATTCTTGTGCTAGTAGCTGTACTAACAAGTTAACAAGACTATTGCTCATGCTGAAGGTCAAGCCTCTGACTAAGTATTTATAGCCTTATTAAAAATAAAAGAAATTCTGAAACCCAAACACCTATAAACCCCAGTATTGTTCAAATCAGTCAATTTAGCAATGTTTGTTTTGTTACTTCACGTATCTGCCGTGTATCTGGGGGCCATTTATTATGGAAGTGTTTACAGAAGCTATTGATAACACTAACATACAAACATCAGTTGTTTTCCATGCTGCTGGACACTTTATGGTTCACTTTCATAAAGGCTTGATTGAAGAGCACTGCTGAGGAAGCCAAACTAGACACTCGTTAGCTTGGTTTGATGAGTTGAAGCTTCAGTGATTCTTTTGTGGAATATTAACAATAGCAACAATACCATTTTCAACAAATTAAAATTTAAGAAAAGCTACTCTACTGTCTCCCAGTGGGTTAGCTCCTAGTTATGTTTCATTGAAAATGAACGTTATAATCTTGACTTTTGTTATAAGTAAAATACTAAGGACTGTTTCGGTTCTTACAGCTATACAGTGTTAAATGTCCATCTTAGTGAAGTTGGCTTCATTAGCTCCCATAAAAATTAAATTTCCTCCAAAGTTGACTCTACCTATCATAACACAACCTCTGTAATCCATCTTTATTCTTTAGGAATTGAAACACTACTGACAGGTTTCAGTGGACTTCTTGTGCAACTTTTGACTTTGGTAACACATAGTTGATATAGCGTAGAGAAAAATAGGCATATACCCCCTGGCATCAAAAAAGAATGCATGACCCTTCTCTTTTTCAGACAGACATTTCGACCCAACTCCATTGCAGATTGGCAGATCAATGCAGAAAGGACAGCACAGAGAAGAAAGTAATGGATACAGAGATGACGGAGTTGCAGAAGAATGTGACAAAATGCAGAGAATACCAAGAGTATTATAGAATTTTAAAGCAAGGGCAAGAACCCCAAGGTAGGGAGATGTGGAAAGAGTATTTTGTAGGTCTGGTCAAAGATGTCACGCTCAAATATCTTTTTCCTGAGACAATGGTGTTTTTGACAGAACAACAATTTTTGTGGGAAGATTTGTCATTTGGGGGAACATTTTAGATTGCTGACATATTTCAACAAAACAGACCACAGAGATTTTGGTTGCAGAAAATTTGAGCAAATTTTTTTCCCTGTATGACACTTTTAAGGAGATAATTTAATTCTTAGAGGGGTCTTTTTTATGGGAATAAAAGCTTATTCTCTCCAAAATAATGTCTTTAGTATTAGGATAAAAACAGAAATGGGAAGGGTGCTAAAAAGATGAACAAAAAGAACAGAGATGGAAAGGAAAATATAAAAAAGTGAGATGGAATTTGTCTGGGGGAATTTTTCATGGACAGGAAAGTGATCAATGAAAAGAGAAAGCCTAAAGGCAGATATATTGTGAACAAACAATAAGAAGGCAAGAAAAGAAAATAAATGAAAAAAAGATGGTGCAAAAACATATAGGCAAAAAGTTATGTTTCTTGTGCCTCCTGGTAAAGACAGAAGTTTTGCTTTTGACATTTGAAGTCTGCCAGGAAGCTCGGAGTTTCAGCTAATCCATTGTTTTGCTTGAATTTATGCTTTTCTTAATGGAGCCTTTTTTGAAATCAGTAGGAAGAGTTAATGGCTGCATATAAAATGGCAAGAAGAAAGCAGGTGCCGTTCTGTCAGTGGAGTTGAGGCACAGCTGGGGTTCACTGTATGCCCGCCTTCCTTGGGGATGTGGGTTTTATCATGCCCTTCAAAGTTTTAGTCTGCACTGCAAGACAAGGTGCGGGAAGACAGTTACAGAGTAGTTGCAAGCCTAGGGGAAATCCTGAAGTTGAGAATTTTTTTGTTTCACTCAAAAGTTGTAACCGCATGTCCAAACTTCCCCAACTTCACCGTGCTTTGCCCCACAGTTTTTATGATGCTGACACTCTTTTTGGGCCTTTCTCTTTTGTTTTCCCTAAGAACCCCACTGCTATCTCCTATATAACTCGTGCCCCTTTCAGCTTTCCTTTCTCTGTGCCAGCTCTCCTTTGCTACCCCAGTTCTGATCCCACCTTTGTGCTTTTCTGCAGCGCTCAGAAACTTCTCAAAGCCAGAGTTCAAAAGAAAGCCCAGAGAAGAAAGGTTACCCAGGGCTATGTGTTTTCAGGCTTAAGCCCGCTTTTTAGTTCCGATCAGGATTTATTTTATCACGTCAATGTGTTACAACAACACAATCCTTTCTATAGTCTCCTGAATAAACCAACTCAGAGTAGTTTAAAAGTAAAGCCTACAGCCTATGTTTATAGGGAGTCCTATAAACGACTTGCTTGTGCTCTAAAAAAAAAGGAAATTGTGTTGTTAACAGCTACAACTAAACAACTGAAATGAAAGAGGAGGCTAAGCTCTTCTCCTATCTGGAAACTTTTGCTGTACACAGCAGCAAAACACAGACTACAACACAAGGGAGGAGCCACTGTAATTGCCTTTTGCTGTGATCTCTAGATTTTTGATTGAAAGGATCATGTCTAGGGTTCTATGCTTGTTCTTTTCTCATAAGCTCTCAGTACTTAGAAGTCTTTTCTTCCACTCTTAATTTGCCTGGAGCAAGGCTTTTATCTAGACTTTTAGCCAAGAGGCACCTGCTGAAATATTCATTGGCAGAAATTGTGCCATGGGTGTTTTTCCCCATTTGTCCAGTTCTATGTCATTAAAATAAGGTTGAGTGCAATGAAAATAGGAATTGACACAGAAGAATGGCATTCTCTCAAAAACTTTATATAATAGGCAATTAACCCTTTTCAGTGCTAGAATTTAAATACTAAAGACTGCTGAATAGTACCCTTTGTGGCGCTTTTGCACCACAGCAAAATGGAATTGAATATTATAATTTTACATTGTGGGAGAATCAAATTATAATCTTTAATCTTTTATGAGGATGATTTAAAGATTTTGGTGTTTGATTTTTATACTGATATCTACCTAAAGATGATGATTATTTGAGAAAATGTAAATTTGAGAAAATGCAGAAAAGCTGAGCCTTTAAAATCATAAAATGAGCACCTAAAGTCCCTCCTTCCTTCCTTCCTTCTCATAACGCTCAGATGATCATACATAATTATTCAAATTACATTTTTTCTTTGGATTTTGGTCTGAGAATGAAAATAGCAGTTTTCAAAAATCTCAAAGAATAAAAATGAAATTGAATCAAAGAGGCCTTTGGGTATACACAATTAAACCTGGGATTTTTTTGACCTTGTACAAAGCTGGCCTCAAGGCTCATCGGTTAGCCTTGCTTTGAGCATGGGTCGGGTGAACTCTGGGTGAATTCTGAAGGTCCCTTCTGATCAAAATTTTCTGTGATTCTATTTTATAATTCTAATAGGAGGAGATACTCAATGCACAGAGAGGAGTATTTTTTTTTTAAAACAAAGTTTTAAATTTAATCAGTTTTGCAATAGCAGGAGGTAAAAAAAGTTTTCAGTATGATATTATTTCACCCTGTGTCTGAGGGGCTAATCCTAGGCCTGATCTGAGACTCCTCGCAAGCATGTAAATCCCACAACATACAAGATATTTCCTTGTAGAAATACTGGAAATTTCCTTGTATGGTTCCTGTCAGATTTTGTTATCTCATAACACGGACACATAATATTTTACAATCTTTCTCTAAAGATCTCAAAGTACCTGAAAAGCAGTCACACATTAAACTGTGTAAAGCTCTTAAAATGGGGAAATATTTCATTGTCTCATATGTCTCAAGATAAAAACAGACACAAAAGAAATAAAGCAATTTTCGCAAGATTTTGCAACAAAAATAATAGGCAATTACTGTTGTGCATCTAAATAGTATAGCATAGGGCTTGCAGCCTGTGGGTGGCAAAGGATGGAACAGTTTAATATGACATCTCTCTGCCTCCTTGGCTATCGTAATTATGGGCTCTTTAGAAAGAGTCCATTTGCTTAGGTAAGTTATAGCAAAACTTCTGCAACAACTGCAGTACTGTGTTTTTCAACCAACGAACTGAATCTTCCTTTCTGTTACCCTCTTTTGCATCGAACAGACTGCCTGCAGGTAGGAATGAAGAGCATGGAGTCCTTTTGGGCTATTTAATGGCACTTGTCTATTATTTTTGCACTTGAATACTTCTCCGATGAGTTACTCCCTCTTCATGCTTCTTTACGTCAAAGTAAGGGTGTAACCAGTTCAGGTATTACGGTGTTAACTCTCAGTACTGTGTTCCACGAGGAAGATCATCAGTCTCTGTAAAAATACCTTTGTATCTAGTAAACTTTTTTGTTAGATTCATAGATCATGAGGGGAGTTATAAATATTGATCTGTACCTTTTAATTTTTTAAATAAAAGAAGGCTCAAAATAAGTAGCCAAAGCAATGACCATGTAAAGGATGCATATAATTATTATAGGACAAAAGGGGAGAGTAAAACTCTAATTGCTGTTGCACCAAGTTGAAATCTGAACTTTCAATTCATGGAATTGTGTTAGATTGGCACTGGTGTGACTGAAAACAGTGAAAATGGCTTTCAACGCACTCATTACACTACGGTGATAACTGGTGGCCTGAAGTGTAATTTTGCTTATTAACCTCCACTCACCCACAGCTAATGGAAGCCATTTGACCCAGAAATTGTATTTTAGAAGATTCTGACTTTTTGCAGTGACAGGTCAGAATACAACAATACTCTGTCCAGTATGGGTGCTCCTGTTGTAAGTTTCTTGGTGGAAATAAAACACACAAGCCTAGCAAACAAAATTACAGTACAAGCTCTTCTAAGACCTGTACCAGGAATTTTGGTGGTCTAATTATTCCCACAGAGAATAAAAGGAGTTTCACAGGGAGAGTGAAGGTAGAATATTTTGCATAAAAGCCACTCAATGAAAGGAAATTTTGTTCTGTTAGAAATGCTCGTTTCTTTACGTTGCAGTTTATGAAAAGTTTTGCACGTATGCTTATGTTTATCTTTGTTCAGCAAACACATGCATTAAAAAGAATTCTAAGTCCAAGATTTAAATATTGTAAAGTTAAGCAAAAGAGTTTAAATACTTAAAAGTTAGACAATGAGATACTTAACTTGTTGGCATTTGGCTGATGAGGAGTCCGGACCCGTAAGAGATAGTCCCCGGGTATCTGTGATCTTCCCTAGGTAACATCTGGATAATATATATACATATGTGTGTATATATATATATGGAAGATGCTTCAGAATGCCTCAAGGTCTCTAAAGTTCAGGCGCTTCCATGCTAGAAGTTTCCAGATCACAAATCTGGTTGTTCAATGTCATCTGAGTCCTGTGTCAGTCCCTCGTATTCTTTTTTGGTTCTGAGCGCAAGATCTTTCAAAATGGTGGTGAAGATCTGAATGAGGAGCTTTGAGGTCTACACACAGGTGCAGAACTCATGAGAGCACTTCAGACCGGGCTCTGCGCTGTTAAACACTGACGCTGTCCAAGCTCTATCCTACTTTATTCCAGAAGGAAGGAAGTGCAGGGACAGATCCAAAAGCCAGGATCCAAAAGCTTTGATTCTTTTTCAACCCTTACCAAGCTAGGAATGATAAATTTGGCATGAATTATCCAGCCTTTTGCACCAACAATTACAGAGAAAAAAAAAAAGTCCAGCAACTTCAGACCTTTCCTAACAGGCATAAGAGGGTAACTTTGTGCTCTAGGAGTAATGTGCTGGGCTTACCCCTTTTTGATAATGTGAGACTATATTCCCATCTTCCTGCAGTAAAAATCCTGAGAAAAGGCCCTGTCAGCAGGACCTTGTGTCCTATGACAATGCTGCACTCAGGTACCTTAGCGTAAAGCTGGAGATACTTTATTGAAGTCAATGGATGTGATTCCAGTTTTACAGCAGCAACACTGGCAGCAGGTTTTGGCCTTTGGCTGCTTTTTTCAGACTTTTCTCGGTGCTTAGTAGCATATGTGCTATTTCAAAAGAAAAAAAGTCATAATGTTGCCATGATAGAAGCACAAGTGCAGCCAAGGGTGCCAGAGCAAGTTCTTGATTACATCAAAATTGTTTAAGACAAGACTGACTGCTTCATTGACTTAATGCAGCTGTGGGATTCAAAAGATTGTGATGGAAACAGCACTGGTGCTCTCCACAACCTCTTTTAAAACCAGTGTCCTACATAAAAAAAAAAAAAAAAAAGCAAGGAATGTGCTATGAGAAACTGCAGTAAATGAGAAAGAGAATTTTAATGGATAAATGTAAAAATATTTTTTCTAAAGCAAAGCAAATAAACTGATAACTGCTTAACACCACTGAATAGAAGCCAGCAAATTATAATCGAATAAAAAGGTGGTTTGTATCATTGGTAAATGAACTTTCTCCACTGCTCAACTGTACTCTGTCCAACCTGACATGTTAATAGCAGAATAAGCTTCACTTAACCCTCGGACTGGAAGGATTAGGAGTTAAAAACAGCAATTCTGATTATGATAAATAAAAAGAGATGGAGAGTAGCAAGAAACTACTTTACGTCCCAAGAAGATGAAAACATCTAAAGTTTATGGATCTGACACAGGAAAGAATGATCATGATTACAACTGGATTGCATTTCAGTATTTAGATTGAGATCTTTGATTGGACACAGTCAGTTTTCTGATTGAAAAAGCAAATGCATTCCAATTTTCTTGTGTGAATTCACTTATTAACCAATTCAGCAATGGCTTTTCCACATATGTTCCGAATATTCAGTATTAATTTGCTGGTTTTGGTCAATTCTCCTGCCAGTGCACGTGGATATTCAGATATGACATATGCAGACCTTCAGAATGGAGTAATTTAAAACTCCAAGTGAGTATTTGTGGATTTGTTCTTCAGTAACCTCCAGGAATGACTCACATTGAAGATACAGATTCTGTTTGGACAGTTGCAGGAATCCCGTATGTTGTAGGTGTATGGTTGGGAGAAAAGGGAGAACTCATCAGTAGCCAGCAACCTGCATTCACAACCCAATAAGCCAACCATATCCTGGGCTGCATGGAAAAAAGTGTGGCCAGCAGGCCAAGGGAGCTGATTCTGCCCCTCTACTCCTCCCTGGTGAGACCCCAACATAAGAAGGACACGGACCTGTTGGAGCAAGTCCAAACGAGGGCGATGAAGATGATCACAGGGCTGGAGCACCTCTGCTATGAGGACAGGCTGAGAGAGTTGGGGTTATTCAGCCTGGAGAAGAGAAGGCTCCAGGGACACCCTATAGCAGCCTTCCAGTACCTAAAGGGGGGCTACAGGAAAGACGGGGAGGGACTCTCTATCAAGGAGTGTAGTGATAGGACGCGGGGTAAAGTTTTTAAACTGAAAGAGGGGAGATTTAGATTAGATATTAGGAAGAAATTCTTTACAGTGGGTGTGGCAACACACTGGAACAGGTTGCCCGGGGAAGCTGTGGATGCCCCATCCCTGCAAGTGTTCAAGGCCAGGCTGGATGGAGCTTTGAGCAAGCTGGTCTAGTGGGAGGTGTCCCTGCCCATGGCAGGGGGGTTGGAACTAGATGATCTTTAAGGTCCCTTCCAACTCTAGCCATTGTATGATTCCATGATACTATGATCTTTTCCTGCCTCTACACCTCTGCCTCTGAAATGGCATCTTGGGAGGACAAGGTGCATACATATGCAGGTACGTACTACACAGCCTGTCTGACATTTTTCTCCTTTCTTTACACCCTGAACTGGTTCTTCAGGTTCACCTGAAAAAAGGTACTGTTTAATGGTTTCTAATGTCTTTCATTTTTTCATCCTAACAAGGACAAATAATAAATGACAGGAGAAAAACTGCTTCCATACTGTTATTTATTTACTATCTCTGTTACAATAAACTCCAAAGAGCAAATAGTTAAAACACACACTATTACTATTAGTGTAGCTGTGAACAAAGTATTCAGTATTACACCTTGCATTTAAGCATACATCATACTGCCTTAAAAACCACCAAATAATTTTTGTCTTGAAAACTGAACTACAAATGGCTTTTAGCAGACTATTTCAAATTCTTCCATTTAGGCTGAAGAAGCTTCCGCTAAATTTTTAGTATACCTCTTTCCAGAAAGATGTTAAAGATTGCAAAAACTATGATTGTTTTGAAAAATTGGCATCACAACAAACTTGTTTTAATTGTTCAATAGCATTCAACGAGCTGTTTTTTCTGCTATAGATCAAATTTTGCATTCACAGTTCTGTCAGTTTTGTTATTTCCAAGTCGTAGAGTGATTCCCTGTGACAGATAGTTTGTCCTCTCCAAATACCTTTAAGGCAGACAGAATATGGGATCAGTACAACATGTACACTTACCTCTGAAATTAGAAGTAACTTGTTACAGACAAGGGAGTTTCACACGAGAGGACAGAAGTACAAAAGAAACACTATATGCCACTTTCTTTACATAAGGACACTGAGACAAACAAACAAACAAAAAATCAGTCTTAAACCAAATTATGATAGGAGGATAGTGTTAATGTCTGGCTTTGAGGATCCATTGGCCACTGAGCATAGAGGAGAACAACAGCACAACTGAAAAGTTTCTGAAATCACAGAGACTTTAGATGACTACGTGTCATGCCTGGATTCTTCAAGAACTTCTATCTCAAGGGCATTACTCCACAGAGAGAGTTATTTGTGGAAAACCTGGGCTCATTTTGAACAGCTCCTGGAAGTGCAAGACCTTCACTTCCACTGAGTTAAACTAGACTAAAAAGATACTCAACATCAAGATCGTTCTCATGGAGAAAAAGAGTTACCATTTTCTTCTCCAGGGATGGAAAAATCTGTCCAAATGCTTTTGTTGTATAGAAGTGGCCACAGAAAATTGCAAATATTCCTCTAATTCCTTTTGCTGGAAATGTCTGTAGAATTTGCTCTATCCGTTTGAATTCATAGATAGTACTTGTCTAAAGTAGCGAAGATTTATCCAACTATTTTGTGTTTAAATATGGAGTTCAAAACCTTAATCGCAGTTTAATTTGACTAAATACTTACATACTTTATGGTCAATCATGCAGATCTTTTACAAGGTCCCTTGGCTTTGGAATTACTAATCTCAAATGGTACTATATATGAGCCTTGTCTGACATGACATATATTGAAACAGACTGTGGAACGATCGCTTAGAGATGAGAAACTTGCTACAGTTTTAGTGAACCAAAGCTAAGAGGCAAATTATTCAATTATAGTAAATTTACAGTAGCTTAATATTTGATAGAAGTGGTTCTTCTATCATCACAGCATCATACTGAAAATCCTTGAGCAGCAAAATAGCTCTGGAAATGCTGAGGATGTTTTAGCCACTTATTAAGAAAATTCATCTATCTTGATTTTTTATGAGCACTTTGACTCTTTGTACAGTAATGTCTGCTGAGATATTTTTGATTTGTGCATTGATGGTCCGATTTACCTTGGATAACAGTGCACTAGAGGGAGTGAGAGAGCAGTATTAGTGCAGGTAGGTTATAATAGGAGTTGTGGTTCCATAATTAACCTAAGGAAAGTAACTTGTCTGGGCTGCATCTGTAGGAGCGCCTAATGCAAAGAAATCTGCTCTCCCCTTTCAGTATAATACATTGAGAAATCTGCAAAAGGGTAATGGTGTCAGTCCCAATTTTTTCCACAAACTACACCTTGGTTCACTGTAAATTGTTGTTCCAGCCTGCTACGTGCCTCCCACTATAGGTCTGTCCAAGGGAGATGGGACTCTGGTAGTGAAGTCAATCAAGAGAAATATTTTGCAAGACAGGCAGTAGAGGTTCATGAATCTGAGGACACCAAAGCTTACAGTAAGACTTCAAAGGCCCATATTTTAAAAATCAATAGTTTGTTGGTCCTATTCTGAAGCCATATATCAAGGTTGTATTCAGCAGTTGCATTATTTTGATTTAATGCTTTTATAAATACAACAGTAACAGATTGCAGTATGTTTCAGCCTGCCAATTTGTTCTGTATTCAGCAATCCAGATGTTCACTTTTCAAAATGGAGGATGTCATTGTGTACAGTCTCAGTGGTGATGCAGTTGTAACACGTATATCCCGGAAAACCCTGTAGGCGTAACTACACCTGCTGGTGACAAAGTTGTGAACATCTATTCCTTCTAAGGATCATGTCCCGAGTCACTTGCTGTTTTCACTTTGGAAATGAAAGAAGTTCTATAAATGGCCAGGAACATGTAACATCCTGGGCTTGGATGAAAATAATTACCAGTAATAATTCCTGCTCACCCTCAAACTTCTCAGCATTGATGTGGACAAATGGTCAGGCCTTTGTTCCTCTCCATTTGAATGAGCATTGTAAGCAGTAAAGGTTCAGCAAAGGTTCATGCAAACCACTACTCTATGTTCAGTACTTTAAGAGCAATGCGTGAGTATAATGAATATTGCTCTTTTCATAATATGTGCACCAAACTGATCTCTGGGAAATTATTTGTGGTTAGGTGTGTACAAAGATTGCTAAAATCCTAATTTTCATTACTTTTTGTTCTGCTTTGGGTTCCTAAATTACTCTTGATTCATATAAGCAGTTCCCTACTAGATTAAATGATAGTATTCTTACAGTGCTCAGTCATTTATCGTGGAATTAACTCTGTGTTATATTTGCTTCTGTGACATTTATAGTAAGTTGCATTGCAGTTTCATTTGATTCAGCTTATTTATTTTTAAGTCTGACTATAGCAGACTATATTTTTGCTATAGTGCAAGAGGTATGCTGTTATTCTTACTACTATTGACACTTATTAAGATAATCCTTCGCCTTTCTATTTTTCTTATTGTAATGGTCAACTTAAGCCTGACTAAGCAACAAGACACAATCTGTAAAGTGGGGAAGATAGAGCAATTTCTTGCTTTTTAACCCAAGAATTGTCAATTTCTATCAGCAGTAGCAGGGCCTGACACTTAGGGTAGCTTGAACCTGCTTTGCATACTGTGAATTCTTACAACAGCAGCATGAATTGTGACAGGGGCTAATTAGCATTTCCGCCCCCTCTATTCAACTCTTTTATTTTTGACGACAAGTGCCAGAAGCAGTAGAGGAAGTTTAACTAAACCCAGATTAAGAAATTAGTCTCCAATTTTGGAAGTTAAGGAAGAAGATAGATCAACATTTGTGGCAGGTACCTCCAAGCGTGTGGGTATGTGAATGTGATATGTATATATTTACACCTTTATTCTTTTCTGTTGGATACACAACTGTTTGTGACTCTGTGATCTTTGAGAACAATACATGCACTGACTTCCAGCTGCCCCTTCAAGGTATCCATCCAGATCCCAGTGAAGCTAATGACAGTCTTTCTGGTGGCTTCACTTGATATTAACTTCTAGTTTTTTGTACATAGGATACAAGCTGGTATTGCTGCAATATGGAAATAGGGTGTGACACTTACTTAACCTCCACCCAGTATAACCGGCTCCTTTTGATCTTTTTTCACATGATATGTAAGCCTTTCTGAAATCAGGTGAAATCCCACGGGCCAAGGATGCATACATCTACTGTGGTAGACTGCAATTAAATATACTCCAGTGTGGAGACTTGAACATGCAACTTACCTTTGTATTATCCCTACTAAATATTTATATTGCAGTAACCTGTAAGAGCCTCATTCAAAGTCTGTGCCTGCTACATGCCACTCCCAAATAAATCAAAGACTGTTACATCTTGCAGCATCACACAAAGGTATGGTGGTATTCATCAGCTATGTGGTTGAACTAAGTGAACAGGTCATTTTAGCCCCAGTCTGGTGTTCTTATCACTGAATATGCTGCCTGACATATTTATGTGTTATGTTTCTAAATACCATGTAATTCAGGCACCAGGTAAGAAGGACATAACTTTGCGGTCTAATGTAACAAACCACCCTGTCATGTACCATTGGCTCTTCTGACTGAGATGTGATATTGCTCTTAAGATAACTATTGTGCATTTTCTCATTGTTGCCTTATGCTCGTGACCTGGCTGTAAACATGTGTTGCATTTAGATTACACCTCTCTGCAACACAGGCTTTTTGGTCTGTGTTTGTACAGCATCTAACACAGGATGAGACCCCAATCCCTGATTAGGGGTCCTAGCACTAGCGCGCTGCAAATGGGCATCTAAAAATAGAAGAGCAAGGACATTAATGACAGTGTAGCAAAAAAAAAAAAAAAAAAAAAAAAAAAAAAAAAAAAAAAAAAAAAAAAAAAAAAAAAAAAAAAAAAAAAAAAAAAAAAAAAAAAAAAAAAAAAAAAAAAAAAAAAAAAAAAAAAAAAAAAAAAAAAAAAAAAAAAAAAAAAAAAAAAAAAAAAAAAAAAAAAAAAAAAAAAAAAAAAAAAAAAAAAAAAAAAAAAAAAAAAAAAAAAAAAAAAAAAAAAAAAAAAAAAAAAAAAAAAAAAAAAAAAAAAAAAAAAAAAAAAAAAAAAAAAAAAAAAAAAAAAAAAAAAAAAAAAAAAAAAAAAAAAAAAAAAAAAAAAAAAAAAAAAAAAAAAAAAAAAAAAAAAAAAAAAAAAAAAAAAAAAAAAAAAAAAAAAAAAAAAAAAAAAAAAAAAAAAAAAAAAAAAAAAAAAAAAAAAAAAAAAAAAAAAAAAAAAAAAAAAAAAAAAAAAAAAAAAAAAAAAAAAAAAAAAAAAAAAAAAAAAAAAAAAAAAAAAAAAAAAAAAAAAAAAAAAAAAAAAAAAAAAAAAAAAAAAAAAAAAAAAAAAAAAAAAAAAAAAAAGAAAGCAAATGAAAGTAGCCTGCAAATAACTTTTAAGTAATGATGATAAAGTCAAAAAAAATATCATAAAAGAGCCAGTGCTCCTATTCATTACAGCACTTATGCATGTTCTTAACATTATGTATATGAAGAGCCTCAAGATTTCAAGAATGCTAGTCATATACTTAAAAATTAAGCTTCAAATTATTGGAATACAGCCTTAATTAGGATAATTTGGATAGTCTAATATGCACAATGAATTAATCACCTGGCAGACTAATTTTGCCTTATTGAAATGTTGATCCCAAATGTAATCATACCAAACTTGCCAAGCTGTTCAGAACCAAGGCAACTTGTAGGGTCCTCCATGCAGTATGCATGCAGAGATTCAGTCAGAGACCAGTCTGCCTCAAAGATAGCAAAGTTCTGCAAACCCTTCGTGTCCACTAACTTGGGGAAGGTGGGGATTTTTTTTCACGTAGCAGGCTTGAAAGATGAAGGCTTCTACTTTAGGAGCAAGGAGAAAGTCCCTGAGCATAAAGTCATGGGGAATCATGTCAAATTGAGAGTGGGAAAAACTGCTGAAAGCAGTAGACTGTGATGAATTCCATCACCAGCCAAACTTGTGAGGGACCTGTCAAAAAATATACTTCTTGCATTATTAGTTTCATATCAGTCTCCATCCAGAGGGGCCTGGACAGGTTTGAGAAGTGGGCCTGTGCAAACCTCAGGTACCTAAAGGGGGGGCTACAGGAAAGATGGGGCGGGACTCTCTATCAGGGAGTGTAGTGATAGAATGAGGTATAATGGTTTTAAACTGAAAGTGGGGAGATTTAGATTAGATACCAGGAAGAATACTTCAGTGGGGATGGTGAGGCACTGGAACAGGTTGCCTAGAGAAGGTATGGATGCCCCATCCCTGGAAGTGTTCAAGGCCAGGTTGGATGAGGCTTTGAGCAAGCTGGTCTAGTGGAAATTGCCCCTGCCCATGGCAGGGGGGTTGGAACTGGATGATCTTTAAGGTCCCTTCTAACTCTAAGCATTCTATAATTGTATGATTTTATGATTCAATATATCAGGACAATGGATGCTCTCTCTGACATGCTTTGAGCAGGGTAGTTATTTTAAGAGAGATGTTAGGAAGATCATTTGATGGTAGGATCTTCTGGGGCTTGTAGGTGTTGAAGGAAGTTACCTACGGACTTGTAACTCACCTTTGCATGCCTAAGTATTGCTTTGGTCAGCATATTCTAACTATGAATGAGGGAGTCATTTGATTCAGATTATTCTGGGAAAAATCCAAGCATACACTGCAAACCTGAAAAGCTAATCTTGTAAACTGAAGTCTTGTAAATCACTGCAGGCGGAGAGAGTATGACATATCTTTTGCTGTCTCAATCTAGGCTATTTCCTTCATGGGGAATAACACTGGAGAGCTTTCAGCTTTTTGTTCTCTTTCCTTCCTGCTTTTTGTTGTTGTATTTTACAATTAATAGAAGAGTTGTAGAAGGCAGGCCTTCTGATTTTAGCAAGCAATATCACAAATGCAGCTTTGGTTTCTACCTGACTTGTTCTTTAATTACAGAAATTAAATAAAAGAACTTCCCCCCACTCTAAGTGTGTTTGGGAAATGTTCAGACACTCTTTTAAAAGTGCAGAACTTTAGTGCCTTTAGGATATAGCAATGCTTTATTTGGATTCAAGTGATTAAAGAGCTAATTTTCTTAGTGGGAGGTTAGTACATTTATACAGAGAAACTGCATTACAGGAATATAGATACATTTGAGTTCCACAGGGGCCCAGGGAATTCCAAATTCCCATGTCTGTGCTTGTAGCAGCAAAAACCATAAAAAAAGAAGAAAAAAATCCCTCAATGTTTCGTATCTTCTGTGTCTGGTGTCTCCTATATAGCTGGAGACAGTTAAATTCAGTTTTCCCTAAGGGACTAACTTTTTCTAAAGTTGTCTGTTTGGTCCTTTTAATTGTGAAGTCATACAGCTAATTTCCTCTGCATTAGTTTTCAAATGATGCTGTAAACGTGTGGTTCAGATTCTGTTTCTGTCTAACGGATTTGGTTTCTTAGTTCTTTCAAGGAAGTTTGATTTCATCCAGGTTAAAAATTTGAGTACAGGAAAGCAAAGATGAGAGTGTAAAATTTGGGCAATAGTGTATAATTTTTTCATTGTGCCATAGAATTGATTCCAGTGAAAATAGGAATAGTCTTTGTAGCTGTAATATTTTCCATTCTACGTATACAGCGGGATTGCAGCAAGTATTTGGAAGAAGTATTTTTCTTACTTGTATACATCCGATCTATTTGCTGAATTCTGTCTGATGATTCTGTTCATCGTCCTAATAAATAAGTTGTCTGAATGCTTTTCTGCAGTATTATCTGGAATGGGAGTGCCAAGACTTGCCTGATGAAGGGTACAGTCTCCAGCTGAACGCCAGGCAGGCATTTCACCCAGGAGGAGTGGAATTAATCAACATGGAATTTGGCCTGGATCCAGGAATTAGCACATTTAGGCTTGCAGCAATGTCATCTTCAATGACTATGTGTCATTGGCTTTGGTTCATCCGAATGAAGACATCTCTAACAGAACTGGTGGTTCATGTTGGATTACCACAGTCCTGAGCTGGAGTGAAATGAGTTGTTCACTGAGTGAAAGGTGTGAACACCTTTAAGCACATGTGTTTCACTCTGATTTTGTCATCTAAGCACTAACCAAACCCAGTACTACTTATAGTGTGTACATGGACACAACCATGGCCCAAGCTGAAATGAAGCATCTCCTGTCAGCCTCTGGAAAGTCTCATGCTGCTCCTCTGGCAGTGGAGCCACAGTTGCATGCTCTACACACTCCTCCA
Source organism: Chionis minor (assembly GCA_013398295.1). Taxonomy (NCBI): domain Eukaryota; kingdom Metazoa; phylum Chordata; class Aves; order Charadriiformes; family Chionidae; genus Chionis; species Chionis minor. Next base: position 264,137 of record VZSF01003480.1, on the reverse strand, counting down.
GCTCATTGGCTGGTGACTCCTGTGGGTTATTTGTAATACTGGAACTGCATTATGGAGAGGAATTTATTCCACCAAGGTGCAGATGGATGACTGCACAGGAGGCCAAAAAAAGAAAAACTGGAAAAAGATTCCCTCAACAACGGCTTCTTTTTACTTCTTCTCCACCTGCCACTGAAAACAATTTTTTTTCCTGGTAGTACTTCTGTTCATTCATGTTTAGGTGTTTGTGCTTTTCTCAAAGCTCTGGCACAGGAAGTGACTTATGACAAGTAGGTTTTACAATGCATCTCTCAAACAGTCTTTAATTTTCCGTCTAACTGAGTGTTGTACAGGCAAAGCTTGGCTAATTACCGGCTAGGGTTTAAAGAGCTAACCAATGGTGGGTACAATATCCAGCCAAATCAATTGTTTCAATCCCAGTCTGAGCTCTACTCTGGTTTTATAAGGATTGATGTATGAAATAAACTCCATTACCTGGGGAAGAGACCAGCAAATACTGCAGATATTTTATATTGTTGTTTAAAAGCTGAGAAGATTAATGCTAGATCCTTTATTTTAGTGACACAGCAGAGTAATCTGGGTTCAGACAAGTTGGTTTATTGAAGGGAAACCCTTTTTTGTCTGCATTCCAGGATTTAAAAGAAAAAATAGAAGCTGGGATTAGAGCCAGACTGAGGAGAACTGATGCAGTCTGTCAGCAAGCCCTCAGGTAACAATATCATAATTTATAAATTCTACCAACAATAGGATAGTAATTAAAGATGTAAGTTTCCCTTTTCCTGTCCCTATTTTCAGCAAAACAGATTTCAGAATGCTAAACTGTTTGTGTGTGTGTGTCCCAAAGCAAGGATTTAAACCAAAACCAAAAAAATAATCTCTCCAAAAAACAAAGAATCAAACCATACACAGGAAAAGGGCTTCATTTTTGCTTCTGTTATGACTTGCTGTTCTTATTGCTTTTGCTATAATAGGCTGGTGGCACGTTGGACTTTCTGACATGCATCACCGCATGATCCAGAATTACTTTCTTACGAAGCCATGTTGGAGCTTTTTGTGATTTGTTTTGATTTAAAATGAGAAGGAACATGCTGGCCCAGATCTTCTGCTGGGGAAAAATCTACAGAGTTCCTTGGAACTTATGAATTTGCCCCAGTGAGATCCGTCCTTGCTGTATGTAGCGTTTGGCCCATTAATTCAGATAGCTTGGGCTGACTGAACTAAGAATGGGGCTACATGTGGGGAACAGAAGTAGTTGGCTGGTATAACAGGATCTGTTTCCCCAAATTACAGCAAACCCAATTATTTCATACTCTAAGAACAGTGTAGGATCATGTTGAATAATACAGTGAGATTATTGTTGGCAAATGCTGACATTTTAGTGGCAAACAAGGATGCAGATAACAGTTACGGTACCACATAATTTTTTTGGCATTAATTAAAGTATTTTCAATGCCTATCAAATTTCTGCTTATTTAATTTGTAATGCCTTTGCGTTATGGATGTCATTTTATGTAATGCGTCTATAGTGCGTAGTACAATGGGGGTCTATTTGTGATTAGGCATGGACGGGGTAGAGTAATAGTAAGAACAGTAATATTAAGAATAATAAATTAATGATATCAGTTTAGTGGTGATCTTGTCAGCGCTCATGAGTTAAACTGTGTTGGACTAGTTCAATACTTAAATGGCAGGCTGTCAGGGAACACTTCTGTTTAACAGATGGTACTGAACCAGCGCCCAGGCATAGTGTTAGGACATTGTGTTGTACCAGGTTCCACCAGACTTAAAATTGAGGTCTTGACCACTTACAACCATAAACTTAAATGCCATAAAAAAAACCCAAAACTAACCACAAGGCCTGACTTCAGTACTGACTGTGATCTGTAAAAAGACTTCTCCTCACTGGTGGTCACTGATTTCTATTGATATTGACCAAGTCAATTTTTGCGGCACTCTCTGACAGGTCTGCTTCTCTAGTGTCTCTGGAGAAAGTTACTTTTCATCTTACACATTACACCATTTAGCAGCATTGCCATGTAGTATCTCTAAACAAATCCTGCATGTCACTCTATTTTTTTTTAATAGTGAATAATGTTGTCTTCTGCAAAGAGATCTGACAATTAAGTTAAATGGTTGTCATGGTTTAACTCCAGCCAGCAACTAGGACCAACCACCAATTAGCCACTTGCTAATCCCCCCTGGTGGGTTGGGGGAGAGAATCAGAGGAGTAAAAGTGAGAAAACTCATGGGTTGAGATAAAGGCAGTTTAATAAATAAAGCAAAAGCTGTGCATGCAAGCCAAGCAAAACAAGGAATTCATTCACTGCTTCCCATCGGCCAGCAGGTGTTCAGCCATCTCCAGGAAAGCAGACTTCATCATGTGTAATGGTTACTTGGAAATACAAAATGCCATAACTCCTAACATTCCCCCTTCCTTATTCTTCCCCCGGCTTTATATATTAAGAATGACATCGTATGGCATGAAATATCCCTTTGGTCAGTTGGAATCAGCTGTCCTGGCTGTGTCCCATCCCAACTCCTGGTGCACTCCCATCCTTCTCTCTGGTGGGGCAGTATGAGGAGCAGAAAAGGCCTTGACTGCTTAGCAACAACCAAAAACATTAGTACACTAGCAACACCATTCTCATCTCAAAACTAAAACAGAGCACTACACAGTCCCTAGAAAGAAAGCCAACTCTATCTCAGCCAAAAGCACAACATTACAATGTTCTTCTGGCCTCTATACCTAGGAATTGGTCTTCTGACTTTCTTTGGGGAAATGCTGAATTGCAGTTATCAAGGTAATTGAATTAGATCTGTGACTCAAAACTGTGTATCCTGCCAGAAGGGAAGTGATGTGTTTGATTTTTACTTTGACATTTTGATTCTTAACTTACATAGCTGTCAATAGCTGTTTCAAAGACTTAATCTGCTTTATTCCTCTTCTTTTTTACTGAATGTCTCATGGAGAAAGGATGAATGAGAACAAAAAGGACAGACTTTCCAAACTTTTCTTCTTTTAGGAAATCATCCTTTTCTTTCTCTTCCACAACAAAGGAAGAAAATATGATTTGAAGTTCAGTTTGCTTTTCTTCTTTACGCCTTGACAGTTTGGGAAAATATTCGGATCTACTCAAATTTATATCCTGGTCAAGTAGCCTGAGCTGAACCTAAGTAGATGATTAAGGGCTATTTGTATTTGCTATGCTGTTTCTTTGGTGGCTCTCTCCACTTGATCACCTGAAATGTGATTGGTAAGTCTCTAACTTAGGAACAGCTGTGAATACCCATTGGTGGACACAGCCACTAGGATTGCCTCTGCCCTGCACATCCTGCAAAAATTTTATGCAGTGCAAATCACTCACACACTAGAGAGGCATCAAAATGCTTCTAATATCTCCTTGCCTGTGTGATTGTCTTTTCTGCTTCCATACCCTCCAGGCAATATCCTTCAGAACTCATACATACACCTTTTCCTGTGCTAAAGACGAAAATACTAATGATTACACTGGACAGTCGTTGTAGTCATTACTGTATTGATGGTAAAACCAAATTTATGAAAAGTGTGACATTCTCTCAGATCCACTTGTTTTGCTAATCTCACTTAGCCCAGCTGCTTAGTTTGTATATTAGAATTTATGAAAAATCAAGAATGAATAGGAATCTGTGTTGACTAACGAAAGAAAATCCTAAACAAATAATGTCACAGGTTGTAATTATTTAAAGCTCCGAAACATTTCTTGGAAGATAATGAAATAAAAAATAATAGGTGAATTCATGAGGGCTCCTATCACCATGAAAACCATAATGACCTCATCGACCTTCTCTCCAAACAGTGCTACTTACTCACTTTGGGATTCAGTTCACAGTCGCTCTCCTGGCCTTTAATGGAAGTGAGTGACTTTGGGGTATAAGCAGGGCATGATTATAATACCATAATGAACTACCTCCTGCATGTGTATCCCCTACCTTGTACTAGAGGGAATTAGAATGACCTCAGCTGTATGCCATAGGCTGTTAGCAGTGAGCCCAGGTACATGAGGATGAGCTTAGTCTTAACATGGGAATATGTAGTGAACTGGGGGCTGGTTCCATAAAAGGACCTGGGTCATGCAACATGTAATTTTTAGGTGCCTAGCAGTTTAGTGGAATTCGCAGCCTGCATGCGGAGTGTCTCAGGCAACACATGAGATGCAAAGACTGAGGAACCTAGAGACTGGACCCTTGAAAACCAGGAAGCTTTAGGCATTGCATAAAGCACTCCCCAGATGAGAAGAGGCTAATTTCCTCTCTCAGGGACTTGGGGCTTTTGGGATTCCTAATCACAGAATTAGGACCTGGGCACCTAGTGTTGGCTTAGGCTCTCCTCATGACGAGTTACGTGTATAGAAACAAATACACCTGCAACCTAAGCGCTTGCGTTCAGACCACTCCGGAGAGCCAGGGAGCAGTTTTCAAATCTTTATCTTCTTTGATCTGGATCAGGGACTGAAGTATTATTTTTTTTCTCCTTTTTTTTTTTTTTTTCTCATCCAAGAACAATGCCCAAAACTCTCAGTTGTGTGGCATTTTCAATTGGTCCTAGTGAGGAAGTTAAACACTGTATATATATTTAAAGATTGAGAATTTGGCAGCAGATGAGTGGGAGGTTAAGGATCTTTGCAATGTTTAAAAATTGGCCTGATTTTCCCAAAATGTCTCTGTGGACCTAACACTGAGAAAGCACATTTGTAGCCTGTAACTAGCTGGATTAAACTTCTGTAGTGGCTGTAACAAAGCTCTTTGAGCTGTGCAGTGTAGCAGTGAAATCTTAGGATGACCACTGACTTAATTTAACATACTTACCTAATTAGCAAAACTTCACTCTTTATACAGTACTGTAGGTTTCAGTAAATTAAACATTATAACTGGGTAAACAGAGGAACAGGAAAATCCTGACTTACACAGAATGACATGAAACTTTCAGAAAAACGTGTAAAAAAAATACCCAACGAGAAAACCTTTCCCCTTTTATTTGCATCTCTCTTTTTTTCATTTATATTAGCTCATCTTCTTTGCTATCTGCACGTCTCCAGGAAGGAGAGAAGTCTCTCAGACAACAATTATTGGACGTCACATAAATTTGAAAGAGCTTCTCTCTCCAAAGGTCATATCCTCATTGAAATAAAGTCATATTACTTAGTGTTTTAAATGAAGGTTATTTAGCTCATGAAAACATGAGTGTTTGCAGAATACCCAGTCCTGCCTAGTTTCTTGCTTTCAGGCACACACCCATTCCTAGAAATGTGTTCTCTCATGTCAGGAGCTCTGGTCTAACCATCCCGATATATAAGGTTATGAAAGGATTTGCTTAAGGCATTTTTATTTTTATCCAGGCAAGCATTCAGGAGAAGAGGGAGACAGTAAGGGGGAACAAAATGGTCTTGGATGTAACATGGATTGCAAATGTGAAAATGCATAACTTTCAAATGCTTGTGCTTTGGGAGACAGTACTGCTGTAGTTTAAGAATGAATGAAAGAGAAAGAAAAGAGAAAAGTGATGTGTAGTTTCTTGTTCAGAATTAATTAGGACAGGAGGAAAGGTTTTGGTAAGGGATTTGACAAATAAGTTTGAGAATAAATTAAAAAAAGTGGACTGGGCAGACTACAAAGTAAGATGACACATGGCCATCTTTTCTAATAAGGGGGAGGGGAGACAGACCAAACAGAGGAAAAATAGGATGAAACAAATATATCTGTTGAAGAAAGTTTTCTGTCCAAAACATTGGGCCAACAAAACTCGAATCTCAATCTCGCAAAGTCAATGCAAAGGAGAATAACACAAGGTCAATGCATTTTTCCAGCTTTCGTTTCAGCTATCTGGGCAGGCAGTGTGATATGTTAAAACCTTTATTTTCAGTCCGTGTTAAGTGAATGTGCAGCTAGAGATGCACCAAAATTATGATATTAAAGTAAAAACATATCCCTTGGGAGCATGTCTCTGTACCTCCTCATCCCCCTAGCATAGTTAGAACTTCTGGCCAACAAAGCCAATCTATAGTTATTATATCTCTTTGTCTCTTTTCATATCTCCTGATAGAAGCACTGTTGTAGCTGCTGGCTAGAAAATTAGCCAAGTGAACTCTCTCTGTCTGTCTCTCTCTCTTCTCATCAGATTACTGGGAAAATTTAACAGTCTCTCGCTCTCTTCTTTTTTCTTTGCAGGCTGGTAGCACACTGGAGGGGCTTAGACTGAACCAGTTTCACTCTCATGTATCTCATGTAGTCTTCACTATAGTTGGTGGACACATCCTTATTCTCAACCTTTAGGGGAAAAGATGGGTAGAGTGTATAGTTACTTCCAGATGGTGATTCAGGAATATGGTTCATTAAGAGAAAAGTAAAATCTAAAGTAGCAAAACTGAGAGTAAGCCAGGACACAAATTGGTGCTCTATGGGCATTTTACTGAGGAGCCTTTCATTTTGGGGAGGTGGGGGCTGATGAGCTACAGCATTCCATTCAGGTTTGTGGGGGAGTTCAGAAGCATTCTGGTTAGAATGGATGCAGCTGAGGATCCAGCATCCTGTATACCTTATTCTTGCAAAACTTAAACCAGAATCCCTTTATGTTTTGGAAGACTGTCCATTCTGCTGGCATCCAAATAGTTGCAAAAAGTAGGAAGCATCCTTCATCTTATTTGGAGAGCAGATATGGACGAGGAAATATAAACCACTTCACCTGTTCAGATATTCAGTGAAAGTATTTCTGTCATCCACTGTAGAAAAGATGCTTGATGGTAGCGTGAGGCTACAGAGCTACTTTCCTGTTTCTTCTCAAAAGATTATCTACCCAAAAATTTTGGTTGGAAGGAAGAACAGTGAAATGGGCTCAGGAAGTAGGTGGATTTTGTAGGGACTGACTTAGCAAGATGAAAGGGTCTTTCGGGTAACGAGAGGGTCATGTAGCAGACAAAAGGTATAATGGTTTAATGGCAGGAAGAAGACCTTAAAAGTCCTATAGACTTCAAAAAATAAGCCAAGCCTTGCGTTCACGTCTTTGATGAATACCGCTCTAAAACTGTTTCTTTTTTAGTTTCATATGGGATCTTAGTATCAAAAATTTATATCTTTAATATTTATTGTCAAGAGAAACTCACAAATTGTACCCTTAGATGTGTACATACCGGATCACAGAGGGGAGAGCTGTACTCATGAGGACCTGAGAAGAGGAAAAGCAGTAAAATGATATTTCTGTGAAATTACTGGTCTTATTCTACAGTTACTACATACATTTCATAGAATCAAAGAATGGTTATAGTTGGAAGGGACCTTAAAGATCATCTAGTTCCAACCCCCCTGCCATGGGCAGGGACACCTCCCACTAGACCAGCTTGCTCAAAGCTCCACCCAACCTGGACTTGAACACTTGCAGGGATGGGGCATCCACAACTTCCCTGGGCAACCTGTTCCAGTGTCTCACCACCTTCGCTGTAAAGACTTTCTTCCTAATATTTGATCTAAATCTCCCCTCTTCAGTTTAAAACCGTTACCTCTTGTCCTATCACTACACTCCCTGATAGAGAGTCCCTCCCCGTCTTTCCTGTAGCCCCCCTTTATGTACTGGAAGGCTGTTAAAAGGTGTCTCCAAAGCTTTCTTTTCTCCAGGCTGAACAACTCCAACTCTCTCAGCCTGTCTTCATGGGAGAGGTGTTTCAGCCCTCTGGTCATCTTCTTTGCCCTCCTCTGGACTCAATCCAGCAGGTTCATTTGGGCAACAAAGTTCTCAAGCAATTAACTAAAAAGGCATCATGTTCCAACTAAGGGGTCCACAGACCTGTGTCATCTAGTCCAATTCTTCAGTAGTTTCACACAAGCTGGAGTGAGGAAAAGTATCTGTCACTGTTAGTTTCTGAAACCCAACAGTTGCCGAACACCCATTGGGACACCCATGTGTAGTCAGGAACGTAGCCACCCACTCTTCTAAGAGGTGAGGATTGCTACTGCTTGTGACTGGCCAAAGGTGTCTATCATCTCTAGAGATGCTCCCAAATGGTTTCTAGCCCAAAGCATTAAGGAAAAGCATGGCAGTAGGCAGTTTCTCAAGAACTATTTCATTTCTTACTGAAGTAGAACTTGATGGATACTTTTTTGTGGAGTCGCAATTTTATTGAAAATGCTCATACATTGGCTTCAAAACATTTATGTCCAAATTGCAGTGGTTTGGGTTTTTTTTTAAATTTCCAGTATATTAAAGATGAAGTTCCCCTCAGGCCCCCTTGGCCTGAGGAATGTTGTATGGCACAGTGACAAAAGAATTGTTGAATATAAGTAAGTTGAAGTGTTGAAAGGCATGAAGAAATCTGGCGTTATTCTTTACTCACAGCATTTACTGGCTTGATATCTGAGGTTGGACAAGGCAGACGCAGTTTACTCATCTAAAAGGTGGGACTGATAATAGTACCTCAAGCAAGGTGTTGAGTGAATTGTTTAATTAACATTACCAAAAGGCTTCAATCCTTAGCTAGATAATGTTCTAAAAGTATCGTATTTCCTTCAATAAAGATTGCTTGCCAGGTGGGGTACCTATTTGGGATTCAGCACTTCCAGTGTTACACAATACAGAAGGTATATAAAAAGGAAAAAGGAGAACAACCTTTTTTAAGAACATAGTTGTATTTTAAAGATTACATTATGCTCGTGACTGTGTAGATCTACTACACCACTGAGGAATCATTGCAATGCTTTAAAGCAAGGGGCAAGCTCAACATTTAGACTCTTACGAGGAATGGTGAAAATAATATTTGTTCTTACTATGCTTTAGAAAGAGTAGTCTAAATACATTCCTAATATAAATCTAATTCTTTTCCTTCTCTCCTTTTATTCCCTGTTACAAATTACAGTCGAGATAAATAATGAATGAATGGAGCTGATGTTTCCAATAACAAAAGGAAGCAGGTGAGGTGATAATTGCTCTTGTTTTTGAAGCTCTGTGCTGAAGGAGCCCACACTTAGGATCATGTCCTGAATGAGTCATGTTGAATTGAGCATATATGTAAAAGCTGGGGAACACACTGAAACGCAGGCCAGAGAGCTTTGTGTCTGGAGATAAAGCATCATTTAGGAAAGTCGATTTCATTACATCGTGGTTTTGAATTGCTGTGAGGAAGAGAGCAGGGATGTGAGAAATGGTGGCTTAACCTGGGCTTTGGCCCCTGCTGTAACCTCAGCCTTAGCCTTTATTTGGAGCTTGACTCTTCCTTATCCCTCGCATCTCACTCATTTGCTTGATTACCATCTGGGGGCTTATCTCCCTTTCCTGGTCTTTCTGTTCTTCCTTGTTTTGTAATTCTCAAGGTCTTTTCATGCAAATCCTCTCTCCATGATGTCAAGAGGGCTGAAACATTCTCCAGCTATGCTTGAATCTTACAGTCATCTGCAAGAAATATCCTACACTACCAGATCAAGAAGTTTCATTGGTATAACAATCTAATCCTACATTTTTTCACAGTCAACTGCCCACCTGGCAACTTCAGAGACAAACATGTAACTGCCTTATGAAATGACTTCCTAAGGGCCAAATCCTGCTTACATTAGTAATGCAAACAGTGCCATTAACTTCACCCTGAATTGATGCTGTTAATTAACATGGTGTTATTTTTCTGTTATTAGTGTTTCTTTTCAAAAGTCATTAAAAATCAGAACACAAAACCAATGTAATAATATTTAATACATACTACAAATTACTTTAATTATGGAGTAGCATTAAAAGGTGGCTAAAAATACATTAAATATTTTCCTCATGTTATTTTTACAGGTATGCAATGCTGTGGTTGCCAGAGGGTAGTTATACTATTGCAATGGAAGGAAAAGGGTTCATGAGACTGTCATACTCTTAAATTGTTCTCCACTCTATATAAACTTTAAAAAACAACCAAACACTCCCCACCCCCCAAAAAAGCACACCCCAAAACCCCAAACCTCAGGCAAATATTTGACTGTCCTTAGAATGTTGACAAGGCACTCAATTCCAGTTTTTTACCATGTCCTTAATTTTTTCTTATTTTGATTTTTTCTTTTATTTTCGGGTAACCTTAAACTCTGAAGAGGACTAAGACTCTGTTTTGATGATTAAATTATGTTTACTTGTTCCTGCCACAAGGATCTGGTATATTATCTACCTATCCATAAATATTCTTTAGCTTCAAGGATCTTAAAGATATTTGAAAATCCTAATAACTTTATACTTGCCTCCGTGAGCAGATAATTAGTTTTATTCATATGTTACGTAGAAAGCATTGAAATGTTCATGCAGAAGTTTAGTGACTTGTTTAAACTCCTGTGACAGAAAAGGAGTAAAACACAGCTCACTTGTTAAGGTATATCCATTAAACACAGCTCACTTGTTAAGGTACATCCATTAGTTATTTTACCTCCTTATTCTACTAATGTCTACTGTATTTTGAATACATCAATCTTATGGTGATGTTCATGCAAAAAACACTTCAAACAAATAAGGATGATATTCATCTATCCATCAGGAGCACCGAAGTGGGGTTAGCATCTGATGTCAAGTACATAGGCATATTTGTGTGTCTCAGTATTGTACTCAAGCCACAAAACAAGGTCAGAAATTAAATGAGAGAGAACAGAGTAAGATATGAGGCTCCTTCTGTTTAGAGATGATCAAGAAAAGGAAGAACTAAAAGCTAACCCTGTTGAAAGGAAAACATTGAATATTGTTCCTGAAACTACACTTGGAAAGAAATATCACAGTTCTAATAGACCTGAAAATTAAAGCCAATGCAGAATAAATGACAAAGGCTATAAAAAAAAAAAGTCATGCAGAGCAGAAAAGCCCTAAAAGAAGATAATGTTTTTCCTTCTCTCCTAAATTATACAAAAATATACCAAATTAGAAGGTCTAACGAGATCAACTGTTGAGAAGCATCCTCTTCCAGGTCATGTGCATCCAGTATTTGATAATATTCTCCTTGGATCCTATATAAAAATGAAGTTGCCTGACGCCATCTAAAACTATCAAGATGACGAAAGTTGATTTTGGTCTAGTTAGGAGCTTCTGCAAATAGGTAAGAATGGTGCATGGAGGGAATTTAGGAAATTTGTTGTGGAAAAGAAGAGAAGCTTTGCTGGGAACCTCTGGACTTCTAAACAGGCCATGACTTATGCAGGACAGGTGGTCAAACAAAAAAATCAGATTCATTGACCAAATTCTACAGCGTTGAGCTCGGAGCAGATTTTGGGAGGAATCTCAGGAGCCGAGGTACGGGACTTCTGTACGTTCTGTTTCATGTAATCTGTAGTTCATGCACGGCTCTGTGACAGCTTTTTCCCCAAAGATCACGTTTTATACAGATAATATGCCAAAGGACAGGTATCAGCTCTTAACAGAAGGTTACATATGTGACCTTCCACATTTGAGGATTTTGGGAGGACCACACTGCAGTGCAGAGAATAATGCAATTGTACAGGGGAATACCTGGCTCCCTGGCCTAAAACCTCCTCTTTAAGACTTGGAGCCTGATCTAGGCCACAGCCTAAAATGGCAGAGGACCTAGACAGGTCAGTCCGCTGGGAGCACGGGACATTTCAAAGTCCTTCCACTCATGACAAGCTCACAGATGCCGATGTTGCAGAACAATGGATGCATGTGTATTTTTTACCATTTTGATTTTACTCTTACTTCTGTTTGAATGTAATATTTCAAATCACACCTTCAAAAAATTTACCTGAAAGGGGAAGACTCAAAAAGCTGTGAGAAAATGAAACCAGATTTCCACTGGAAATTGTTTTACAACCTGAACTAGAGCTGTCAGTAGCATGAACCTAGTGCTATAAGACCATGCAGTCTCTTGTCACATCCCAGAAATTCTGCTCTCTGCCATATCTAAAATCCTCATTCTTGATCTGGTTTTATTTCACTTCTGTTTTGTTAAGAACCACATTTTCTTTTAGCAAAGTAGAAGATATTTGTTAGAACATTTTCTAATTCTTTATTTAAAATGGTAACATATTCAATTCCTCCTTGGATATTAAACATTATCCTCATGGTTACAGATGAGAGACGCGCACGCCTCAAATTTAAGATTAATCCCTTCCTCAGGTGATATATAAAGGGAAATTTCCAAGGTTAAGTGTACATCCTATGCATTTTTAGCTGATTACAGTTTTATGAATACAATTTTAAGAGGTGCTTAATTCCCACTGAAACCATCAAAAATTTCTGTCTACTGTGCACACCTCACTGTTAAAGAGACTCTTTTCCAAATGGACCTTTATTTTCAGAAAAAAGAAACAGCAATTCTCCTGTAACAAATCTATGGGAACACTTCACTTTTATGAATTACCTGAACCCAGATAAAATGGGTTTTTTTTTCTATAAATAAGCAAGCACTGGTTAGAGCACCATTAGGAAGCAACAATGAGAGACTTGGCTGATGGTGCTGTTTCACTAAAGTTATACTGACTACAAGAGATAAAAACCATGCAACTATTCTCAGTGTCTCCACTTTTCCAGCTTCATTTTCCACAGTATGTCTCCTCGTAGGTAGGTCAGGCAGCAGTCTTTACTTCGGGCATTACAGAGGCTTCTCCAGGATGGGAGATACTTGTGGAAAATTCCATCTTATTCAGAGTGGACAGCCGCAGTCTGGCAGCATCCTTTCAGTTCAAGAAGGAATAGGTGTCTAACTCCTCAAGAGAGAATACATTTGAGCAGCTTAGATTTTTGTCTACCCCAGTGTGCTCAATAAAACCATCCAGAGGAATTGTTGAGGGAATTTCAAGCTACATCTTCATCATGGGTAGTGAAGTACCAAAGGCAAGTGTAATCTACCTCATGATTCAAAAAAGGAGTGACTCAGATGAAACAGACTGTAAAGGGGATTTTTAGTTTGAGGAGTCCTAGACAGGACCGTTTGGTTCTCCTAGACTCCACTGTGTCCTCTCCACCATGAAGGCAATAGTGCTCCCAACAGCTAGAATCTTTCCCACAAAAACTGCATGTTACTTCCTGTTTTCTTTAAGCCCCAATTCTGTGAGTGCTTATATGAGATTGCAAACTCTTTCTGGCTGGAATGGCAGCACAGAAGGTTATTTTGGGTAAGACTGCTGACAGCAGAAGCTCTCAGCGGTGCTGTCTCCTCCACAGATAATTTCCTTTTTCCCATTCCAGCATCCTTGCCTGTTTGCTCCAATTTTTCCTCCAGCCCTTCCATTTCCCAGACTGATGTCTACCCTGGGATCCATATATAAAGTTCCTGAACTCTACATAAAGTTACGATATTATAATGTAAGAAGTTTTGACATTCGCAGAACATTACAAGCATGAACCAGAGAATCCCACAAAGCCCAGTGAACTGTCCTGGAGAAGTAAGTATTTATCAGTCCAGCCTGTTTTACAGGTAAGGAAACTGGAACAGAAGCTTTCCCAAACCTGATGGAAAGCTTTGTCCAAGACCAGCCAGTGAGCCAGAGGTGGAAGGAAGAGGATAACCCAGAAGTTACTGACCCCAGACATGCAGTCACTGTGCCAGTCAACTCTGTTTCAAAATGAATAAGCTTTTTGGGTGCGGAATTTGAATGTCTCAAAATCTGACACAATTTCTACAATCGTGTTCTCTAGTGTTTTCAAGAGGCAGAGATTTCTGATGTTTTCCAGCCTTCAGTAACTGAAAACAACTCAGGGCTCCCATTTACCTGTACAGTGACATTTTTTCCCTCCTTCCCAGCAGGTAGAAGCAGTAACAGAGCCAAGAAAGAGCTATTCCTTGTTGAAGTAATTGAGGGCAGCAGGTACAAGAGCCCAGGAGTGTTCAAATGCTAACAAGAATGTATCAGGAATACACAGAACACATTCACAGAAATGCGAGGGTGTCGAGTTCTTGTGAGTATTGTAATATATTATGGGTACCCTAATGACCTAAATTAAACAATTCTTTCTCTGCATTTATTAGTTCTGATGAATCATCTTTTTCCAAATTCCAATAATACACTGGCTTGCAATTGAGATTCATAAGTGGTGCACGCCACAGGCATTGGGCGACTAGAATTCAGTTCATATAACTTCTTTTCAGTAATGATGTATTGAAGAGATAGTACACAGAATGGTGTAGGAGGTTTAGTTTCCCGTACAGCTTTGAGGCCAACTCAGTTATGAAGTCAGCAGTACCAGAATCTAACGTTTCTCAGGTTATTCAGGGACTGAACAGTGTGGGGACCTGCTGGGATACGTTTTCCTTGCATGATTCCTGCCACTTGAAATGGTAGATGCTCAGCAATGTGTAGCTTTATTATTGTATTTTATTCATCGTGGGTCTAGAATATAATTTTCATGATATGACAGTTACATCTCTTTTTTTTTTTTTTTTTGCTGGTGCACAGAAAAATAATTTTAGGTGCTACTCTGAACTGCCCTGTTAATTTGTTGTGCTGCCTAGAGAAAGTTTTGCATGGTTTCATTTCCTGTAAAATGGGATGGCATAGTATTATCTATATACTGCAAAGGAAAATCTCAAGAAATGTAATTATCTGATTACAAATCATGAATTCTAAGTGATATTTCCTTCCAGAATGTATAGTAATAATGTTGTTACATAATTTAGCAAGGGTTCCAAGAAAACTCCTAACCCTTTTACGTTCTGTGCCTCTTCACAAACATGTCCTTGTCGCTGTCATCACCACCTCACACTTCCTTATTCTCCTATTCCAGCCTGCAGTGTTTTATATATCCTACACCCCATATGCTGGTATTAAAGACCTGAAAAACACAAACCTGATCCTTCTGATGTGGAAGGTTCTAGGTGAAAGAAAGGCTTGAGAAAGAAGGGGAAAATGACTGAACAGAGGAGCCAGCCAAGAGCAACTGCTCTGACTGATTGCTGGGGACAGTGAACCTGGCTTTGGGGTGGCTGTTTTTTCCATTGCCCCTCCGCAGAGCCATACCGCTTCTGAGGAGTCGTGGAACTTCACAGTTTTCCTGCTAATGGCATTTCTCCCTAGATGGAAGCAAAGCAGTCAGCCCCAATGCCTAATGCACGACTCCTGCGGGCCACCACACTAAGCAGACAAGGAAGCTGGCAGATGCAAAGGATACGTGATCCTTATTAGAAGCACTAGGCATATCCTACCACATGTTTCTCTTCCTCTCTCCCCTCAGAAACAAAGTCCCACTTACACCCCAGAGGGAGAATTTCATCCTGAGGATTGTTCATAACAGGAGAAGAGAAACTCTCATCTCGCTTCCCAAAATCCCACTGCTGGTTCACCCTCAGTGAACTTGACCTCACCCAGCTTTCCCACCAACACTACCACATGGCATGTGCAAACAAACCCCTGGGCTGAGCAGGGGCTAGCAACTCCAAGGGTGTCCTGCAAGTAGCCCTACAACAAGACGCATCTCACAGCTGCTGCTGCCGCCGACAAGTAAGGAAAGGAAAACCACAGGAAGAAACAGGAGTAACAGCCAGATCTGTTTTTCTCTTGTTTTGTTTTATGAGGTGATACTGATATTTGAAAATACACCATTTGCTTGTAGAAGGCTGAAGAAAATTCAATAGAACGATGTTCTTTTGAAATCTAAGATTCTGTCAAAAATGAAGAGCTTTGTGAAATTGGGCGGCTCTTGCAATAATTTCATTTAGAGAAAAAAACAGGAAACTGTTCTGATAATGTCCAAATATCCCATTCCTACATTTTTGAACTAAGAACTCAAACTTTTCACTTGAAAAAAACCCCATGTTTTTAAAAATTCAGATATTAAAAATTAATATTAAGAAAACCTAATATTTTGAATGCCCTGAAATTATTACTTTTTAAATTATTTCACTTTATGGAGAATTTGAAAACAATTTAATTTTTACTCAAAGTCAGAAGTAAATTTTTGATTCTTAAAGTTCTTTGTAAGTTGAATATCTTTTTTCTGTGTAGTGCTAATGTTACAAAAGGGGAAATGTTGTCAAAACCTGATGAATAGGGGAACGGAGCAATTGTGCCTCTGAAGTTTTATCGGTGGGGAACCATTCAAGTAGGGATATCAGACCTGCTGTAACTTGTTTTCGAGGATAATGAGATGCACAGAGGGAAACTTAGATTTGTCTCAACGAAAAATTTTATGAATCTGCTCACATTTTATGGCAAACTCAGCCTGAGTTTTGGATTCCTCATGAAAGCATATTGGAAGTTTATGTGAAACCAAGTTTTGCATTACAAATGCTCTGGTTTCTAACCCCAGAGGTTAAAATTTGTTTCCACTGAGTGGAATTTAATCAGGTCTGAATGAATTCCTGTCCCTGTTTTTCCACTTGTCTCTTCATCTTCCTCTAGGTCTCTTTTCTGGTAGTGCTATCTGATACTGGTGCGTTTCCCATTGCTGGGTGAAAGAACCATCTCCTACCTGCGGCCATCTGGAACAGACTCTCCCATTTCTCTGCCTACCCGACTCTCCATATGTAAGCTAAAAATAAAAAATGGAAAAGCTTTGTCTTTCGACTTTCTCAATTTCCTCTCCATCCCGCTATTAACATTTTTTTTTTCTCTGTAAATAAGTTATTTAACACAGTAAAGCCCTTTGGGATAGCCTTTATGTGATAGGCATTATAAAAATGAAGTTACATTTTGTTGTGAACGATGATACTTGAAAAGATTCATTTGCCTACAGTCTTCCTCTCAACCTCTGTTCCTTTATAAGCAGAGAATGGAGCATGCCTAAGGAAAACAAGAATAATTCCCTTTAAAACCTCTAAGTTAATGCATTGTTATGGTTGTTACTGTGGTTTCTGTGAGAGGAGAGGCAGATGGATAACAATGTGGGCTCTCCTAAAGCAAAGCATTTCCAAAGCAATATCCAGATCAGCCGCTGTTTTCTGCCTCAACTCTTCCCCTTTCCTTTTCCCCTTTCCGCTTGATTCTTGACAAAACGTGTAAGACCTTCCCCAGCAGGAAGAAAATAACTTTCCCACACGGTGAAATTTGACTGGTCTCAGAGTGTGGTTACGTAGGGCTGCGTGGTGTATTGAACACACCTCGAAGCCCACGATGAAATCCAGACTTAACAGCCATCTGCGTGGTATTGACACAAAGCAATAAGGGGTATTGATACTGTTTACCACAAAGACAGTTAGAAGCTGTGGACAGTGTGCTCTTGGGTTCACACTACAGCAAGAGCCACATCTTTCAGGCAACAACATGGATATCCAAAGCCAAATACATGGTCCAAGTACACTATGTCACAGGCCTGGCCCAGGCCCTTGAAGTCATTCTCCAAGTAGATATGTAAGTTGATATGAGAGTTGCATATGGGGCCGCGCTTTTCTGCCTCATCTTCTCCAGAACAAAGAAAGGTGAAGTAATACAATGGCAATAGTTTTGACTGTCCCTTCATCGGCTTGCACAAAGACTGGGATCTTTGTGTGGGCCATAGATTGTGTGCACATGAACACAGAAAGAATCTGTCTATACGGTACCCTTTACACCAGCATGTTCTCTCTGTGTGTAAGTCCTCTAGAATTCAGACAACCCTCCTGAAAACAGATGTTAATTCTGATTCTAAACATCTACCATCCAAAAAATCTGAGTCTTTAAATAACTTAAAAAATAAGAGTCTTCCTTTTTAAAAACATGATCACCAACGTGTGTTAAGTAAATCAGTCTCCAAGCTCTTGTCACTAGCCAGACTAATAATCCAGTATTCTTTCAACAGTCTTCACAATAATGGACATATTTTCAGCTTTCTCAGGTCGGGCAACTTATCAAAGAGAACTATGTGGCTCCATGCAGAGCTGCAAGTGATTCTTAGCAGCTTACCCTACAGTACATCATGCAGGGACTTGTGCTACATTCCCCCGGATTATGGGACTTCGTCAGAGTCTTTGAAATGAAGTAGCTATCCAATATATGCGGGGATCTCACAGGCAGCTAAAACTTTATTGACATTGGAGAACTGCACGCATTTATTTATTAAAAAAGAAAATTTCTTATAGACATGCACATGGACACATGCACACACACATGCCATCGGAGTACATGGGGATAAAGAAATCTGTGACATTATCACCTGAGATGGAAGAGGCGAAGGAAAGAGACTTCTATACACCACACTTATTTTACTCCTGTTTTTCATTACGTGGATAACCTTAGAGCAGTTCTTGGTAGCATTTAGAAAAAGGGAAAAATCTAGCCTCCTGCAGGGGAGCTGTTATTGCTAGAATGTACTAGCATTATCTTGCTTATGGGGGGGCATATTGTTTATGCAGTCTATTTATCAGTGTAGGAATATATCTACCAATATAGCAATATCTCTGCAGTAATGGCATACAAGAATAAAAGAGTTTTCATGAATAGAGAGTTCCTGCCTGTAGCATGTACATCTGAGATACTAAAGGATTATTTACCTATCATTAAGATATGGATTTTTTTATCTGGTCCAGTTTTTCTTGCAGCAGAAATCATATTAAACTCTCTAGCTATTATATCTAACATCCATTGGGCAGCTTTTCATTCTGGGTAACCTAATATAAATGAAGAAAATAAATCCACGACAATTTGTTGAGCAGTCTTTTTCCCCCTCCCCCCTCCTCCTTTTCCTGAATTAAACTCACATAATAAAATCCAAGGGTTGCATTTCACTCACATCCACTTCAATTAACGTGCATTACATTGTATGAAATTTTTAATGGAAGAAAAAAGCTAAAACACAATATTTTTAAACCGTTGTGTATGGAAAAATGCTGCATGAGACACAATGTGCTTATATGTCACACAACAGTCAAATGAGCTTTAAAATTCAGCGTGAGCCTTCCCAGTGTTCCCTTTCTCTCATATTTTCCCATTATAGAATGTCTTTTGAGGAGATTTTAGTGATTTTCATTTAATGAAATATTGTTCTATAATAATGTTTTATGAGGTATTTGCTTGTTTGAAACAACCAGGACTAATAATAACGCTTTATTAATAATAGTCATATAATGGCTGAAGACTGAAGCCAGTCAAGAGATTCTAAAGTAGTATTTTTTTTTCTCTCAGATAATGTCTTTTCCATTGAATGGGTTTGGTTTTTTTTTTAAGATGGCTTTTTGTTTAAAATTTCCCATTTCTGCTAAAAGACTAAAGATAGTTTTGATACTGATGGAAGAATTTCAAAGGACAACTGTAAACAATGAAAAAAGTCAGTTTACTAATATTTTTCACCAGGGAGAAAATATTTTCTGGCAGTATTAGGTGTCTGACAGTATTAGGAGTAGTAGGTGTAAAAATTGATTGCATGAATCCATTAACTGTATGTGCAAATAGCCTCATTTACATAGCTTTTCTGGTACCCCAGTTTAATGTATCCCCCACCTATTCAAGGTTGCATACATTTCTTTTTCACTCTGGTGGGTCAAAAAGGCAATGATGACACAGAGCCATCATACCTGATTATATATCACATTCTGCCTCCTTTCTGAACCTCGTAGTGTTTGGCATCTTAGGGAAGCCATGAGGGGCAGAGGGAGAATGAACGTACTGCTGCACCCAAGACATTTGAATCTAGAATAAATCCAAATTATCCCTTCTGGTGTCCCAGTTTATGTTGGTTGAAAAATTGTTCTGTGCCATATAAAGGAATCAGTCTTTATGCTTTTATGCCACTGTAGGAAGAAGAGGTTGTAATTACAGTCAGTCACAGCCAGAGGCATCTCTTATTTCAGGTGAAGAAGACAGAAGAAGGTATCTTGTTTGTTGCATGAATTAATCTGCTAAGACGTGGCTTTCCCAGCTAGGTATCTCACATGCTGGCTTCATCCCACCTGAAGTAATTCAAAGGGGTGAAACTTTGTAAGTAATTTTGGCTATGCCGTGTTGGGTGCTTCCCTCTTTGATTCAGCCCATGTAGGAGTCTCAGCCCAGGTCCTTCTCAGACTGCTCTTTTGGCTTCTGCTGGAGAAAGAGTGCTGATGCCCTAGATGGTACAGGGAAGAAGCATGGACCAAGAACCTCCTGAGTCTGGGTGGGTCACAGGAGGAAAAGGGGACCAGATAACACAGGGTCAACCACAGTGATACCCAGGAGCTCAAATGAGTTTTTCCTTCAATTACTGAAGAGGTCTATTTGTTCTTTATTGACCTTTCTTCATCCTAATCTCTTTTTCTTTTGTGATATATTTAAGAGAATGAAGTGCTCCTAATAATGCTGAATTGAGAACATTAGAGACTCTGCTGACTTATTTAAGGGCATATGTTAACCTAAAGGTTATCTCATCCCAGAGCTTTCCTGCAATACAGTCATATCTCTTACAATAACTAAACACTGCTGAAATACTACAGTCAAGTTTTGTGTTCTACTTTTATAGAAGCGTAATACACACACAATGATACTATGTTTATTCATTCTGTTTATTGGTTTGAACATGAGTTTTAATGTGTAACATAAAAAGAGATTTTCAAGTTTAATTGCAGTGTCAACCCCATCATGCTCATCTTTATCTCTGGCCGCTTTTACTTCCAGACTAACATTTTTTATAGGATATCCACACATAATAAAGCATCCAAACAACTTTTTCACGTCATCTTCAATGAATTCAGAGGATGCAACAGTTTGTACACTCCTCTGCACACATTTTATTACTCCCACTTTCATTCTACAAGGCTGAAGCGAATCACGTCATAAATATCTGTCTTGCACTCGTGAGCCTGATATACTATTTTCTTCTAAGATCCTCTCTCTACTCATAACTTAAAAATCTGGCAAAAAGTATTCCATGTTCTATTTTGTCACTTTAGTAAAATTTCAAAATGTTACAGAAAATCCTGTTCCAAACTGACAGCATCTCTCACTCATAAGGTGTTATTTTTAGATAATCAAAGAATGAGATTGTGTACAATAAATATATAAAGCCAGGCTCAAAGCTGGTATACAATAGACACTGAAATAAATGGATCTATGCCATTTTATAACTATTGAAGTTCTGGTCCAGAGAACATGGTGCCAAAAGCCTTTTATAGCATTTTATAATTTTCAGACCCACCTAACTGTGATTGTATTTA
Source organism: Chionis minor (assembly GCA_013398295.1). Classification (NCBI taxonomy): domain Eukaryota; kingdom Metazoa; phylum Chordata; class Aves; order Charadriiformes; family Chionidae; genus Chionis; species Chionis minor. Next base: position 243,120 of record VZSF01003480.1, on the reverse strand, counting down.
ATGTCAACTACCTGTCAAGTACCTTACTTATGAACATAGACATGTAAATATTCACATGGTTCAAACTGAATCCATATGTGTGCATGATATTGTGTGTGTCTAAATTAAGTGGCATTTATTAACTCTTTCAGCCTTTGCTGACCACAAAACTGAAGATAGTGGCTAAAGTTACAATTCAATATCAGCTCCACCACGTTATATCTACAATCAAACTGTCGTCTTCTGCCCTCTTCCTTCCCTGTATGTCTTGTCACAATAAAGACCTGGATACTTCATGTCATCATTTGTAATCTGATGATGAAAGCTATTGGGATGTGAAAATACACTAGTTGTTTTGTAATGAGATGCTCCTTTTTGTATGTTCTTTCTTCGAAAGCTTATTTTTCAGCCATTATATCATTGGTGATAGATGTGAGAGTTGGTCATCGATGACAGATGCAAGAATTATTCTGAGGAGACCATACCCATCTTGTGGTCAGATTTGGGTTTAGACTTTAAGCCTGAGACTAAAAGAGCTGTGGAATTTTTATTTTTGGTTCAATAGCCCAACATTTCTGTAGATTGTTCTCAGCAGATTTTTGGCCCCAAGTAGTGACATGTGACACAAACTGACTTGTAAGATTTTTTTGTGCTTTGGATGTCGGAGGTCTTGTGAGATCATCTGGGTTTTTTCCCAAGATTCCTGCCATCTTGGGCCAAAACCTCATGAGAATAGTTGTTCTTGGAACATTTTTTCAATAAGAAAACCAGGATGAGAAAAATAAGCCTCTTTTGGTTTTGGATCTAGCCCACAACAAAACCTAATACTTATTTTAAATATACATTTTCTGATCTGAAGACTCCTTGCTATCTCCCCTCCCTTAACATTCAAAAAGCAGTTCTAATTTCAAGATAAATTCTAAGGTTCTTCTTGCAACAGATTCTCAATAATGTCATATTCCATGGTTACTTTCTAGGCTTCAGGAGTTCCTTTTTTTTTACTGTTTCTTTTTGTTGTTGGGTTGGTTTTTTGGGGGTTTTGGTGTGGGGTTTTTTTGTTTTGTGTTTTTTGGGTTTTTTGGTTGGCTTGTTTTTTTTTTTTTTTAAATTAAGAGCTAAATGCTATATAGGAATTAACACAACACCTGTGACCTCTTGTGTAACATAGTGTTTGACACTCCCTACCACCAAAAAGCAAACAAAATGTTTTTATTGCTAGCAATAATTTCTTAGTTCTTATTTCTTACAAGAAAAAGAGAAAAAGATATTCAAAGGTATTGAGGAGACACAACAGAAAACTGACAGTAGATCATTCTCAATCAGAAAGCATAAGCTAATTCCACAAGAGATATAATTGGCCAAGAATTAATTCCTTTTTTTAAAAGAATTTTACAATGTATATATCTAACAAGACTGTTTCAATATAATCTTACTCTCAAAAACAGGTTTTGGAGTAAAAGTAGAAAATAGGCCAATCTCTGAGTATTTAAGAGAGAAAGAAATTTTTTATTTCTGGTTTGGTTTTTTTCCCTACAATTTCTAAGTGTTTATTACAGAGCTTTTCTCTTTAAACTAGCTCCCATATACAAATGCACTGAATTAGCCAGGCACTTACCTGATCCACAAATTCATTGTTCAGATTCCTGCATGATAAACAGGGGAATCCTCATAAAATAAACACTGAGAATAACTTTTCCAGGTAAACTGCCCAGGACTGAAGATGGCCAACTTGCCTCTTGAGCTTCATTTGCTTTCCAGGCAATTCAAGTGTGCCTTCAGTGTTAGGTCTAACTCCTCCAGTCACAGGCAGGTGTCTGCTGATGTGGAGGGTCTTCTGCAACTTAAACGCCCAGCTGCAGGTGACAGCATCCTGAGGGATCACACCCTGCTCAGGGGAGAACTGGGAGCAGTGTCAGTGTTGGTTCTGTTCTCTCATCAGTTCCCAGAACTTCCTGACCCCTTGGCTCTTCAACAACTGGCGCTTGGGCCATGAAAAAAACATGAGCGAGCTTTCTGTGTCAGGAAAGTTAAAATCTTTCTTCTAAGCTGTAATTACCAACAATCTCAGCCATTGTTCTGTAATGAGGTTTGATGTTTTAAACTACAAAGAAACACATTTAAGATATAGAACAGCGTTGCTGGGTTTTGTGTGTTTTTCTTTTACTTCTAGAATTTGTTTTTCTTCAGTTGGTATAAATCCGAAGGCAAGGAACTCATTCTAGATACACAAGTGCATGCAGTATGGACATATCAAAAGGAATTAATCTGTACAGGTATAGATAAAAGAAGCAGGAATAATTGTATATAAGCAATGGATAAGAGAGAGAGAAGACAAAAGGCAAGGAAGAAGTCAAATACGAATAAAAGAGAATATGAAAAGACTATTGTATTATGTTAATACTATGTGAAATTAAAGTACTTTAAGATCCTTAGATGTAAGATACTATGTAAGTATAAAGCATTATATTATTTTTTTTTCTAAAATTTGAATTGAGTCGATGCAGTCTGAAAGCAGCTTCTAAATATGATTATATGAGAATATGGACACAATTTCTGCCAGGTAGCATGAATTTCAATGTATCGCTATGTTATTAAAAGCAACCAGCCGTGTGAACCTGCTGTATTATTAACACGTTACATTAGCCTTAATAGTTAATCCAGTATTCATATTCATATTGTGGGCTCTTCTTCTAAGAGAGAGTAACAGCTTTCTAAATGCTTTTAAGATTTCCAGGAATACAATAAAGGCATGTTTAAGTACTTGTTGGAAATTGTGTGCAGAATTCTGAATAAGGGAGTTATTGCATTGTATCAGGACCCTTAAGAGATTCAGCTGAGAAATAAATTATGTAAACAATGCAATATGTGTGTCTGTCTACAGCTGTATATCAATATCACCTATATCTATGTATACAAATATCCTTATCCTTTTCTGTCAGTCTAGAAAGTGTTATACTAGAGACGCTGAACCTTTGAAAAGAGATGCAAGACATGTTTTTAGTGTTGCTTGAGAATTCAGATGCAAAACAGAAAATGGATAAATACTTCATTACATTTTATAAACAATCTGCTTTCTGATAAATTATTACGGAACAACTTTTCATTCTTTTTTTTTAACAAAGTTTGACTCTGAATGCGTATGTGGGAAATAAGTTTCGGTGAAGGGAGAGTGAGATATGCTGAAACCCATGTGGTGCCTGCAGTTGCAGAGAGAGGGTCCAGCACTGATGGAGAAGGGGAGGACAGATGCCAGTGGGAAGCTGCAAGGACAACCTGCCTCTGCCCCCCGGTTCTGAAGGGACTTGTACTGGAGCTACACGAAGGCCCCACATTCAGCTTGGCTGCAGGTTCAGATTGGATTTCCTCTCTGCAGCTGCTCCGCACTCCACTTGCACGAAGTCCAAACATCTGGGTTTAATGTCAGTTGAGTGGATTTCAGGCTTAATTCTTCTCTTTGTCTCTGTGTGTGTGAGTATGTGTGTGTATGAAGTAATCTTTCTAGAATACTTTAGTTCTTTCCTGAATCTTTCATTAATTTTGCATCCTTACAATGTATTGTATGCGATTCATGGTCAGTAAGGATCTTTGTGTCCTGCCCTATCTCCTGCTCTGACCTCAGAATATACCATTATTTGCGTTGTCCAGAAAACAGATTGAAGTCTTAACTGAAATACTGCTAAGGATCAACATTTTTTTACAATTTATTCTAATGTAAGTGTTTCAGATACAAGACCCCTACTGATAACATCTTCCCCCCACCCCCAAAGGAGTAAGTAGGAAAAAAATCATTTATGGCACCATAAAGATTGATTTTTGAACTCTGTCTCTTGGCAGTTCCTATATATTTCCCTCCATTTATGATGTCCTGTGTCTTATATAGATTGGGCACAATATTAAATTTCATGTGGTAGAATGCAAGGAAAAAAAAAAAAAAGAAAAAAATCAGAGAGTAAATAGCTGGTTTGCTTATCATGCCTCCCAGTTTGATTATGGTAGGTTCCAGAGACCACAGGTGGAGGATACTGAATTATAGCAAATAAAAGACAAAAACATAACAAAGCTACCTGAGGGTTTGGCTGAAGTCCCTGTGCAAACTGTGATTAACTGAATACCTGCCCTGGAATGCTGGTTTGGCAAGAGGTTATACACACATGAATGAATCTGTCTGCATACTTAGACACTGCAGTTAAACTTCTTTCTCATAAAAAAAAATGGGTGCTATTTCCAAATTTGTTGAATATAGTTTGACTCTGTCTGTTTTGATTTAAGCTCCCTGTCCTCTGAAGAAAAGTGAGGCGACAAGTGTCCTGCGTGTATAAGAAAGAGAGAGTGGGAAGAGGAGGAGAAGCAGGCATATTTGACTGCCTGGGGGCAGCTAGGCAGACTTTCTCCCTAAAAATCAGTGTTCCTCTGCGAAATGGGGGCAGATCCTCTCGGTGTAAAGTGGTGAAGGTCTATTGATGTAAATTAACCTGAACTTATATCACTAAACCAACAAGACCAGCAGCGGAGAACTGGCTGTGTATTATTAATGGCACTTAACAGATAATATACCGAATATAATTATAAAACATACAATGGCTTAAACATAAACGCACAATTTTCAAGCGGGCCTAAGGGAGCTGAAAGTCAGTGGTTTGTGAGCACCTGAGGGTTTGCCTATGTGGAAAATTAGACCAGCATACTGATACAAGAACGTTTCTGCTGTAGTTACACGGTCGGTTCAGAATCACCCTTACACTCACAGGCCCCTTTTAAAAATCCCAGCTATAAATTACATCTCAGGCTAATGTAAATTAATCCTGGGAGGTAGTTGATGGGCTTAGGAAGGCTAGACAATGATTATGTGTTAGTGTCTATTAGACTGGTTTCTATATGATCTAAAGCTGGATGTGATTGTGTGGGGCACAGTACTGTCACAGGGGAAAAGCCATTGCTTGCTATGAAAGACCTTATGCTCTGAATATATTTCCTGGCTTTTTACTTTATTTTTTGGTACTTTCCATGTATATTCCATATGTTACTAATGACTTGGATCCTGGACATTAACCCTACCTCTACAGGGTAAGCCCAAAGCGATTTTGCTCTGTTTCCCTGTTCCAGCAGAGAGGGCCAGAGAGTATTTTCACATTTTTTGTTTGGGTAAATTTCCAGCTGGGAACTCAATAGCAACTCTGTCCTGCACAGAAAAGCACACTATGGTCCTAGCTGCCTCTGGCTCATTTGAGATGAGATGGCGAGAAGTTTCCTTTGCCTTTCCTTATGTAGACATGCCATGCATGAACTTGCAGTGCAGAGGGACCTCGCCCTTGATTTATAATCAAGTCATGAGCTCATCTATGCTCTAAAAGAGTCTATTGTCCAAATCTTGTTGGTTTTTCTCCAGGGAAGTTTTGCCAGTGTGTGGAGAACTAGCCCCAAACAAACAGTTTTTCCCCTCCTACATGTACTTTATTTCTGACATATCCCTGATTTGAATCTTCATATTTCCTCACCTTTTCCTCCTAATTTCCCTGGAAATTCAAGGCTTCTCAGCAGCAATTACTCTGCCCATGCTAGCATGATGGGGGGTCTGGTACCTGCTGCTATCAAGAGGGTGAGAGGAAACTTTTCCCTAAAAACTGCTGCATCAGATAACTTGATTTTTTCTTTTTCATGTGTGGTGGAAGCAGCATCAAGTATGCTTTTTTTATGGGTCTATGGTGGGGGCAGAGGTTGTGTGACTATTTAGTGAGTCCAGTAGTCTGCTCCCCTTGGCAGTTATGCCTAAAATCAGCTTCACTAGGAAATCACTGGGTTCATGTGACAGCTACTGGGGAATCATTTCCTTCTGCACATCCCACCCAGCAACACCCCAAACCCTGTGCACCACAGTGATTATTTTTTTTTATTACACGATTTTCCTAAAGACTTCTGGACATCCTTGGTTTTTTATTGCAACGGGCAATGAAATCTCACCGTATAGGTGCATACCATCCGCAGTCTCCGCATACAGTTGCACACCATATAAAATAATAAACCCACACATAGCAATTAAATTCTGACACTTGGTGGAAAATGGACAGTTCGTTTTGCTTCTACTTGTTTTGAGAAAAAGACTTCCCTCTCCTTCATCTGAATAGGCAAGATTGACATAAAAAAGTACTTCAAGAGCTCAACTCGTCTACTGAACACAAATACAGTGAATTTCTGTATATCTTTAAATGTTTTATATGTCCTAGTCATATATAATTTATTGTGTTGTGAAGCTGAGCCCTTCTTTGAATGAAAATTTTACTGTCAGAGCCTGGGGTACTTTAGTTTGATGATTTAAAACTCCCAACGCACTCGTAGCAAATAGCACTTTTTATTACGGCATGTTTGTCCAAGAGGTCAACTTTCAGCACAGCAGGATTTCTTCCCACTGTAGAATTATTTCTGATGGCAAGACATCTCCTGTCTTAATTCATCTGGTGCTGAATGCAGTAGCCAACGCAGTATTAGAGGCTCATTAGACTGGACCTGCTATGCACAAGAAAAGGGTGGAAGCTTCACCTTTTCTTATGCAAGCATCCTTGCTAGCGGATTATACAGCATGTTAAATGCTGTGTGCCTGCTTATACCCCTTTGGTTTTAAGATTCCCATTTACACTTTTGCTCCAGTATTTCATTTCCTCAGAGGTGATGTTGAATTTAAGCTGCCTTGTGATGATGCTAAATTCATTTCTGAGATGAGTAAAAGTGACTAAAATTATGTGCGTGTTTCCTGTGAAATACTGTATACTGAGCAGGTCCTAGATTAAAAGACAAGCTTGACTTTAAAGGTAATGTGATTAATTATCTCAGCCCAAACCAGCTAGCTAGTTTTCATGCTTATGCTGATACAGTATAGATGCCCTATTACACCCATTTACAGTCTCCATACCTTTCCCGTTAGCCCCTGCTGAGCCTATTAAGTTGGTATCAAGTCAACTTGTCCCTTAGTAATAGTATACAAACTCTCAGAGTGCTGCAGAATTCTGCATCTGTCCTCTTACCTGTCACTTCAGCCTCCTCTTACTGATGTTAAAAGAAATCTTTACTGTCAGTCATATAACCAATTCACTTTGTTCACAGGCTGTGACAACCTTGTTGTGTTTCTCCCACCACAGAACCGACTTCTGTGAATTAGTATTCTCAAAATTTAGACTAGCTCATTAGTCTGAATAAATTTGAAAGGCCGCTGTTCACATTTTTTAAAAAAATGTAGCTTGGATTTCCTTGGATATAATTTAGGCATCTTTAGGAAAAAGAAAAAAAAGAAAAACAAACCTCAAGCCAAAAAAACCCCCATCCCAGCTCCCAAGCGTCACTTCATGATTTCAGAGCTAAAGTGTCTTTCGGTGGCTCTATTTGAGATAAAATAAATTAAATCAAATCTCCTAAGTTTTTTTCCACCCACACCCTTCTCCCTTTTTTTTTTTTTCTTTATTTTGATATAATTGAAAAAAAATGGCTACTCTTGCAGAAAAGAAAGCAGAAGTTCAAGTGCAAATCTCAATCATCTTTATGGCTGACTATGCCCACCAGACCGGCTTGTTTTCACATTATCACCAAAAATTTAGAATAACCTTTCTCCCTCAACTAATCAAATCTAACCCCACCTTCCAGTTCTGTATATGTGACTGTCACTGCACCAATATGAAATTAAGGAAATATTTTCCTCTAAAAAATTGCTTAGGATTAAGCAAAGAAACCACCACTTTTGCTTTTATTTTCAAAGTCCTACCAGCTAAAGCACTTAATTGTATACTTTCATGAAATCATGAAGGTATTTTCACTCCATCATGTCATGCTACAGTTAATAAATGCAAGGTAATGTTATCCATTTTTCATTTCTCTGTAAGGGTTGAAGATTGGCTACTAGTCCACAATGAGGCATGACAGAAGATGAATCCAGTCTGTCCCAGCATAGATCTCATACAATGCAGTAACATACAATCATAAAGTACCAAAGAATTCAATATATTGCGTGCTTTGCTGCCGTCCTGCTCTCTGTCTGAGCATTGTCCTTAAGGAAACTCTCAGGCACTGGCCGTAAGATGGTACGAGGACACTGTTTTGAGTTGCGCTGCCTTGCCAGGACATTATTATTAGGAAACCATAAGAGGAAGGGAAATGGCTTTCCAGAAACAATGATCTATGTAGTAATTTGTATCAGTAGAGTACTTTTCACAGGAGGATTTCAATGTTTTATTAACAAATTAAACATGGAAGGAAACAATGATGACACCTACTTTAGACATGAAAAATGAAGTACAGGGGAGCAAGTCTCTCCCATTCAAATTTCTTTCTTGCTGCTGAAATTCCACAGATTTCACTGCAGTTCCTTCTGAGTTACCCCAGCAATATAAAAATCCAGCCTAGAATCCAGAGGGGTTAAATAATTTACTCAAGGTCACATGACTAACACCTGAGCCTCAGAGTGGAGAACACAGGTCCTCAGAGTTTCACCTAAAAGGGGCTAATAATGAGTTCACCATTAGCTGTAAAATAAAAATATAAAAATGTCTTTGCACGAGCATCAGCACCTAAGACTAAAAATGAGAGGGCTTGGCCAAAGAGGTCTGATATACCTGACTAGAGTCAAGGTGGGAAAATGTAAATCAATTGGATGAAACGATCCTTTGCTACAGACTAGAGAAGAAGTTTGGCTATGTCTCAAGGAAATGGAGAATTACGCTAGACATTAAGGGAACCAGAGATACTCTCAAGAGTTCAGGGTGGATATAACTGTGCAATGGAGCAGAACAGATTAAAAATCCCAACCTAAGGAAGCATTAATATATAAAACTGCAGGAGAAAGTCAGGATGTGATAGAAATAATGTGATGGTGCTCTAAGTATGTATTTGCCGTGTTCAGGGTCTTCCTCTCTTGCCTTTTCACTTGTTTCCTCAATTCTTCCTCCAGCATGTGACAATATTTTTGCTTCTTCTTTCAGTATCAATGGCTTCTTCTGACACCAACGACTCATTGTGCCAGAAGCCACAGATATAGTGATTTCTAACTTGGCTTTATAGCGTGGAAGAGGTCAGTCATGTGGAATGCAAATGTTTTCATGTTTATAACTCGGTTTGATTACACAGACACACAGTAAGTCCTGCTGTGGAAGAGAGCCAGGAACAGCACAAGGTGATAGTTTCTTTGGGGTATCGTAGTGCAACAACTCTGCCCTTCCAGGGGATTTCTGTTGAAGATTAAGGCATTGTATGCTTTCTTCAGAGTATTGCATAGAAAAGTAGCTGAAACTCACTGGTCAGCCCTGTGAATGACTGTCTTCCTTTAAAAAAGGAGTGCAGGTCCTCTTTCCACCTGCTTTTCACATCACACCTACAGTTTTCTTCCGCTTTTGGCCTTCCTTTTCTCCAGTGTACTCTTAAGCATTTGCTTCTCCAGATTGCAGGTGCACTGTCCTCTTCTTCTCATATTAGGTACCTGATTCTAATCAGAATAGTTGGCATAAAATTTAACAGGCAAATTGCTGGAAATCACTGGAAAACAGCTATTTAACCACAGTTTTCCTGCTTTCTCTCACCCTATAGCCAGGTAGAATAGTATGTGTGTGTGCACACACAGAGGCTGTACGTGAGAGTACAGGCACATTTATGTATGGGTTTGAGAAAGATGGTATTACTAAATTGGCTATAACAGCTGTATTCTCTCCTCTTTTTTTTATTTTTTTTATTTTTGGTTGCAATTTTCTCTTCCTGGTTAATGGCATTTAGGTTCTCTTTCCCTTCTTTCTCTCTTTTCTCTCTCATCTTTCCTTTCTGGCTAACATTCTCTTCATCCCTGGCTACCATCCCCCAGTAAATTCTGGACATCGTTACAACAGCTGCTTGGGAGTGGATGAGATTTGTCTCTGCATATCAAGCCAAAAGGATCTACAGATTTCTTTGTTGTGGCTGTAATCATAACGAGGCCAAAAGATTCTGGGAAACACCTCATCTTTTGGATTTGCCTTATATAGTCTTCTCTGTTTCATTTATTTTCTTTTTTTTTTTTCTCCTTAGTTTTTTATCTTTCCTTTTTCCTTTCCCTTCCCATTTTCTTTCTCTGTATTTCATGCCCAGTTGCTCTGTTTCTTTCCAACACACACACTTTTATAGGAAGGAAGGTTCATGCAAAGAACTTACAGAAGAAAACTGAGCCAATTTCCCTGGTAACTACCAAAAGCAAGTGAAAATGACAAACAGACTGACTACAGTGGGTTGATTGATACTGATTTATAGCTGAAAATTGGATCAAGTGCGTCCACATGCACTTTCTCCAGAGACTAAAGCAGAGGCAGACTGCCTCTATCAGCATTCCTATACAATGAAGCTAACTCTCCTCATGTCACCTCATCTCCCCCTTTATAGCTCTGTCTTCTGCTTAAATAAATACACCTGTTAAAATACAGGTGCTTGCTGCCTTATCCCGGGCACATAACATGATTTTGAGGACACAAACAGCTTATGCTCTATCACGCAGCAGTGGTCAACTTTCTATACGTTCTGGGGTCGCTGCTCAACCGTGCGTGCCTCCACCTCCCCTTTCTCATCCCTGTGTCTGCCAGGGATCCTCAGGTGTCTTTGCAAATCAGCTTCCTCCTACTTACACCTCAGATCTTACTGTTAATTACTGATGAATGGCCAAGGAGAACTATCAGGATCTATTTATCCTAAATCTGGCCTGGAAATCTTTATTTCTGGTGGTGATTGTTATTCACACAGGTACATGTCCCTATTGCCTTTTTTAGGAGACCTGAATGAGCGGGTTTTGCAGGGCAGTGCTCCTGCTTAAATCTGCTACCTTAGTCATTTCATTCCTGAGCTAAGCAGAGTAATAATTAGAAGCATCAGCATGTCCTAACCCAGCTAGTCTGCCAGAGGAAAAAAGGACCATAAGATACACACAGAAAATAGGGAGAAAGTTACACAACCTGCTGTTACAAGTTTCAAAACCTGGAGACAATAGGAAAGGGATGGGTTAATTACTGTTGTATTCAGCTGCTTATAGCACATTACAACATGATTCAGCAAAGCAATGGATTTGTACCATGAAAAAAAATAAAACTGGGGAGCAGTTTACATGATACCAACAGATGAGGAGACCTCTATGTTAACAGGACTTTTTAATGACTCCTGTTTCCAGAGAGAATCACACTTCTTGGAGAGCCAGGATGCTGCCGATCACCCCAGCCCGTGGCAGGGGCTGTTTCTGTGCCATTCTGCAGCCAGCAGCCTCTGTGGCCACCTCACTGCTGCAATTCTCAAATCCAGTTCTTGGGCTAAGTCCAAGTTGCTCTCCCAAGGGAAGAGGAGTAAAGTCTAGATGCTGCTTACTGACAGGACAGCTGGATTGTGTAAGCAAACGGAGCTGGGGTAAGCTAAGGCTACCTTCAGCAGACACGTGACAATGGGGAGCAAAGTCTTGGGAGCATTTTAGGGTTCACTCCAGGAGTCACCTTGCTCAGATAAGTGGTGTCATGCTGATATACCACCACAAAGTGATTGCTTGCTCAAAGTCACCCAAAGAAGCTCTGGCACAATAAAAAGCTGAACTCAAACCTCTTAAGTTCTGCGTTAAATGTTGTAAACATTAGACAGTCCTTTCTCCTTTAGTCTAACCACATTACTGACATACCAGGGTTGACAGAAAGGCAAGAGCTTGTACTGTTGGCAAGCGGGCATTTTCCGTGAGCTCCTGAGTGGTCACAAAGTCCATGGAAATGTAAATGCAGTCTTCATCAAACTGGACTGAGCCCTAAATATGGGCTTAATTTATTTCAAGTATCTCAAGTTCAAGGACTTTCTAGTTCTACGAAATTGAGCTCTATTGGGTTTCAGCAATCATTGGACAATTAGGGTTTGTATCATAATAAAGGCAATTCCCCCCAGGAGTAACAAAGTGACAAACTTTAAAAGGGCAGATTTTAAAACTATGAGGAAAATGGTTAACAGCAGGCTGAAGGGCAAAGTAAAAAACTTTAAAACCACAGAAACAGCCTGGAGGCTATTCAAGAACATTGTGTTAGAGGCACAGATGGTTTGTGTATCATTGAGAACAAAAACAAAGTAAAATGGTGAGAATAAAACTATGGTTAAGCTGAGAAGTACAGGACTTTATTGAGGCTAAAAAGGCATCCTTTAAAGGCAGCAAGGCTTCCTGAACCACCTAACCACATCAGACCATCACTTATGTTGGCGAAATGCAAGCCAGTAATGATAAGAGCAGTAAGGAACTGGTCAGCTAAAAGTAATAAGGGTCTGGTGAGCAGAGACACAGAGACATATGTACTCGTACCACGTGACTCTGGCACATTAAAGTTTGCAACAGGAATGTCTCATTGTCCTCTTGAGATTCCCTTGAATTCCCACTCTTTTTTTAAAGAAAGGAGACTACTATCCAATCAGAGAGATGAAACTAGGCAGAAGACAAACCAAAATGATTCTGCAAAGATGCTAGTGTAGCCTCAAGCTTCTTGTTCTGGCTATCTCCTACCTCCATCTTCCTCTGTGGGCAGGCTCAACCCCGCTGCTTACATCTCACTTGTTTTGTCCTGGCCAGAGGGCAGGCTCTAATATATTCTGGGTTTGATTATTCACTGAGAGGTACAAATTCTCCCAGCGACAAACATTTTGGAGGAAACTCTACTCTGATATGCTGAACTGATTATTTTCGAAGAACAGTCCCAGTCAAAACAAGTGTGTCATCTGAATGTGTCTTTATGCAGGAACTAAATAGCTGAGTACCATGAAGACCTTCCAGGATGAAGAAGAACAATCAAATAAAAATTTTGGCACCAATTCTTTTCAGGTTAAGAAACGGAATCTACTAAAGCAGACACTATGCATTAAACCAAGAAACTCAAATTTAGCAGTTAGTGATGATTTCTCAATGTAGTAACACAGGCAATACCAGATGTAATGTCAATTCACCAAGACCCCAAAGTAAAAACAGCAAGATAAAATCTGTAGGTAGCAGTGCCCATTCAGAACTAAATCTGAGAAAAGAAGGTTTAATCTGTAAGCATTTTAGCAATTTAGTTAATGATTTCAGAAGTGGTTTATTTGAAATAGACTGAAGATGGGAGAAAAATGAGAAATAAGTGCAAGAAACATCACCTAAACAGGAGTTGAAGCAACTTTTCTTCTTCAATATCTCTGCCAGGAGATGACAGGAAAGGGAGGAAAAAAGGGAGAAAAAGATTTTTCTGTAATCATCTCACAGAACACCCCCTGAGACTGCGTTTTTCCTTTCCTAGCACAGTTTTTGAGATGATATGTTGAGTACTTCCCGCTGCTTCAGTCAACAGAACATCTTCCAGAAAGGTGGGAACAGTATCTGGAAGGATGGAGCACAGATTGTGGGTAGGGAAAGAGGGAACTGGGGAACAAGGCAGGCAGAGGTACAGATCAGCTAAGGAGGAGCTGGGAGAAAGGTTTGGTTTATATGGGCAGACTTTGGATAAACTTTTAACACTGCTGACCTCCAAAACCCCTGTGTACTTTGTTAATCATCCTGTACACAGATGAGAACTTTCAGAACATCTGGTGCCTTCCTGAAGATCTCCAGTGTATAGGAACTTCAGCCTTTAATTTCAAATCACTGTGAACTTTAGAACAAAAGTTGAGACTGAGATTCTGCGTCACTCATAAAAAGAGAAATTTTACATCTCCAGTCCTTAGCAAAGGATCTTTTTGGGTTTTGTTTTTTTTGTTTTCCTAGTTTAAAGGAGAAACTGCATGCCGCTAATCAGCCATGGCACATGCACACACATACACTATTATATGTGAATACTTCTCCAATGCTACTTTATAAGAACCTTCGACACTTCAGTTTGATTAACACTTTGATAATACATACATTTTCCTTGAAGAAAGCGAGGCCATAGGGATTTGTTAAAAATTCAGAAAAGGAAGATACTGTGAAAAGATTTAATTCGGTTACAGTAAGTAATACATTCTACTAATGTAATATGGACACAAAAAAATGTTAGGCCCCTGGAGAAATTAGGATAATTTTGTTTGATCCTTTTGGAATGTATATAATTATATTTATGTATGTGTCTGTATGTATATCTATATTTATGAAAATATTGTTATGCGTGTCCTTGTGTATGAATACATTTATAAAACAAACCCATGACCATAAATCATCTCAACAGAAAGAGTATAAAGTGGACTACTGTACATCTTTATTTAAAATACGTAGGATGCCAAGACAGAAAAATACTAAAAAAGAAATACATATTGGTTTTGAAGCTGAAGCATCAATATGGTTGTAATTTTAATGTTTCTTGCTGGAAAAAGGTCATCTTTGGCGAGGTCGGGTTTTTCTTAAGGTCATTTCACATTGAGATATCTGCCTGCTTTTGACATTTCATCTAGAAGAGGCACAACTATTCTGACACATGAAATGGGTTCTTTACAAACCCAATGGCTATTTCTATCAACATCTGTTATTCTTACACAAAAGGGGAATATGCATTGATTGCAAACAAGGCTTCGCATTTTTTGGAGACTATTAATATATATATATATTTTGTACTTAAAGGTACAGCAATGTCCATCTGAAATAGAAACAGAAGAAAACACTGATTTATAAAAGAGTGAAAAAAAATAACCCCATGGATGACATCTTTTACTCATGAATAGAACTAAATAAATTTAAAGATGTTAATTGTTGGTAAATTGTCACACTGCTTTCTGTAAAGCAGCAGGGCAGTGAAATTCACTAAGCATTTGTGTAATTACTTTGTGATATTGGCACAGAAAAAGCACAATAAAAATATTTTTCTTTACATTTTGTGTGGGATTTTAAATTGCATATTCATTTTCTAAATTTCAGTTCCCTCTAGCGCTGAGTAAGATAGGAAAAATCTGCTGCCATATAAATCCCCACCTTGTACCCCAGTATTTTCATACCCCAGAATTGTTATGCGTTTGTGGCACAACATCTATGTAATTAAAACAAACTCTGAAAAAGTAATTCAGACTCACAGGGACAATTTTATTTTTCTGTAAGACAATCCTGAAAGCCACTGACTGAACCCTGGTCTAGTTCAAGAGTGTTTCACAGAATTCCTTTC
The DNA here is from genome assembly GCA_013398295.1 of Chionis minor. Taxonomy (NCBI): domain Eukaryota; kingdom Metazoa; phylum Chordata; class Aves; order Charadriiformes; family Chionidae; genus Chionis; species Chionis minor. The sequence continues at coordinate 228,046 of VZSF01003480.1, read as the reverse complement.
CTGAGGAACAGCACTGGGAAGACCATAGCTTCGTTCTTGCTCCTCATTTGGAGACAGCTCAATTAGGCCTTGGACAATCCAAAGCAGAAGCATTTAGTTGATCATTCAGTAGTTAGGATTCGCTAGCGGAGTGTCGTGACCAGTCACATGGTGTTATACCTGTTCCCATATTGATGGTCTGTTCTTCGTGAGCTATTGCTTTCTCCCAAAATGAATGCCATTTTATCAGAAAACAGGTTTTGTTTTCTGATTATATTCATCTGGCAAGTGCTCAAATCTGCTGTTTGTGGATGTTTGTAGGAATATACCCTTGCTCACATAGGTATTTGAGAACAGCGAATAATAAAGTACATGGACGGGCTGAATCCAAACCCTGTTCTTGAATCTAGCAAGCTGCGAGTGAACAATTTTTGTACCATCTCTGCCGGCTCCCTGATCTTGCAGCACCAGTACACTCTGCGTGTTTGGAGTCAGTGTGCTTCCCTGCTTTCTAAACGTGTCATATTTAACTTCTCTGCAATATGAGGACGTATGGCAGACATTCACAGGGAACTACAGGTGCTGCTTTTCTGGACTGAAGCCATATGTCCATAGGGCATTGAAGAGGTTAACATCCAGGTGTAGGAGCTTTATTGTTGGAACATGTTCTGTGTTGCTTCCAGAATTTGGCCTCAAATAAATGCCTTTAACGTACTTTATTAAAGTGTCATAATTAGATTTATTTAATGCACTGAAATCCAGAGCATGTCAGCTCTGTGGATGACTGAAAAATACTTCATCAGCTTTTGATGGCTTCACAGGACAGCAGGGCAATCGGCGCGTTTCCCACTAAGGCACCTCTGTTTGAAAACAGGACTTGAATGTTCTCAGTTTGTGCATTGACTGATAGAAGGAAAGCACAAACACTCCCATGTTCTGCAGCATTGCATTTGATTAGAAAATAATGCTTGGGGTCTGAATATGCTAAAGTAATGTTAAGGAAACATTAAAGCACCCTTAACTCTGCCATTTTGTGCCTAGGGCATTGCAGTTATCATATGAAACGTGTGGCCTTTTCTTAAACGGTTCCACAAGAGTAGCAACTGCTGCATAATGGAACAAATAAAAATAATATCGCAGTGTGAAGAGTGGCTCTGATAGTTGTGCTTATTCCAATATAAAGCCTGAAATGGCAAAATAGAGAGTTTTCCAACTTCTAATACCATCATCAGTACACTGTTGTTGGCCAGACCATGGGCCAGAGACGTAAAGAAGCACAAAAATTACAGCTTGGCCTGTGCTAATAGGTATACAAGTATAAATTTCAAGTATCTCCATTTAAGTAAGCAGTACACACAGTTTTAAATAAGTAGGAGCAAGATGACAATATGGTCTGTGATGGAAAGCAAAGTCAAATTCATGCCCCACAATGATTTATCACAAAGGACAGCCTGAAGCTACTTTCAGCCATTGGCCTGTGGCTACACATAGATGAAAGGGGATTTTAGAGAGTTGCCAGTTGATATCTAAAGAAAATTTCAGCTCTGGGGTTAAGTGTATGGTGAGTCTTTATTATGCTGGTAGACAACCTAGAACACATTCAAGGAAAATTGTGCAACCGAGACCCCTGAACATCTTGCTTAATGTGAGCTAGAAACTACTTCACACCATAACGGAACAAGCTTTTTACAGAACCAGTTTAACATCTCCTCCATACTGGTTTACACACTTGCCTCCTCTGGCAATAACACCCACAGCTTCTGTACTGGAAGCAGCTTAAGGGGTCTCAGCCTTCTTAGCACTGTAATAGGATCCAATTGAATGATGAATGTCTGCCCCATTTTTGCAACGATGAGCCCAATAATGGGTCATACTTTTCCAAGCGGAAATAAAGATCATTCAACATATATGGATGTCACTTGCTTCCAAAAAGAGTTGATCAGATATTTCACTGGGCAGAAGATGCACATACAGGTTCTTCACTGAGGCAGCTGAACTCACTTCGAGCGGCAATGGGCCCAGTGCTACTTGTTTGTCCTTATTCTCCTGCCCCAACCAGTTAAGACCAAAATGTGAGAAAACAAGGGAAAAAGGGTATGTATCTACTTGCATTTATTTGAATAGCAGGATGATAGTTATCTTCAGTCACTGAGGTGGGTGGGAGCCTGACACCGAAAGAATTTGAGGAGGAAGTGCTGAGTGAGAAAATCACTGCCGAAGAGAAGGGTTGCTTACTCCGCATATGGAAAATATGCACTCTGTAGGTGGGTATTTAGTAGACTAAGGTAGAGGAAGGAATATGCAGGCGGAGAATGGGTATAGAAAGATTACAAAGAAGAGAGGAAAGAGAGGTGTCTGAAGTGACCAAATTTCTCCTAGGAAGACAGCATGGTCAGTGCTGCCACTGCTGATGCTGCTGCATATTGACCTGTGTCTTGCTAGGGCACCACATCAGGGTTTTAAGCTTTCCTTAATCCTTTCCCTACAGCCTCCTATTGAAAGGGAGGAACAAAGGAATCATTCTAAATATCTTTCTCATCAGAAGACAGTGATTCAGATTTCTTCTTCCATTTTCATCCTTTGTTGATTGAGTTGTCAAGCACCCAACCTTGGCAATAGAAGCTGAAATGAGCAATGTCTTCATAGCTTTGCCATGCTGTGTCAGTACTGAATAACTGAGCCTTATCGACTACATGCTGGGTCCGACATTCAGCTGAGTTCCTTTGGAATTTTTATCACTAGTTTTTATATGACACTCAGAAAGGCCTTACCCATGATGAATTGTAAACTATTGAATTCGGCTTTTTCTAGAGACTCCTGGAAAGCACACACATCTGGAGGAGTTCTGCCTACAGCAACAAGTACATGTGATAAGCTAAGGCCATCTGTGAGGACTACAGTCTACAAGTTGCACTATAATATGTTGCAATTCCTTGGAGTCTCACTGATGATTTACTCGACATGAACTCTTATACCACAATCTAGCAATATTGCTCTGTTATAAACACTTATTGATACCCCTGCTGATGGCAGTAAAAATAGTAGTAAAAATATTTTCTTATCCAAGGGCCTATGTCAATATTGGATAGTGATATGAGATAATTCATGCTGCAAAGGCAACATATACATTGATAGTTCTAGTTTCAGTAATGGATAGAAGAAGGCTATCACTGCTACCTCTAACTTCCTTACATGAGGACACTGAGACACAAAAAAAATTTACTCAGAACTGAATCCTAGATCCGATGCATTCACTAATACAGTGCTGTTTTATGGGCCATTTTTGTTCTTTATCAGCTCCTGATAAACTGATAAAGCTGATAAACTCAGAATTTTTAGTCTTTTTGGCCTGAATGTAATTCACTACTATGATTGCTCAGTTACTGGTTCCTCCATTCACTGAGACAACGATACACAGGAAAATCTCAACAACAATCCCTTGATTCTTTTTGCATGGCTGGAGGGGGCGGGGAGAGAAAGGCTAGGAGGAGAGAGGGGAAGGAATCCCATTTCACTTGGCTGTCATCTATCTTAGATGCTTCTGGATCTGATGCCTCCAGTATGTTTCCCGTCATAGCTGTTTGGTATTGCTCTACTATTGCTCAAAAAAACCTAAAACCCAAGGCTGTTTGTGGAACAACATAAAATGTCTTTACGTGAAGCATTCAGATGATCTCATAGATTTGGCGTCATTCGAGTAGAGAGGCACACTGTAGGGTCATAGGTGCCTAATTTTTGCCATCCTTCTAGTCCCATATGTTTTTACAGTACCTATGAATATATTAATTGCATGCTGGAGGGCACACACGTTTTGCATATAATTTTACCTAGACAACATTTTACTAAGTTATCAAAATCTAGCCTCTTTTATGGAAAACAGAGACTATCTATTATACCTCTTAGGTCAATCACCTCTCCTTCATTAATGTATTCTGGTCGTTGCTCCTACTAATGTATATATATTTTTATCTCTCTCTTTCATTGCAACTATGAGAGAACACCATAACAAACCACCTCTGGCACATCATCTTCAATCAGAAGAGGAATGACTATTTTCCAGAGTTCACAGCTCCACATTATTAACATTCTGTCCCTGCCTATCTGCACCTAACCTTCCCTTATTTCTTGTTTATGCAAAGGATTCTTTCATCTTTCCATAATTTTTTAAAATGGAAAGAAGAATAAGTAAAAACTGCTCTACCATCTTGCTGATTTTACTTCAGAAGTAGAAAAAGTAACCATATTTCCCCACTTTTTTCAAGGCCACTTTTAAAGCTATTAAGATATTCTGCATGAATTGAGCCAAACTATCCTCTGGAGTAAAGTTTCTGAGTTCAGCAGAGCTGCATGACTTTTCGGCAGGAAAGATCATGAACATCTACAATCAATTTGTATCTACCTGAAAGTATTTTTTTTTTTTTTTTTCTGAATCTATACGTCAATATCCTAATACTAAATTGTGGGCATGAGGAAGAAGACTGAATAATGACCATGACTGTTTATTGTTATTTGTCATTACCAACACTACTTATTTTTATCCAGCTACACATCCTGTATGAGTGAAAGAAAAAGTACAAGCTTCTTCCTAAACTGCAGTTACGCTTTATTCAAAATGTTATTCACAGGTCATTGATAGACAGTGTGAAATTTCAACAAGAAAACACGACCAATCCCCAAAATCTTAATGCAGACAAAATTATGTGTTTAATCTCATCACAAATACAAAACCATGTCACGTCTATTAAAGAATTTGCACTTGTTTTTAACGTATCTTTTTCATCAGTGTTTTAGACTAGAGACCTCTGAAAGCTACTCTGAGAAATAAAGAGTTTCTATATGTCATGTTGTTGAAAGAAATACATATCAGACTCAATTTTAAGGAAAAGCACTAATTTCCAATTGTTAGAAAAACATTTTTCTGAATATCCTGCCATCGTGCCTAATGGTCATGAATTTCCGCAAGCTTTCTTCATTTTAAAATACATGGTGAAGGTGAGCTTGAAGATTTTTCCAGATATTATTTTTCCTCCAATGAATGTACAATAAAATTGTTTATAATTGTTTTCAATAACTTTACATGTATTCACAGAAACAATGTAAAAGACTAAGCTTTCATCTTAAGGTTTTCTTTAGAGGTGTTTTAAAGTTTAGACTATCAGATCATCAGAAGACAGGTCCCACAGCAAGAGGTCCAGACACTTTCTTTTCATATTGTATATGTTTTCATTGTGGGTGAAAGACAGGCACCTTTATGTTAGGTAGGGTGGATTTTACCTGCTGATACGTCCCTTGAAGTTTGTGGCCAGAGGCTGGTTGATTCATTTTGCCAGTAATGATGGCTTATTTGTGGTTACTGAATCATGCAAAAAAAGAGTAATTCTTGCTATTTTTAACATATTGTTTTGCATGCATGGCATTACCAGTGAATTGCATAAACTGTGCTAGTGAATCTACATATACAAGAAGCCTGCCTTGTTTCGGCTGTAAAATAGGATATTGTTATGCTATAACTGGGTTTGTACTTGTTTGTGGGCCTCCTACCAGGAGAATTGGGTCTGTGTGCATTTCATAAATAATCCATACTATTATTTTCACTGTACTAATCCATTCTTTTACATAAAAACCCAGATATTAAGAGAATAATTAAATGAGAGATATTACTCTTTCTTTAATTTTTATCCTACCACAAAATCTCTGATAAAGATAGCTTGCTTTCTTGCGCACTTCCTTACTTACAAAATGACTAGTCCTTACTATTTTGCAAGGTATGTGCTTGATCTGATTTCCACACAGTAGCTGAAACATGCACATAATCCTTCCCTTTCTTGTTTTCCTCAGCTGATGAACCAATATATGACAGAATCAAAAGAAGCGAAATATTTTCTCAAACTTTTTCTTCCAGGATAAAGTTAGGGTAAAGAGCATTTCTTCAGAGCAAAGGTATGATGTACAGAAAAATCTTTTTCAACAGGGACAAACACAGTATCTTGTCATTAGATATAGGATGTATTTAGACAGTTTCAGGCCAAAATATCTAATATGAATTAGTATTCTTCTTCTTGGACAAATGGATTTGCAGAAATACTGGATGTAAACCATGAAGCATGGGGGGGGTTGTTTGTTTTTTTTGTTTGGTTTTTTGTTTGGTTTTTTGTTTGTTTGTCACATTCGTTGCCTTCCTGCATAAAGGCAAATTTCCTGCATTTTTTTTCTGTGGATGTGAAATTAATGGTCAGCCACTCAGTCCTGAATCTATTTCCAGAGAAAGGGGAATATTAAGGTAAATATTCTGGAAAAAGTATTTCTGGAAGCAGCTGGAGACCTTCAGATCTGGTTGACTCTTCTGATTTAATAATATATCACATAATGCCGGGAGAATTAATACCAGGAAAAGGATTGTGTTAGAATTAAGACAAAAATCATGGCTTCAGTTATAAATTCAATATAACATTCAAGATTAAAAGAAAATTTTGCTTTTGTTAACAATATTTTTCTCTCATTTGGTTTTTAATTTAAAAGTTAATTATTTTCTTCTTCCTTTTAATGGCTATCTACTTAGTTTTGTTGTAAATTTCTGTAAGAAAATGTAAGAAAACTGGGTGAAAAGGCAAAGAAAACCCCAGGAACACTTTTTTTTCTTTCTCTTCTTTTCCAATTCAAGGGAAAAAAACCCCACACCAAACAATAAAAATGAGATAGCAGTTTGTGAAAGACCAACCAAACAATTTCGTTTAGAAGGCAAAAATATCTTTTTCTAATTTTTCCTAATGATTTCTTTGTTGATAAACAGATGACACAGTTGACAACAGATGACAATAGTTTTACAAAACTATTAGGATGTGATTGAAAAAGTAAGTTGGAAATTCTGAGTAAACTCTAGTCTTTAGTGTCTTTTAGATACCAAAGACCATGCTTTTATTGTTATTATCAGCTTTAACAGATGTGCAGAATAGGATATTGTTAATTTGCAATTCTTGCCTTTTACTCAGTAAGTTGTAGGGTTCTGCTCTGCTTGGTAGAGTTCAGTAGAGTAAGCAGCAGTGACATAAACATTCCGCGTCTGTCCCTTTGGTTCTGAACAAGGGTATTTTAACCTGAGTTGCTGGAGCTCAGCAATGCTGAGCAGTTCAAGAAACAACTAAAACAAATGGCTAGAATCCGATGCTATTAATTGCCATTTGCTTGCTTTTCATAGAATCATAGAATCATTAGGGGTGGTTTTGGCATAGGCTTATGGTTGGACTAGATGATCTTGAAGGTCTTTTTCAACCCAAGCGATTCTATGATTCTATGATTCTATGATTCTATGATTCTATGATTTAGGTTTAAAACGACCTATAAGATCATCGAGTCCAACCATTTTGCAGGCAATGCATCTTTCAATGCTTCTTAATCTCTAGAGAGCAGAAATAACCACAGTTTCTTAACCTTTTTCTTGCCAGTACTTCGCAATTGTTCCTCCTAGATGTTGACTGTGCCATCATCAGCCAAACCTATGTCACTTGCAGACAGGATCATTTCAGCACATGCTTCAGGAAATTATATATGTATGCATTTCTGAGGAAACAAACTAGTGCAGAATGTACTTGTCAACTTCATTTTGAAGACATTTTCCTTCAGACAACAAATTCCATTCTAGGCACCATTTGACGTTAGTTATAGATAACCAAAATGCTGATTGTGAATAAGCTAGTAAGTGAACATAGCTTTTTAAGTTATGTCTACATTGTTTCTCATCTTTTTTGTTATGTCTTTGTAACAATTCTTATTTCCAGGTACTCACAGAATAGTTTAAGGAAACAAATTTCAGTCTGTCAATTGCTTGTGAACTACTCACACCGACTATTGGCTAATTATTGTTTCTGAACTGTGATTGCCACTTAAATCATGTAATACTGCTTTTTCTCCTTCAAGTCTGTGGAACGACCACTTCTGAAAACTGAGGCACTCATTAAAGTGCTTGACATGAATGAAGAAGATAACTTAAGGCATCATTTTAGAAAATTTAGTGTGTGGATTTTCTTAAAAGCTATGAAGCAGAGTTCATTAAAGGCACAGCTGTGATAGGACAATGCATTAAAGTGTGGTGCAATTAACTTATATAGAATAAATGATTAAATATTCATAAAAGTCCTCAACTTTGGCTCCTCTACTACTACTTTGCTTTGAAAGTACTTACTTTTCAATTTCCTTAGTCAACCTGTAATCACTAGTATGGCTGCATGTATGACAGGCAGTGGTTATAAGTGAGCCACTGTAGTTGACATCAGCTCCAACTTGTTTTTCCTTCTATCAGGATTTCCTGATTTATGCACTGAAAAGATATTTGATTGATAGCAGAATAGAAGACATTTGAAGAAAAAAAATTGAACTGAATTTGTGCCAGTGGGGAGGGGAGCTACCTCATTAACGAAATAATTGAGCTGTTAGTTAATTTTACTTGTTATTTGTAGAAAAGGGCAAAAATCTTCCAAGGAATTAATATTCTTCCCTCAAATGATTAAAAGAACAACAAAAGGGTTTGTATCTTAGATGTATTTAGTAATTATGTTCCTGACACCTTTTTTCATATCATCCAATGCAGATGTAAAAAAAACCAAAAAAAAAACCAACCCTGGTAATTTACAGAACACTGTGTCAGCTTTTCCTGATCAGTTTTTCTCTGCCCCTCCCCCAGTCTTATTAGAAGCAATTTCTGCTAATTGATAATTAATACCTTTATCTTTGTTAAATGCAGCTACTTGTGTGACAACGCTTCCAGTTTGAAACAATCAATATATTTTACTATTAGTGTAAGTAATGCATGAAATCAATAGTAAAAGATATTCTCACAATATAAATTTTACATTTCATTTATTATTGTCTCTTTTCTTATGGTACTATACAGTCTTCCTCTCCCTCTAAATCCAGAAAGATTTGTAATAAATAACTGTTAATTTAACACAGTAACTATATTAACATTTAAACATCATTAGGCATTGGACTTGATTGTGGACACAACATATGTCAGTTCAAGCAGTGCAGTGAACTTTGCCCCCTTTTTTCCAGTTAACTTCGGCAAAACTTAGATTTGCCAATCAAACTAAATTTTATTTCCCTGTATATGAAATTAATATTGTGCTAAAAAAAAAAAAAAGATTATTTTTGTCTGTATGTTAAATTCAAAGAAATTGGTGATGTCTTCAGAGTAATAGACCTTTGGCCAAGTGAACACAGGGCAAAGGAGTGTTACCTGAATGTTACTACTCACGACACACAGCTAGAAAATTACCCCAGAGCTTCCCTGCATCCTTATTCTTTCCCTTATACCCATCTCCTTTCAAGGCCCAATGAAATCAGTCATATATCAGTATGATTGAAGCCAAGAATACCACTTTGTTTACATAAAATGACCAGTTCCAAGATTTCAGTGATAAACAACTGTCAGACTGTTGAACACAGACAGAACAACTGCCTCATGATTTCAAGATTTGTTGTTATCTAATACCTCATTCTGAGATCCTTTTAGCAAAGAGAACCCCTTCGTGTAGGTGATGAACTAACACCTTGTTGTAACAAAGCAGAGGAATTTACGTACCCGTTGCTATGCACATGTAACAGAGATGTAAGCAAGGGGTGTGATGAATGCAGCCCCAGGGCAGCCCGTCCTGTCCCATCCCTCCCCATCCTGTCCCATCCCATGCGACTGAGGGTAACTCAAGCCACGAAGCCCTGCAGCTGCACTCCTGCCAATGCACTGCTCACAGTTTGGTCCCTGACACATGCGCCTCCGTCCTTGCTATGTTAAGATACTAGTAGTCTCCCTCTAGGTAAGAACTACCATACAGCAGGAGCCTCACCAAAAGCTGAGAACTAAGCCTGTGCCATACCAAAAAAGGTCTGAAGAAGCATTGTGAGGTCTTGGTGCGAAACTTTAACAACCAACTGCCTCTTGCATCCTCTGTGGTTTCCATATAGTCTCAAGCTACAGGATTGGAGAGCATATTTCAGTTTCCAAGAAGCAAATCATGAGCAACCATATCAAGGTCTACTTTGGAGGAAGTTTTTTCAAGTGCTGACAGGGAAAGAGAAAAGAAGTTGCCCATCTAAGCCATTGCCTCAGCATCCTGGAGAGTTTGAGAACAAAAACAGTTTCTCAGTTCCATGTACAATGGACACCAGGATTTCCGAACTAGGCATGTCAGTCTAAACTTAAACAATTACTCTCTGCTCCCATCATCTCAGTCTTGTAAAAAATGATCAGTCTATTCACTATGCTCTGAGCATCGGTGTCACATAGTCATGGTATCATCCACACTGCAGCCATAGCAAGACAGGCTTGACAGAAACAGAGTCAGACAACATCAATATACAGAAGATATACAAGCTTGTATCTTCTTTCTCGTCTCTGAATCTCACTGAAGAATTCTTTTGGATTCCATGGGCTTCTTGGCATATAAAATGATTTACACTTCCCTTGTATTTATCTGTACTTGCCGTGCAGAAATGGGAAGAAATGGGATAATTCTTTTTGTTTCTCCTAACATCAGAATAAATACTGTGGCTTGATTTCAAAAGAACAATATACCTCACCACAACATGCAAACAAAATTAATATTAAGTTGTAATGCTCAACCATCTATTTTTGCTAGGTTTTGACATACGTTTGAATGAGATAGCTACTGTCTTCTCTGAACTGCAACAGAAATTAACTTGGCTGATATTGTTTGGGAACCACTGGACAACCATCACTGGCTCATCAGAACCATTCCATTTCCTGATGTATAGTAGATAATAGGTACAAACAGTTGTTAAAGGACTGTAACTGGTTAATTTGGGTGGGTATTTTCCACACAAGACCTCATACTGCTCTTCAACCTGCTGAAATACGAGGTGCCAACTGGCATAACACTGTAAAACTCTGCTGCTAATATGAGAAATATTAAGCCAAAAACACAAGCAAGTCCTAGAAAGGAAAATATAGCAAGCAGAAGGCAAATATCCATTTCAGAATAAAAGAACATGATCAAATTAGCTAAGCATTGGTAAGGCACCAGACAAAAATGAGAAAAATAAAACTAAAGCACAAAGAAATAGAAAAAAAAAATCCTGATTACATGTTTTTGAGTGTTTAGTTGTAATCTCCTTGGGTAAGCCTATACAATGAAATATGAAGACACATGGCTTACTCAAGGTATTTGCTGCATCCTAATTCTGTGAGGTCATCATATTCAGGTGCACTTAGAAAACTTGACAACTGGCGCTGGGCAGGATGCAATTTCCCCTTCTGCAGACATTTTTTGATACTATGATGAACATATTTTGTAAATGAAACCCCAAACTTTTGGAAGGGAGCTGAGCAAGTTGACAATATATTTCAGTATCTTCAAAATTTTTTGTCTTTATAATTTTTCCCTTGTCTCATATAAGTATATTTACCTTGTTAAATAAAAAGTAGCTTCAAATGAATGTTTCAATCATTTTGGTTTCATTTGTGCCTAATTTTTTGTGAAACAGGAAATCAGTCAAAATCAATCTTTTACTGCTTAGAGTTTTGGTTGCAGTGAATTGTCATTTTATGATGAAGGTACATTTCATAAAAACCCTCCCAGCCAGGTTTCAGGAGAGGAAGAAAAGAAAAAACTCCTTTTGCCCAGCATTGCTGGTTGAACAATGACACTTCTACCTTCTTGAATGTTTTCTTTTTACAAAGCCAAATAATCTACAAATCAATACAGCATTGTCCATGGAGGTGTTCTTTGGTTCAACACCTTGATTTTGTATTGGTTTTTGAAGACAAAACTATTTCTGTCAGACCTGTTCTTTCCTAGATGTCCCTTCTCTCAACCATATGCACATAGAGAGAAAGCTTTTTTCTGTAACACTGTATTTTAAATCGGCAATCAAAATTGAAATAAGAAGTAAGTGGACATTGATATCCTCCCCAGACCTGTGTCTGCAGATACTTGGGAAGTGATTTGAACTGTATCTGCAGGATGCTGACACCAGCAATCTCTTCCAGAAGAGCTGAGCTCTAAGGAAGCCTAGGTCTCTTCTCCACAGCCACAGCTCCCAGGTCATGAGGTGTGTCACTAATCACCAGTTCTGATTGAGTGAAATATTCTTTTATTTACTTTCTGGGACCTGCTGTTTGCTACCGCTGCTCACATCTCCACTACATCTACCCAGGACACACAAGATGGCAATTGCTTTACTACCCCAGGACTAGACAGAATCGATATCCAGCATCAGATGGGATTAGTGTTTCAGTTCATCAGTGCCAGGGACTGAGTACAAACATGAGTAGTAGAGCTAAACACTATTTTTGTTGTCTCTTTTCAATGACTTTGATGTCTGACTCAGACTCCTGTTCCCATTGGCGACTGGTTGTGTTCCTGGGCATTTTGCAGGGGTTTCTAGGTCTCTAGCAAGCACTGAAGATGCAACCAAAAGACATGGACAATGAAAGAGTCCCTTGGGCTTGATTCTTTAAACTTCTCCTCGATTCAGTGGATCCTGGACCATATGAGTAAATATATAAATACAGGAGCTATATAAAATAGACCGAACCAATGGGGCCTGTACAAAAATAGCAATATAAATAAATAAATTAAAACAGCACCTTTCATTCTTCATTTTTCCAGAACAACACTAAAGGACTGCTTTACATTTCCAATGGGACCTGACTGTATGGGAAGTACAATATACAGTAGAATTAACTTTTTTTTTTATTCAGCCATTTTTTGCTGTTCTATACACAGGTCGTGAACTCTCACCTCCTGTTTATTTCTTCCCATGTTGACCTTTCACTGAAGCACAGGGCTAATTTTGTGCTCCAGTGACCAAGAATAGGAATTTGTCACTTTATTCAAAATGGAATGAATACAGGTATGTCTGGCATTCTCAGCTGGGTTTAACCCTCTGCATGCTGAAAACAGTCAAATAGCCAAGTGATCTCTATTAGGAAATATCTTTTCTGAAGTTGTGCTATTTTTTGTAACAAAAGAGCTTTGCTTCTTTTGTCTGAAAAAGGGTTTTTCTTTTTCTGTGCACAGCCGGGTTCGGTTTTCTTTGTTGCAAAATACAATGAACCAAACAGAAGAAAATGACAGGTTAGAGGTCCATAGAAATTTGCAATGGTTCTAAGGGAGAACTTTCATTAGTGTTAGGAAATAACCTCCATCTTAATTGTCTGCTGTACAAACAAAGTTTTATGTGTTATCTTTGACTGAGAAAGAAATAACTAATTTCTCCAGTAAGATGCCAGTAATGAATTCTTATGGACTAATCTTAATAAGTATGTGCAAAGTAATCTATGCTTCTCATGTTGAGTTATAAAATATAATTCTTTTCCCTATGCAAATACTTTCACTGGTACTTATCCATCTATTCAAATCTTCTGTGCAGTAGGGCTCCTTTCTCTGACTGTAAGTTCTGTAAAGGGAAAAGACGTCAGTGGATCCGTGCAGGATTTGAAGTCAACACTTAAGTCCTGTGTTAGAATTACAAAGGATGAGGTCGCCAGCAAAAAAAACCCAAAACAGTAGGTCTCAAGTGAGATAGTCACTAGATTCAAGAACTACCTGCCAAAATGAAATAAGTTGTTCCATGAGCCATGGACTTCTGGAGTGTGGTTTCCTACAAATGCATCCTTTGTATTTCTACAATCTTGCTGCAGTGACAATTGTCTCCCTTTTGCTCCTGGTGGCTATATTACTGTATTTTCAGTTCTTCATCAGGGCCCCAGATCTTTTCTTCTAAATACATTATCGTTGTTCCCTTCCCAGATCCTGCCATTACCTAACAAATACATTCCTGAGCTATGCATGTGCCTTTTGGCCAGCCAGTGCATGTGAGCTGCCTGGACAAGAGAACAACACTGGAGAGCTGACGGCACTGCCCTTCCTGCAGCAGAAACATTTGTTTGGGCCACTAATATCACAAAACTTGTCAAGAATTAACATATCTCAGCACTTTAGCACGTTAATTTGTTTTACTGAAATTAAGGTAGAAGCTTACTTATGGGGAGAACAAGAATCATAAATGACATGTTCCCGTAGGCTTCCTAAGCCTCAGGAAACTAAGTCAAAAAAAGCCTCGGTGGTTTTGGACCCCTTTACACGTCACAGACTGACACAGTCCTGTGCCTTCATCCAGGACAGAGACCTCCCAAACATGTTTCCAGCGAGGCCAGTGGTTCTGATCTCACGATCATGAAGCAAGCATCGTTTGAGGCAATTTGTGCGCAAATTTTGTCCTTCAGTTAAAATCATTAAAATACTATCAAAACATAAATTTACATATTTTTGAATAAACCATACTCTTGAAAATCTGCCTAAAATCCCAAGTCTTCTTTATTTTCCAACAGTGTCAAAACTATGCACAGGAAAGGAGCAGAAATGGTAAAGTCTGCTATGTGGACTGGGATCTTCTCCTCAGAAGAGAGCACTTTTGGTGCTCTATATACATGGGTGCCAAATTTTATGTGATGTTTTTTAAATCAAAATCTGGCACCCTGAGGCAGGTCCTGCATATAATTTCACTGAATGCGGAGGTCCCAGGCCCCTCTTTCCTCAGTGCTGAGCTCATGGTTGTCAGCCTCGGCACAGTTTGGCTTTACAACAGCCGCGTGAGCAAGAGATGCTCCGAGCAGCTCAGTGCGGGCTCTGTCCCTGGGAGGGTGCATGCTCTGCCGCTGGCAGATCATGGCATCCAGAAGCAATATCGTTTCTTCACTTCCCAGCTCAAACCTCTAAGTGACTGCCATTATTCCCTCTTCTGAGAACACAGAAATACAGGTGTGGGTGAAATGGAGTGTGGTACATTTGTAATGGCAATCACAGTAACTGTTATGCTGACACCAATAGTAACATTATAGAGGCACGACATATTTTTGCCTTTCAGTTAGCTGAAAGTCCCTACTTTTCTCTTCCCGAGGGGGAAAACTAGATTCTGTACTTGGATAAAACATGATTTCCAGATTCACCTGAAGTATGCCAAAATATATACACATATTCATGTGACTTAAAAGAGGGACAAGAAGGAGCCTAAAATCAAGATGAACCAGTTTCAACTTTTCTCCAGCAAATACAGCCTCCTGCCAAACACAGATAACTATTTAGCCAAATAATTATATGAAAGCACTTAAGTACAGCAGAATCTAGTTAATATAGTAGTTACTGGTGGTTAATACTACCTCACCTTTGGAAAGTCTTCCTGCTCATCCTAAGTAGGGTATTTTAGTCACAACTAGGAACACATTCTTCCTCCCTTAGACATAAAACATTGTGTCATTCACTGTTTTCAGTCCTCACCTCTCAAAGTGCAGAGTATGATGCCAAAGGAGTGGGAGTCAGTGAAGAACACGTGCTTCTGGACAAGTAGACCTTTAATAGCTTACAGCATTATTACTAGGGCTGCAATTCATCCAATTTGCTGACAAGTTAAGGATCCAGCTTTCACAAGCTAGTGAAAGCGACGCTCACCAGTGCCAGCAGAGAACCTATCTTTTTATCTGTTCATCAATATCTCTTTTTTTTTTTAAATAAATGATTCCTTGCTATTAAAATATGTCACTATTTGTGTACACAAGTCATTGTCTCTTACTGACCTACACTCTCCATGTAGCTTTCTACTACTAGAACCAGATCAGCAGCAGCACCCTGGTCTGGCTGGGGGCTCTGGCTCCTTCCCTGAGCTGTAAGGCTTTGTGCAAGTGGCAAAACAGGGAGGCATCAGCACCAAAACCATCCTTGCCAGTCCAGGCATTTGCATATTAACTGCTTCTATGGTGACCACTTAACTCTGACATACTGAATGCTGAGGGGGGGAAAAAGACCCCCACAACGTAAACAGAACAGAACAGCATCCCTAAACAGCCCAATGCCAAGCTTCTCATGCTTTACTGTGTTTTACATGGGAGTTTTTCCTCTGTGAGCATGCACATGCTCTGATTTTGATCTTTTAAAATTTCTGCATCCCTTAGGTTGTATTCTTTCACTCCAGAATAACTCTTGTTGTGACAGATGAACTGGAACAAGTGTGGGCTTCCTCACAGCCACTTCCCGTCAAACCGCCCTGTGCTAAGCAGCAAGCTGTGCAGTCAAATGGAAGGAAGCACAGAAGTCCACTTTTCCCTTAACCCTTCCCCATGGCAACCTGACCAAGAACAGTGACCCCCAGCAGCACAGCTGAGGCCCGAAACTGTGCTGAATTACTCAGAAAGAGCATCTTCTGACCCCACACAGCAGAACCCAATGGAAATATGTGACCTGTAACTGCAGAACCCCTTGTCCAACCTTGCGTTTGTACTGTACACAGCCGACTTGGGTCAGACCCTTTCCAGAAGCTGACTTAATGATTCTCAAATCTAATTTAAAGTGAACCAGTGAACCTAGAACTATTCAGCAGGCAGGTTCTGCAATTAGAGGGATTTACATTAAGCAGTCAAAAAAAACATAGAAATATCGCACCTCCTTGAATTAGGTATTGAAATCAAATACTTTTTCTCATGGCTGACCTTTGTCAGTAACATGTAAACTGAACTGATGGTGAGTCATTGAGCTAGCAAATTAGCTACTCGCAGTGGTTGACAGGGTCAGCAAGAAACCTACCACATTTTTAAACAAAAATAAAATAATCTTGTAGGTATTGTACATTACCCACTTCGTATGTACTTCTTGTCCTTAATGACATCCAGAAACCATTGCCAGCAAGAAGAGGAAAAACAGGAGATCTTGAGGTTTTCACGCTCTCTACCAAGCGCAGTCACAAATTTAGCACCATAAGCTTTGGTTAAAGAGCAATAACAGTAGCTTATTTGTTGTGCTTTTAGCCACATAATTAATAGAATTGACCTCAACAGTGGGTAGAAAAAGGACCAAACTCTCTAACTCCCTACCTTGGTTAATATTGTTTCAATAGAACGACAGCCTATATTATGACGTTTCTGCACAACTAACTCTTTGGCTTGTGGCAGCAATGTAGGCAGATAGGTCATTGCAAGAACACTGGTTCTGTGATTAACTCTTACGACTCTATTAGTAATTTGCAGCACAGCTAATTAGGGCCCTGAATGCATTTTTGAGTAAGAGCACCTTAGAGTTAACAATTCTAATAAACATATATGAACAGCATTTTAATGCCAGAATGAAGTTCAAAGGCTACTATACAGCAGACTTGGCTTGTTTTAACATCTGCCCATTGAGCCTATGGGCTTCTCCCAACGTAACGACCATTGCATCCCAGCTGATCTACACAATGCATACATTGCTGTGGTCATCACAGGCATTCAGATGAACTACATGATTAAAAGTGGTTTTGGCCATCCCAATTTAATCCTTTCTTGTAGTCAACTTGTCCTCATACGGCTCCAATGTGCAGAGCACACTGCCCTAAAACAGTAGAAAACACAATGTGCTATGGAAATATTTA
Organism: Chionis minor; assembly: GCA_013398295.1. Classification (NCBI taxonomy): domain Eukaryota; kingdom Metazoa; phylum Chordata; class Aves; order Charadriiformes; family Chionidae; genus Chionis; species Chionis minor. The sequence continues at coordinate 210,655 of VZSF01003480.1, read as the reverse complement.
AGATAAGAAAGCAGTAACTTAACAGATAGAAATATTTTCCGTTGCAAATGATCTTAAATTTTAAAGCATCTTCTCTTTCCCTTACCCAGATTCACCTTTTCTCTTCTGTTGAAGGCCTTTAGGCATTTGTGCTGGTCCTCTGAATCTAACTATTTTGCCTCTCTTCCAGTGTGTTACCCAACTCTGTTGTTCCTTCAGTATTTGGCATTTGCTTTGGAATTATGTTTGTCCATCTGTTATTTGTCCTTTTGGTGATGCGTTCTGCCGATTCCCATTTGTTCCTCTCAGCTTTCTCAACAATTTGAGCTTCTGAAATGTTGTCGCACCAGTCAGCTCTATCTTGGGCCAGGAGGGCGTTTGTACAGAATGACAGAAGGAGCAAAAAATGGCCAAGACCAGTGTTGCTTTTTCTTTAGGAACTCACAGACACTCCTTTTTCCAGTGGTCATTCCCATTAGCTGATTTCACTGGTTCAAGGAATGTGTAGTGCAAGGGGCTTTCTTCTATTTTGGTTTCTGTTTTGCTCCTTCCATCTTTCTCGATGTTAGTAAGCAGTGTGAAATCATGAAAAGGCTATAATGTCAGCAGATACTCTTCCAGTCTTGACCGAGCTTGCACTTTTCTGATAAGTGTTTCTTTTCTTTTGTCTACATATTCACCCCCTTTATTAACTCTTCACAAAACTTACTGGCCTGATCTGGCCTGAGCAGAACCACAACTCCACCCATTCTTTTTTTTTTTTCCCCCCAGTTATATCTTTTTTATTCTTTAAAACAAAACAAAGCAAAACATCCCAAAAAAACTCCAACCCCCTACATGCATTTGCTGAACATGACCTTTACTTGGCATGACTTCATTTTTCAGGCTTAGAACATTTTGTAGACAGAATTCTAAATTTGTCAGCTCACAAGTTGCCTGTGCACAGCAGTGTGGCATGACTAAAGGGATGCTCAGCTACTGATCAATAACACAGATTCTGTTTTCTTCCCCACCACAGCTCTGAAAGCCCATTTTAAGGTCACACAATGACCAGCCCTAATGCACTAGCTTTAGCAATTATACTGGATTTCCAGAGCTTCGTTTGGCAGTCAGGCTCTAAGTAGGACCATGTCTCTTTTTATACTTTTGGATTTAAGATCAACTGGTAATACAGTCCTCTTGGAAATTCAGATTTCTCATGAAAACAGAACATAGTCCTGGAAAACCTGATTTCTTTTTTTTTTTATAAGTGAGCATTTACGTTGTATCAGTGGCCCTTGGAGAGATCTGAATGGTGTAGGTGAATGAGGGACACTTACATCACTTTATTTTTGGCTTTTAAAATAGTCATTAGGTAAACGTTTACTTAGGTGCACTGAACTCCTGTATTTTCTGGGTGGAAGCCTTACCCCACTGAGAGCCATGTGAATTTTCCCAATAACAGTAAGAGACAGGTATTCAACGGAGTAGGCTCGTCTTTGAAAGGAACTTCCCTCTCTTCCTCCTCTTTCCCTTTCCACTCCCAACCAAAAAGCCCCCAAACCCACAGCTTTCATTGCATAAATACTGGGTATCGAGAATAATTTGCAAAATGTTTATGATGTGGACAGGGTGCTGGTTTTGATCGAATCGCAAAATCAGGAAGACCAAATTTGCAAGGAAACCCTGAACAAAGCTCCCCCGGTACGCGTGCGTTCGCTGGGGTTTGTACACAGGTGCTTTGCAGGTGCAAATTGGCTGGAGTATCCTGCTCCCGAACACGCCAACCTTGGGTCATACAGAACAAACAGGCCACTGTGCCTATGGAGAAATTACCCCCGCATCCTCCCAGCCCTTCTGAAAATCAGACACGATCAGCCCCATCTCAGCTGGGTGAGCTGGTTCTGCCCTCCTGCTCTGGCAAAGGCAGGTGGAGAACATTGGAACTGCTTTGGGACCATCCTGCTGGCCAAGTACTCCAGACCGCGGAGCAGTATCGCATTGACGTCAGCATTATTATACAACGGGCATAAATGTGACAGGAGGGGTGACAAAGAGGTAAAAACTACTACTCACACTGCAAATAATCCCCTTCTGATTGGAATCACTAATCAATCGTTACTCTTTAATATTTTGATTGCTGGTGATTCTGGTCTAAAACCACAAAGTGTGTGCCCACAAGATGCCCTTGGACACTCAAGACATGAAAAACGAGGGAAAAACATAAGTGCGAGGTAACACATTTACAATGGCAAGAAAGAGGTGTGAATAGTGCAGTAATGACAAATGTATGCAGTTAATTACAGTTGCAGTGTTGATCATAAAAGGCCTTTCGGAAACAAAATTAATGTAGTGACTTTCAAAGGAAAGGCCAGTTATAACCAGATAATAATTGACCATTCGGTCTAATATGGTCAGCAATCATTAATCATTAAATCACATCTCATTCTTATTCTTGTAATACCTCACTCCAGAAGTTGCCATCACAGTGAGAGATGTCAGCTTATGAAAGTACTAATCAGCTGATACGTGCAAACATCATTATTACACACACTGCAAGATACGGGGAGAGCCACATTGTCTTTTTAGGTGCTACTCCAGCGAGATGTACAAATCTAATAATTTTTCCCTGCAGGAGGCTACTTACCTTATATCATCATGCTACAAGACTTTACACTTTTAAAATAATTAAAACATTACAGTTGCAGGTGTGTCACACACAAACAGCAGCAGCTATAGGAGGGTTACGGTCCCGGCCTCCTATACTGCATGCAGGTTAAATTCGAAGGCTTTCCGGCTGTAAGCTAGTTAGAAGCATTGCAAAAGTGAGAATTAACTTTGCTGTGGTCGGTAAAGGGGAAAATAGAGGAATCTCCACAGACTGCTAGCCCTGTACAGTACACATTGTTAGTCAAAAGAGCGAATGGTAATTCTGCATTATAAACAAGAGCACATTCCTCTCTTTTTATTCCTGAGAGCTACAATTAAAGGATGCAAGTCATAAAACAGTGTATTATGTGATGCATTGTTTTTAATCTCGCTGCCTTGCATTATATATCAGGTTCATATAATTCTTCAGACAGGAAAAGGCTTGTTCCATAAAAATACAGACTCCTGCATCTGAAATATAAGTACACGCGCAAGCAATGTATATATAACCAACCCAGCAAACTAACTCACTTACTTAATACACTAAACTTCAGGTTCTTCCTATATTATGTGAAATGGCTTGAAACAGGAGGCAGCTGCCAGGAAACATCACTGCTTCTTTGCTCAAGAGAGACAGGGGAAGGAAGAATGAAGAAAAAAAATTCCCTCGATGGATGCCACAATAGCATGTCTTTCATTATCGCCCTGTGTCAAGGCACTGTGTAATGTTCATTGTGCATGCATAGTAAATTACTATTTACCTGCCAGTGCCTTTGATAAGTCAGTCTTTTCTCCCTCTTTTCGTCCACACAGCATGGAACGGTGAAACCTCTTTGCCTATAATTCTTATTAAGGTGATACCTTTTCTGAATAAGAAAGTACACACTTCCAAAGGAGGCATTCTCTTGGGTTTTTAAGGGCCATTGTTTTTATTGTTTTCCTTTTATTTCTCCCACCCTGCTGTGTTTTAATGCTATAGTGACTTCTGTGTATACAACTCTCATATTGAAATGTCTGCCGCAGATATATGCAATATTAAAGAGTGCTTATGAATTTTTGACATCTAATTAGTCGCTACCCAGTTAACATGTCAAGACTCAGAGGGATTAGGGAGTCAGCCCTTTCTGAATAAGTTAAAGCTATGCCCTGTCCTTTTCATGTATTATTCTTTAATGTAGGTGGTGATTATTTTGCTGTGATTAATTGATGAAGCTCATTGGTCTGGCAACTGTTACAGAATTCACCATTCCTCACTTTTATTTCTCTCTGTAGGGCTTTCCCACTTATTTGAAAGGAATTGGTTCTATTCGGTCTATGAAGCCTCATTGTCTTTCCTCAATACATGCACACTGGTTTCTCTTAAGATTTTATCTATTTAATTTTGTATCTTTTCTACTATAAAGGAAGAAGATAATTAATAATGCTTGTTTTATTTTAAGTCACATGTTGCAAATAGGGTTTCTGTAAGGTCGTGTTTATTTTCATTTTTGAAAAATACTTTTAGATGAAATTACAGCTGTGTATTTTGCAGGATAAAAATAGGTTTTAATGTTTTCTGGGTTTGGGTTTGTTTTTGGTTTTTTTAATGCTTTACAAAGTCCCCCACATTCAACAAGGCTTGGAGGTTTTCAGGGTTTTCTGATCCCTGACTATAAGCAATATTTCACCCAGGCAAATTTTTTTTTTTAGCATGTTGAGTGGTTTTTTTCTTAGAGATGATATAATATTCTCTGTTGTCAGCTATGGTGAATTATATCAAATTTAGCATCCAAATGGAAGCCTTAATTATACAATCTCTGTTTTCCACGTGCACGTTCTTTTATAAAAGGGAAAAAAAAAAAGAAATAAAAAGGAATGTTGGGGCAAATCTTTAAACACCTGTAGAAATCTAAGTGATGCATATTTAAAACAATGTGATCACTCATAAATTCAGCTGTGTGTCAGGGTTCCTGCTGACCTGTGGTGCACTCCAAAGGAATGTTCCATTGATTATATACAGCTGCGGATGCTCAGATAGAAACAGCACATATGTGTGCTTCATGGTCTGATATATTTGTTATATCCCCCTCTGTGTAAGTGATATTTGGTTCTATATAAAGAAACGATAAAAACGTATGCTGAGCACATAATGGTTGTGCCGTTTGCGTACACAGGCACCACGCCACCAATATTTAACTCACTGCTTTGTAAAACACTGGAAGATCTACCTTAGCTATGAAAGGCACACTAAAAACACACACACGTACATGTGCACAAAGTTCTTTATTTTCTTTTTTTTTTTTTCCCATCCCCTTCTAAAATACTCTAAAGGAGCATCCTGCTGTAGCACATTGTTTTTTGTTCATGATTTCAATGTCGTCGGCTCAAGAGTTTTGGGCCTTGTAAAAGTGTGACCCAGTCAGACAGTTTCCCTGAAAGGATGAAACCAGAAAAGGAATTTGCAGAGCACAATGCAGGAGGTAAATGTATAGATACAGTTATGGAAATATTTAATCATGCACTGTGGCTACTGAGAACTTTCTTCAATTTCCCTGCCTCTCCATTGCAAAGGAGCTGAACAAAAGGCTGTTGCCATCCGAGTTCATTTCTGCAGCCTCCTGGTTTTATGGACAAATAATTACTTTTCACAGAGCAGAATCAATCCCATTATGAACCTCCACTATTCAAATCTGTAATTGGGACAATAAGAGAACTCCAGCCGGTTTATCTTCTTTTGAAATGAACAAACTCATGCACACACTCCTAAAAATTATATCATTATAAATAAGCCTTCCTCCGCATAGGCAGGGTTTTTAATTACAATCCTATGTGCCAGTCAGGGTTTGTGTTTTTTAATGGGCATTTAGGGGACTGTTTCTAAGGTATTTAGTTGGTGAAAATATGTAAACAATTCTCTGTTACCAGGCTTTAAAGGAAATTGGTGTGTGTGAGGGGAAAGAAGACAGCAAAGGGGGCCAGGAGGTTTTAGGAAGGTGCCCCTCCTTAATCCCCACCTGCGTTTGGTTTAGAAAAATGTTGGGTCTGGAGGTTATTGTGAAGAAGCTGAAAAGAAGAGTCCCAGCAGCCTCGCACACCACCGAACCACGACCCCTTAGGAACAAAAACTGACGTCGACCCTGCCACAGAAAGAAGAGCCACAAGGCAACAAGGAAGGGAAATAAAATTGAGTGGGGTGGGTGGGTCGGCTGAAGGGGATGAGAGTACGGAGAAGGAAGGGGGGGGCAGCATTAAAAGAAATATCAATCAATTGGAGCATATTCACTTTCTCCTGCACAGTAGATTCTATCAGAAGAAAACACTGAACTTTGTAGTGTTAGCAGCAGCTGAAATTTAGAATTATTGTTTCCTCCTAACAGAAGACTCATTTTCCACGGCCGCATTTGCAGCATAATAAGCTTTTTGTTATTTTTTCAATTAGAGTCAATTGACCTAACAAAATGGTTGGCAATTAAGTGATTTTTGTAATGGTCCGGGGGTAATTTAGTCGAGCTTGTCAGCTGTGTTTCATGAAGCCGAGATGTCTTTTTTTCCCACTGCCTCTCTCTCCTTCTCCCTCTCTCTCACTTACTCTCTCTCTCTCTCTCTCTCTCTCAAGCATAATGGCTCATAATTTCAAAATCTTTTCCTTCTGTTTCCCTCACAATAATTCGCAATTACAGGAAGTTGTTGGAGGTGATTTTTTTTCCTACCTTGCTTTTTGAGTCAGTAATTTTAAACAAAATGTACATACTTGTAAAAAGGGGGCTATTACAGAAATCACTTTTTGTGTAAACTCAATTATTTTATGAATAGTGACACCAGTTTCTGCTGGGTTCAACTCCTAAAGGCTGATGTATTATTATTTTCAGGGTAAAAGGTTTTGAACATTTAGAACACTTTTTCAAATCAAACCGGTATTCAGGAAGGTAAACAACAACTTAAATCATGAGGAGCCTTGCGGTAAAGCTTACAGGTATATGAGAAGAATGAATGCCATTAGGACATTTAAACAATAGTCTGTAGCTACTGGACTTTATCTTCTCCTGCTATGATTTATGAAGGGATTCCTCATTTGCCTAATTGATTCATTTTCTTAAGACAACATCTGGAGTTGCATTTCCTATTAAAGTGCTGTAGTTAGATCTGATGACTAGATCAGATGTTCTTTCATTTGCGTTCTTTTTTATTATCCGTTTTTGTAGCGCGCACTAGAAAAAACTGAAGCCACGCCACGCGCCCGTCCACCAGTGAATCCACAGCCTTCCCAGCATCTGCCTGCAAACGGCTGTCTACTTTTTGATTTCTAAATCCTTCCNNNNCCCGCCTTGCCCCTGGCTGCCCCCCCGTGCTGCCTGCAGCCTGCCTGCCCCCTTGCCAGCCCCCTGCCTCGCAGCCTCCTGCTTGCCCCCTTGCCAGCCCTCTGCCTGCCCCACGCCTGTTGCCCCTGCCTCCCTGCTCCCTGCCTGGCCCTCACTCCCTGCCTGCTCCCAGCGCAAAAATTCAGCTGGAAACCAAACTTCTCGGGCAGGGCTGGAGGTCCCCGGGGCAGTTGTTTTAGCCCCACGCTGCTCTCAAATCTGGTGGCCGGTGGGCTGAGGGCTGCATCTCCGGTGGGAAACCCTCTGCCCTCAGCGCTCCCGGCGCTGGCTGGCAAACGCCAGAGGAAGGCTACTGGGGTTTTTTTAGCAGGCGTCGTAATTATTTGTTGGTGGCTGAATTTTATTTATGTGTTGTTTTAATTTGCCTTGGGTCACGTTCGGAAAGCTTCGCATCCAGTGGTTTTGTGTCGCGTTTTCAGCTAAAATCTGTGGGCCAAATTCTGAGAGGCATTTTTACCTTCTTCTCTCTCTTCCTCTTCTGCACCCGGTGTGTCTTGGAATTGGGTTGTGAGAGGCTGGCCTTCCATCTTGCCTATGGGGACAGCAAGACCTGTGTGCATTATCCTCAGTAAATATTACTTTCGCATTTGGATCTCCACTTGTTTCCCTCATGACCCCTGACAGTCTTCTCCTGGGGTTTGATTATAAGTCACTATAGTCTGGACCAGGCTGGAGACTCCTAAGGCTTTGATTAATCCACCGCACCTAGCATTTCTCTGGCTGTAAAAGGAAAAGTTATGATTCTGAATAAGCATCGTGCGGAAGAAAGAAGCAAAAGCGTAAAGTATTAAACTTTCATCCAGCACCATAGGAGAGATGTAGTTATTAAATTTCAGCTGCTTATCAAACTGATATGAAAGTCATTTTGCATGATTGCTTTGCATCCTCAAATCTTCTGCTTTTATTTGCAGTGCATCTCTGCGCCTTCTTATTAGAAAAATACTCAAAGGATAAAAAAGCTGATAATATTATTCAGTTTTGACAATTAGGTAGAAAAAACATTTTAAGAAGTGCTTTTTTTATTGCAGCTAGTAATAATAGTGGTGGTCCTCCTGGTAGCAGTCTCTTCTGATGCTACCCAGGGTGATGCTAGCTTTACCCTGTAATGGCTAAAGCCCTGATGGTTATACTGGTAAAGCTGTTAAGGAGCGTGAGCCAGGATGTCACTCAGTATCACAAGCAATGTACACAGCCATGGCTTATTTTTCCTTCTGAGGTCCATCTTTTCTGGGTTTTTCACTCCCCCCTTCGTATTTCAAAGATTCACAGATGGACTGTGGCCAGTGTCTGAGCTGAGAGGGGCAGGAGGAATAGCACCGTCCCTGCTTTAGACACCCTGTCCCCCTGTCCTGGGCTTGCCTGCAGCTGCTGTCCATCCCCTCCAGATCCCTTTTGCCTTAGCCATTTCAGCAAACCTATCTTTGTTTATTTATAATCAATCCCCCATACGCTTTAGCTGCCCAGCAACTGCCTTTAATTGTTACCTCCCCACATTGTGGTTCCCTTCCAGTTCGGCTTAATCTGCTCCTGATGCTTTGCGTGTGAAGTTATGAAAAGCTGTGAGCATTCATGGGAATGCAGAACCCTTAGAAGATGAGAGCAAATCATCCTGTCTCCCACAACTCTTCCTTTCCCCACCGTGGGTTTTCACAACTTGATGCTTGGTTGTTGTTTTTTTTCCAACAAATGTTCCAACCATTTCTTCCGTACTCTCCCTGCCTTCCCATTTTCTGTCAATGCTTCCCCATCTCCTGCTGGGTTTTACTCCTCCATGATTTAATTCACTCTCAGCAACTGTCACAAAGCTGATGGCTCCCTAGCATTTATGTCTTTATCTTTGGTTGCTACCTTCTGTCCAGTCCTTTCATCTCATGCTATCCACCTCACATCACTGGCCAGATGACTGGTCATAAACTCAGTGTAACAAAAATGCAACCTCTTTGAGACGTTGTTTCTCCAGCATTGTACAGAATTATTTCTCTGTTGCAGGATGCTGGAGGATATCAGCACCATACCTGCTCCTCACACTTTCTCATCCAGATTTAATTTCTACAAATCAAGTCACTGCTTTTCCAATCTTTACGAAACATATCTCTCTCATATTAAGAGACCTCCTCAGATCTTACTGTCTAGATTTGATTTCTCTTCCCCAGGCTACGGACACTTCCTCCCCTTTGAATTTTTTCACGTCTATGCTGCTGCCCACTCAGCCAGCAATTCGCTCCATGTATGCCTACAGCTCAGGAGAGCACTTTTACATACTTCTTGATGATGAGAAGATCTGGAACGGACAAGTTCTCCGTGGGAGAGGAATTCTAGTGACCGTCCCCACATAATACATGTCTTTTAGTTAGCTTTTGGGCTGTCCCAAGTTCCGAGTGAGATAGTTCAGATTGTAGCTCAGGGACTGATTTTCTTTGGCCCCTAAGTGATCGCAAATGCTTTCCCCCATGCTCAGCCACCCACCATGATCTTTGTCCTGGGTGTGTCAGTGGCTTTCGCTCGGCATGAAGGAGCAACGCAGCTGTCCCAGGGAGGTGCAGAAGCTGGAGAGATCTGGGCTGCAGAAAGGGATGAATTGTAGAGGAAATACTTCATCAGGAGAGAGGGGAGGAATAGTCATTATATTAGGAAAAATATTCTGACAGTGAGATACGTTAAGCTGGAGGGGAGGGGGGGGAGGACGACATTTCCTTTTCAGGATTCATCATCGCAGTATATTTATTACTGTGTTGTCCAAAGTACTTTACAAACTCTAAGATATGATTGTATCTTACACCTTGGCAAGGCACAGAACAGATGTCCTTATAGAGGCCAATTTAATCAAGGATAAATAACAATTAGGCAGGAATTTACTAAAAGAATCAGTAACTGTAATTCATTGCAGCCCAAAAAAAGTAAAAGCAAGCTGGCTATTTGCTGTGCTGACCTCTGACTTCTCAAAGTCTACATTTCAGTCTTATATAGTTTATACACCAAATACTGCTTTAAAGAAAGGAAGTAAAAAACATTATCTTATTTCACTGGCTGTGGGCTAATATTTTCTCTCTGAAGGTTGATAACTCTCCATTTTCAACACAAAAACCAAAGACAAGTCACATGTTGAAAATATATATAATGTCCTCTGCAGAGTGCTTTAACATGCCCAGCAGTATATTCCCACTTTATTCCTATAAGAGTAAAATTACAGTGTGTAACAGGGCTGGCACCATGCTTCCATGCCGTGCAGACATTAGAGCAGAGGGAATAATTCACAATGAATAGTTTAGTCAGTAAGTTTAGCCCTTTTTCTGCTTATAGGATCTCCATGGGCAGACTGAGGTTTCCTTGAGTTTATTGTGCAAAAGAATTCAACGAGATCCTTTTTCCTCTCTAAGTATTTTTAATTGCTCAGGAACACTTCTCTGTGAACATTCACCAATCACTTCTTGAGCTTTGTTAGTTATGACTGCTTTGATGAGTCACATGGTGTTGATTTATTTTTCCAATGCATTGAGTGTACAAAAACTTCTGGGACACATATTCATGTGTGTGAATCTAAGATCCAGTTTCCAGCAATATTTATGCACGCTGTTCTGAAATTCTCTGTGAATAGCCACAATATTAATTGAACTATACAGATGTCCCTAGAAAGCAAACACAACTAGAAGACAGTATGGTTAATATGAACCCATTTCCAAATTCCAGTGAATGCACAAGTGGTTTTTTAATAGCATTTACCCAGCTATAGCAGATTATAGGAAAAATGTTGTCATCTCACTGCTTGCCTTTCGTTCTATCCTATATTTTTCTNCCCCCCCCCGAAAAAAAAAAAAAAGGCAGGATTAAAGTAAATGTCTTTGAGTACCAAATAACTAGTTCTCATTTTTCAAACCCAGACTCAATACATTGAAGTTGTACCTGGGAAGTCTAGTTCGTTCAGCACCTACCTGCCTCCAGGATGAGGATTCAATTAAGAAATATAAAAGATAATACAGTGCTATAGGGACAAAAGTAGTTTTGAAACTCAACCCAGGCTTTCTGTAAATAGAGGTACATTTCTTTGAAAGCAAACATTTGCTGTTAAAATGCAGCAGTTTTCTATTCTGTGATCCTCCACTCCAAATTATAATAGAAAATATATAATGGAGTGTGAGAGCTAACAGATGGGAAAAATACACCTTCAATGTGAAATTCCCCTCCTAGCTACAAGGCGCTATCCTCAAGAACCTCACTGTAGTTGCAGACTGTTACTGAGGCATAAATTAACTACCCCTTCCCACAATTCTTCATGGTTTTCTATGGAAACCCTCAGTTATGTCTCTCTGCTTCTCTGCCTTGAAGAAACGTCTGGCTTAAACTATTCCAGCCACTTCAGTGGGTGATGGAAAAGATGTTCTTTACTGTAAATCTGGTTACTTTATTAAAGAGTCTGCCAACCTCCAGTGTCTTTGATGCAAGAGTCCTAGCACAGTGACCTGTCCTTTGAGGACTTCCAAGGCCAGGACTAATTGAACCAGTGCTCACACTGACCATATCTAGAACCAAATCTGTCTCTCTTTGTTCTATCCTTGGGAGCTTTTTGCTTTTAAGACTTAGTGATCCTTCCCTTATTGTTATCTACCACTGAAGCCAATGTACTTCACAGCAGAACAAGAAACACAAGACCAGGTTTGTAACTTTGATTTGAACTCTTTAGCCTGGCACGAGCCTAAGAAGTCATACTGTGCAACGTGTCAGAAACTTTGCATTGCCCATTTGCTATGCTCTGTACCCCCACCGTTATTACTGAATTTCTTGTCATTTTTTTCTGTCGTGACATCACCTTTGTGTCTTCATGTCTGGCAGTCTTGATTAAAATGGCCTTCGTTACGTGAAGTGAGGTAGTACCCTTTCTTCATCTGGGAAACTGCAACAAAGATGTGAAGAATCATCAAATTTTGCCTACGCTGTTTGTGAGATGAAAGACATGATTTTCCAAAGCATTTATAACTGTGTAACATTTCTCATACACAGGGCCCAGATTGGTTGACCTTGCTTGCTGGCTGGGAGAATTGGGTCCTTCTGCAAAGTCTGGTTTGGGTTGGGAAATCAACAAAATAAGGTGGAAAAAATGGGCAACTTCAGCATGAATTATTGCTTCTTCATTACAAAGGGATGTGAAATCCAGACCACTGAACGTAGTCCTGGCATTTGTTTTGCACCTAATTTTTTGGTAGTTATTGAAAGAGGGCTGCTAAAATAATCTAATCAATAGAAAACAACCTGAAAACCTCCAAAATAATTCTGCCTGTTTAAGATCTTGTCCCTAAAATTTATGTGTTTTTTGCCTTTGTTAGGTAAACTGGAACTCCACTCTCAGAAACAGGGGTAGGTTGCAAGAAATATATCGCATTGTTATATCGCATTTTCCACGTCCTCAGGTACCTGAGCCAAGAGAACCTGCTTTTCCCCCCTCTAACTCTGTCCCAGACAGCTGAGACTTGCTGTTCTCCCTCAGTGTGACCAATGCACATCTGAGGGACAGGGAGACGGGATGGGATTCAGTCCTTACCAACAGCCCATAACTCCAAGTGGGCCAAACTGACACTGCCAGGGCATGAAATCCAGACATTTCCTAGTTTTTGAGTGCAGAACTTCAGAATGTTATTGTTTAATTTAAATTTCATGGATGTAAATCCCTCACGTTTTGGAAATATAGAAATTGAACAAGCAAAATTGTCATTGCCTCTAACTTCTGATCTCCATGCAGAAGTGGTAGAGGGCTGTTATCTTCTGTCTAACCTGCTATTAGGCATGGGATAGAAACAAATTTCAACAGACTTTATTTTGCTAAACAACACAATGAAATCAGAACTCGGGAATAGTTAAATTAGGTTTAGGTTCAGTGGAGGTGGATGGATTAGATTTCCTCCTGTTCCTTCCAAATTACACAACCTTTTGCTCCTTTCCTTACCTCCTTTCTAGTAGCACTCGTGCATACCTTTCTTGCCATTTCTCACTCCCCCATGAGCTTATATCCACTTCCTACTTGTCTAGTCACTCTACTCACAGCTGTGCTCGGTGCTCGTGTCTTCCCTCCTTTTCTGCTCCCACGCCCCACATGTTGCTCATCCTTACCCAAAATCTCAAGGTTTCCATGTTTCTAAATGTTCTCTCCAGTTTATTACAGCATGTTCTGGGCCCTCGTAATTTTTCCCATGTTTTCCCTAATTGTCAGAGCTAGAGCAAGGGCACATACTGATCTCTGCATGCACATTAGCTCCATGTCCAAAGCAGCTGTTCTTTTTTTCTTGCTAAATGGAAGCTCTGCCAAATCTCCCTCACGTAGAACTCTCCATTCCCAGGTTCCTTGCACCCTTTCTTTCCCCCTTTTTACTGAATTCCTGTGTGAAACCAAATGTTTTCTTCCCCCTGCATATCCCTTGGACTCCATCAGGAGCATGGGAGAAGGAAGCTCTCTGCTGCTAGTCCTGGATGTAGAGACCCAGCCGGCTACAGCAAGCAGGAACAAAATCCTGCTCAAGTGACAGGGCTGTCTATCTTAGGGGACCTGGTCTATCCGTACAATCTGATTGACACACAGAAACTCTGAGAACCATAACAAGCCTCTAATGAGCATAAATAAACTTTTTTTTCCCCCCAGAAACTCTTAAGAGTTGACCGGTTTTCAAGACACATCTTTAACTTGTGGAGCTGTTAAGGAAACAACTGAAAGGTATATTTATTTTTAAACACTGGCAAACAACATATTTTCCCTAATCTTATTCTCAGAAGTGAATATTCACCTGAAAAAGAGCCATATAGTAGAAAACTTCTGACCTGAATGTCAAATTCTGGCAAAGCAATACCTGCTGGAACCAGATTTTGCAAAAGAAAATTTCAAACCACCTTCATTATAGATGTGGCTGTTTCCATAGTTTGAGGAAAACTAAATTTCATGTTAAAGAAAGATGCTGTATTAACAACCCTTGACAATTAAGTTATCTAATTAATTATCAAACACAAGCTGGATAGATTCCTTTCCCTGGACTTGGCCTACCAATAAATGGCATCCCTAACATACCTGTGAGAGTGAATTTCTCTCCACCTGAAGTTCTAATATTTTAATTACTTACCAGGATTTATCAGAAACATGAACAGTTTTCACCTGTTCCACTGATGGAATTAAATTGTCTCACTGTTAAGTAAGAAATACTCAACATACATACCGTAGATCATGCAACATCCTTCTGAGAATATCCTTCTGGGCATTGGTCACTGCCAGTAAATGTTGATTTCAGACAGGAGAAATATAATTATCTCCATTAAAAAGCTATACAATTAGCAACACTTGCCACGCAGTGGAGTCTAGGTTACCATGGTATTGCCCTATGCCTAGAATAGGAAATAGCTGTGGTATATCAGGTTCCATCTCATGGTAATTGCTACTTTTTTACTGACCACCCATGTAGCATTAAAAGTCTCCTGCCCAACTAATTCACCTATTTTAAAGCGTATTATGGCTATATTTATTCCCTGTTCCCCCTCAAATCACTAGTGTGCGAAGTACATAATGCCGGGTTTTCAAATACTCCAGAACATATATTTACATGATGAGTAGGAAAGAGGCATTCAAAGTGCAAGAGGAAAATAGAAAAGAAACACGTTGAGGGTGTGGAGTTCAGGGGACTGTCTGAGGTGCCTCTGCGCAGTGGAAGAGAGATGGGAAAGGACCGAAACCAAACGTGAAATGTGAGAGCATCAGTGATGATTTTCTGAGCACAAAGGAATCTGCTAGTTGAGGACACAGAAAGAATAAATTCAACAACACAAAAGATGAAGATGGTGAAATTGTGGCTGATGTGATGACTGACCTACAAAGAGGGACTAACTCAGAGCTGGATAGAAAATTTCCTTCCACATCCTTCTCCCACAAGCAAATAAAAGCTGCCTCTCCCTGCCAGGGAAAGCAAGGGACTGATGGAAGATGGGTGTATGGTGGGAACACCTTTGGGAACAGAAGGAGGTCTGTGAGTGGAAGAGGTGCATGGGGAAAAGACAGAAAAAGGGAAAAAAAAAATAATCAGTGAAACAGGGAGGTGCGAAAGACAGGACAGTGAAAAGCACTCTGGGATACTAGTAGGCGGTAAAACAAAACTCAGCTCTCACTTTACAGCAATCAGGGGACGATGAGTGCTGTCTGTACACCATCAGTCAGAGAGGGCCCTGTATGTGCTCAGTCGAATTTTGCACCTGAAATGACCCTGCCTTCTTTGTGAGTGACTTCTCCTTAAGCATGCTGACGTTCCAGCAGCTGAAGAAGAGCTGTGACACGCTTTCAAAAATAAATACAAGTGTATATACTAGCTACTTAGTTCCCCTATTATTCTTACAAATGTTAAGATTTATAAATGTTTTCAAGCTTTGGGTCTGGGAACGGTTTAGATGTTTCCTTCCCAAAAATAATTTCTTTAAGCATGTACATTGCTCTGAGACACCCTGGTTTGAAGGACGATTTTCTAGGATGTGTCCTTTTTAGCACCCTAGGTTCTGGTATGTGTGATATCACACAAAGTTATGTTTGGGAATGTCCTTATCAAAGGAGGAACTGCCAGATTATTGTACAGGAGAAAAGAGAATTTTGAAAGCTACAGTAAAACTTGCCTGATAGTTGAGAGATTCAGGACATATTTCTGAACTTAACATAATTTTCACTTCAGCTTTACAGTTCACCTTTAACACATATCACCTTTTAAAAATATTTCCACAAGCATCATGCGTGTTACCATCGGAGCATCAGCTTTAACTGTGAATTCACTGCCTTCATTATCTGTTTAAGTTTAGCTGCTTATCACTGAAGCACCACAATGGTGGCCATGTTACAATGTGCAGGTAGAGAGGCATGTAGGTACACAGAGAGACACTGATTTAGCAGCAGATTTCTGTGAGTGCTTCGCTTGTACGAGCGCTGCCGTTGTGCGCAGGGCTATGGCGTAAGGTATATTATGGATAGGGTGGACTTTTGCAGGATCGGGCCCACAGCCGGTTAAGAGTGGCAAGACAGACAGATAAATCTAAGCTGGACTCACAGCATTATTTAAATGTAGCTCTTTGTATTTATAAACAGCAATATGCTGCTGTTACAAAAGCTATTTCATTTAGTGCCATCCTACATTCAGCAATTTAATTATTCTCTTAATTATTGAAACATTCATCATAGTTTTCCAATTGATTCATGAGGGGCTGGCTGCATTTCTTTGACTCATTAATATAGTGACAAGAAAATTGACAGTCCTCTTGCTAACCTCCTATCTGAACAGTAATACTGGGAATACGAGACCTTGAGTCTTTCTTTTTATTATTATTTTTAAAAATTGTATTATTATCACCAGCAATAACTATAGTCATAAAAGCCTCATTTAGTAGCGAAGGAACAGAACAATATATGAGGAAATCCTAATTATCAATGGTTTCGATAGTAAAATCTGCAAACTAATATCTGCCTGAGATGACATTTTTTATAGTGAAATGGGTGATAAAGCAGAGATAATTCTAAACCCAAACACATATTATATGAACTAGATAAACCCAAGATAAAAATTAATAGTGACCTTACATTCCTGGATATAAGAAATATAATCAAGCATATATATCAGTCACAGCTGGAAAAGGACAGGGAGATGCCCACAGGTGAAAGATTAATTTACAGAGTTCTAAAATGCCCTCAAAATAAAATTTGTGGCATCTCTCTTCCCTCCCCTGGCCTGATTTTGAGTGTTTTGTTACTGCCTGTCTGCAAAACTACTACCTTAAAATTTGTTCATAACTTGCATCAAAAAGAAAGATTTCATCTTTTCTTTTTTCTTCTATCTATCTCCTTTATTTACAGGCTGTTTAAGTAAAGGCGCAACTCCCTATGTCTCTATAATTTTTTTTGCAACTATCTCTGCTATTTATTTCACTTTTACAGCTTCTAAAATGTCAGATGCTACCCTCAAAGACCTATCTTGTATTCATCAGTTTTCTCTCAGGAGAGGTTGTCCAGAGTTTGAAGCATACAAGGTCTTGTCTTAATGCTTATATGAGTACTTCTGCCCTTGGATATTATTCTCATCTTCCTGATACTATGCAAATCGACAGCTACTTCCCTGTGCTTCCAGCTAGGACTTCTGAATATAGTGTGAGTAGCTGGAAAATAGCTAAAAAAGGTGTGTGAGCATCACAAATATAAAAGTTCAGCCCTGAGCATGTCTGTGCGCGCGCGTGTGTATGTATGAAAGTGTTTGTAGATGTTTGTGCTAGTCATATTCAGTAGTTTGAAAAGTGAATCTGTGTAAATCAATGCATTTATTTAGTTCTCTCACTAAGTCTCTCCCTGAGTTAACACCCCAGCACACACAATGCTAGCGAAGGTGATTATCTCTGCTAGCATAATTCCTCCGTAACATCTGCTTTCGCCCATAACACTCCACTAATTTTTCCCTCATTTCATTACACATAATTTTCTTTCAACACAATCTACATGTATTAAGTGGTAATGACTTTCCAGTTAAGAGCAAATCGACGCCAAGGGACCCCCCCCTCGATTGCCTGCCGTGCCTGACTCCGGCTATTAAAGATAAATTTGGTGCCTCAGAAAGCTGCAGTAAGCTAATCAATCAATTAAGCGGTTAGGACATACATTATCAAAATTCCACAGTGCGGGGGTGCATGAGAGCATGCTGATATACTTGGTATGATTTTAGGAATAAAAAAAAAGCAAAAAAAAAAGCAAGCTACTAATGAATACAATTTGAGGTTGAAAGTCAGTATTTAGTGTCTTCTGAAATGAAAACTCCAGCTATTACACACTACTGATAGCAACTTTGGTGTCTACGCTTGTACAATTTCCATGGCAGCTTTTATACCTCGTGTGGTTTACTAGTGATACCAGAACAGAGCTGATGACACAGTAAAATCTATTTTTAAATGATATGAGGATTCTGGTGCGGAATAAAGCAATGCCATTCACAGTTAAGCTGGCTGTTCTATCCCTAACTTATCATTGTGTCTCTGGGTACTGCCACCGCCTCAAAACACTGATTAATATTCTGTATTATGTATGCTGCAAAAAGGTGGTTTAAGGACAGAATGGCAGCCTTCACATCCTGTTGTGTCAAGTTTTATCTTCAATGTTGCCTTAATATTCATTCTGAGTTTAATTTTGAGGGGTGTTTAAAACTAGTAAAACAGATTCTAAAATAAACTGAGAAATGGCTTTGGCTTTTTTTTGTTTTCTAAAAAGCAGCATGTACTGAAGTGACATCTTTTGCAGGACTGACTTACAAAACAGCTTCAACCCAACCAGAAAAAGTTAAGTTCACTGATAATCGAGTTACATTTGAGTGCAAGGAAATAGGATCATTTCAGAAGTACACGTAATATCACCAACAAATCCTTCATTGCTATATTTTTCTCTATCATCTTTGGCACTGTGTTGTTCTTTGTGTTGAAAAATGACTTAATCAGCTAAAGGCATTTTTCTAAATGTAAATATATTTTCTCTTGCAATGGGATGAACAGACTGTATGCCAAGATTTGGCCAAATGCTAAGGAAATTGAAGCAAAACCCCAAAGACCATAAGAATTATATGAGCAATCTTTATGGCTCTGCCAGGACTAATACAAAAGGAGAATTAAATAGAACTTTACAGCAGGATTCTGAATGTGACAAAATAAGGCAAAAATTGTAAAACTTATATTTTTAAAACAATGAGTAAATCTATAAAATGTAGACTATAAATGGATCATTACAAGGCTTTGTCGATTACTTTTCCTGTCAGTATTAAGCATTTTGCCTAAAGCTTTGTTATCTTAGTATTGTAGTTATCAGATGAAAAGACATGGCAAAATTCCCTGCTTACTTTTCCAGAGCATTTTCCCCACTTTCTGCAATTTACATTGGAGCATATTCAGTGCATACACTTCTAGGAGTGGAAAGAACCATAACATCTTTTTACTGTCTAAATAAATATTCTGTAGTAAAAAAGAAGCAGGTTGTCAAAGACAAAAAGGGTTGCTTTGTTTTGTTTTAAAGTATAATACAAATAAAGGAGGTAACTCGGTGACTTCTTTCTGATGTGTTTGTGTAAGGCAAAAATGCCATGAATAAACTCTAAAAAGAGCAGTATAAATGTACACAATACATGCAGAACACTTAATCCAAGCCCTGCACATAAAATACAATTACAGAGAGTTAATAATGGCAAATATAGTGAAATTAAAAAAGCTACCCACAGAGACTATACAAGTGCATCCTTCAAAAAACCCCAAAACCAGCATGTTTCAATAATATGACGCCTTCCTTTCCTTAGTGGCATTCTTCATTGACTGGGCTGATAATGAAAAGGTGTCAGGGAGATTCACAGTTTAGAGTTGTATTTTCTTCCTTTGTTTTGTGCTGTTTCCCATTTATGGCTGTTTTCCTGCCTTTGCTCTGTATGGAGGGAATGAAATATTTCAGAGTTATGCTTTCTTGTGAGATGTAGGGCTGAATTTGACTTTATTATCATTACTAAGAGCATGCAAGCTTAAGTTTATTTGGTTGAAAAAGACACAATGATGTTGTTCTTCCTGATATAGAAACAGCTATATTGGCTTTTATAGGATTTTTAGTGCAGGCTTCTTCATCTGTCCTGGATTTGATAGCTACTCAATCAGCTGGAATTTTTTTTGTTTTTGTTTCTTACCCGTTCTCTTTTTGGAAAAAATCATTCTGATTTATCTAAAAGCACATCAAAACATCTTTATCTGTTCAATACTGAGTGAGAAATTCCTTCAGATTAAGGTGGGGGGGGAGAGGAGGGGAAGAGAGGCAAGCAATAAAAAAACGCTCAGACCAAACCAGTTTGCCTTCTCCTTTTGTGCAGTGCATGTAATGACTGAACTTTTGACTTTAAAGTTTTTCTCTGGTGCAGTATTGTAGAAAAAGAAACAAATAAACAAACAAAAAAAAAGATCCCCTTGGTGCAAAAACCAGTCTAAGGCAATACCTGGTGAGGGGAATTTTTTTTTTGGGGGGTTGTTGTTGTTTACTTGAAGCAGATAAAACACCCACCTTAAACCCGCCCTCTATTCAGTTCAGCAGCACCTCCATACTCCAGTAAACCGTTTTCATTCCATCTGGCGTGCGTTTGCTCTGAAGACATTTTCCTGTCAATCTCTCCTGCCACATTAAAAATCTGTCATTACTATTGCATTGCCGCCTGGCTCCTGAGATTTGTCTGACTGCTTTATTGCTCCTCTCATTTTTTTTTTTTCTGCTACAGCCGAGAAGCAGAAATAAAGGTTTGTTGTTGAAACATGGCCGCAAGGAAAGTAGGAGGCACACATCTGTCAAGGTATTACCTTTCTTCAACCAGGGATTAAGGTGTTTTACTGCTCTCGCTACTGAGCAGTCACACTGAATAAATTTTCTCAGTAGAACATAAAAATGAACTCATACATTTTGAACTGGGTTTCATTCTTTCAAGCCAGCCCATATAATTATGCAATGGGATCAGTGTTCAGGGGGAAAAAGAAAAGTCAGAAAGGTTTGTGTGCGCCCCCCTTCTCTCTCCTGCACCACTCTTCACATTTACATTCTTTAAATGCTTATTAGGAGGGCAAGACTGAAGCAATCGGTATTGGGGAGAGAAATGGTTTTTAGTCTTCCTTGTTGCTGTTCCCGATCCCTTGCAAGGTCAGATAGGGTACAGGGCTTTACTACCCATGTTCTGTCTCCGTGCTTACAAAATACGCCTGGCTGTGAATATTCACTGTTAATTCACTTTGAAGCAAGGCAGTAGAATTACGATTTCTGAAACATGGTCTTTCGAAAGAACCTGGCAATATTAGCTGCTGCGTACCCTTCCCACTTCTGCTCCAGACATTAAGTTTACAGTCTCAATGGTAAAAATGGAAACAACTTAAAAATTAAATACAAGCAGTGGAAGTGGTCATTAAACCAAGACAGGGCATGCTAGACTGTCCTCCATAGTCCTCTGCTGGACACTCCTGCATCATCGTCTCAGTCTCACAAAATAAACATTAGCTGTAGGCAAATGAAGGACCAGGTCAAATATGTCTGTGAAGGGGGACAATATAAGCTGTTTTATAGTTGGATTTTTTTCTGAAAAAGCATAATGCAGCTTTTAAGTCTGAGGAGGCCCAAGGATAGGACTAACCTCAGTGCAGGAACCATAAACCTCTCAAAACTTAAAGCAAAAAGTAGTTAAGAAAGTGCTACACAGAGCCAGAAATCACAGCTTCACCCATGTAAAGGCATTTGGAGCTCCGTAGCTCTAGGTAGCTTAGCCATGTATCCCCACCTTCAGTTCAACTTGCTCCCTGTTTTGCCCTAGGGTCCCTGCCTCCTAGATGTCCAAACTGCCTCCTCACAGGCTCCCCTTCGGAGTGAGACACATACCTCCCACCAGAGATGCTAACTTGTGTCATTGCTGACTGGCATATTTATTTAGCTGTAAGGTAGCTCAGTTCAACAGAGAAATATTAGAACCTGCAGTTCTACTGAAAAACTGCTGCTTGAACAAAAGCAAATGAGCTATCCTGCAGGTCAGCAGATAATCTGTCACTCACTTATTCTTTGCAGTGTCCCAAGAAGGTCATAAATCACTGGGATATCGGTTCAGTACTGTATTCCCTCATCCTTTACTTTCTGCTGGCTATTGGCTATTTTCCATCCATTTCAACCTAGTGAAGACACAAGGAAAAATGAGCATTGTGAAACCTTACACTCCTCTCCTCGTTCCTACGTCCTTCCCAGAGCTAAGTTGCGTGACTGAATTTACAGGTTTCTTACGCCAGGACAGCACCCAGGAATGTGGCAGGCTGGAGCAGGAGGCAAAGCTCCATCCGAAACTATTTCCAGGTTTTAATTCTTCAGGGGAAGGGACCATCTTCTTGTTTTGTGTTGGTATAACACCTCTCACAGTGGGGGATTTAGGGTTGTCACATAGTGCTTCAGTGCAAATGATAAATAATAGTGTGCCTGTTGAAATACAGTTCCTTCCGATGCTTTTTAATGGCGTCTCTCAATGTGCTGCTCTGGCTTAGACTGTATTTGCAAGTAGTTGGCCCACAGGAGTAAATATATAGAGTGAAACAATTGGTGCTGAGGACCCCATGTCCACACTTGACATCTTTTGGGGGTTTACCTTAAACTAGATCTGGTCTGGTCCCATGGACTAGATCTTCATTAGCAGGTGGAGTACATTAGGTGTGCGTCCAGGGCACAACTTCTGTATTAATTTCATCTGAAAGAAACCCAATCTGTGCTCCCTGAGCCCGCTCTGCAGCACGAGCCACAGTGCTCTCAAAACGTCGGTGTAAATGGAGCTGATGCCTGCTCGGGCAGCCCTCGTGCCCGCTGGATCCTGTGTGTGACTGGTGCTCCTCAATGTGCCTCAAAGACAGCTGCTGTTTGGTGATACAGGGCAGCAGTGCATCAACCTGCTAAACCAGGTGAATTCCGAAATGCATATTCAGTGGAAGACAAATCATTTGCAGATAATCAAGAAAAAAGAGGGAGAGAAAGAGAAATACATACCTGCTCTTATTCTTTTCCATTACTTTTTTTTACGCAAAAGCACTCTCAGTGGCTTTGTCCAATACAGCCCTCAGGGAACTTGAAGCCTGTAGCAGTGTCACATTTGACCGCAAATTCAGATTATTTACACAGGCCTGGGGTTTTTTGGTGGTCCTTCAAATCCAAGTTTCAATGTTTTCCTCTAGAAATGTGTTTGCTGGCGATGGCCCTTTACCTACTGACTCCTCCTCTCCCAGCATACATAGTTCAGAGTTAAAAATGCTGTCAGTGTCTGTAGTTTCATTTGCAAAGCCTGTCTGAAGCGGGCAACTGCTTTATACCTTTGGGTGTGTTTAAATCGCATATCAGGAACCAGATCAAAGCTGGCAAATGGCCTCTTGCCAGGATACTTTAAAAAGCAGTTCATATTTGTAGGAGACAACCATAAGGGGCCAAATTTTCAGAAAATGTGAAGCTACTGACAATCCTTTTGGGAACTTCAGAGTTCTTTTTTCTCTTAAACAGAAATCTATTGCCTCCATTTTTATTTAAACAAGAATGCAAATGAGAATAGTTGAAAGTAAAGTCAACTCCATATCTCAGTCTTCATTAAACTGACCACTGGATTTAATTGCCCAGGAAAAACATGACAATATATTCCCATGGATGAAGAACCTTCACATCCAATCAAAGCAGCTTGAAGCTTAATTTAAATATGCATAACTTCTTGTCCACACAGAGGGATATGGTTGATAAGCATCTGAGACAAGGATTTGGGCAGTACAGTTTGATCTGGTTCTTGGAGTTATCTATCTAACCATGGCTGCATCTCATCCAAACAGGCAGTGGTTATCAAAGACTTATGTACAGTCCCAGCAGAACAAGTCCATTGCATGTGTTATCTCCATTCTGGGAACCAGCTCCAGATACACAGGGCTTTAATGAGTCAATGAATTGTGCTGCTCACAACTCATTAATTAATACTTCCTCTCAAAAAAAATTAATTTAAGCTGCCCTCATTTGATAATTTTAGCCTCCGTACTCTCATACAAATTAGCATAGAGCCACTCCCTGCTCTATGCATTTAGGTCATCTCATCTTCACCTGTTTTTATTCTCTTGGTATCAGTAAAATTGTTAGATCCACCTCAGGTATATATAATTAATGAAGGGCCCTTTCTCTCAGTAAAACTAAACATATTCAT
Source organism: Chionis minor (assembly GCA_013398295.1). Taxonomy (NCBI): domain Eukaryota; kingdom Metazoa; phylum Chordata; class Aves; order Charadriiformes; family Chionidae; genus Chionis; species Chionis minor. Next base: position 186,960 of record VZSF01003480.1, on the reverse strand, counting down.
CTTCTTCCTTCCCAATAGGCATGTGGAATTCACTTATCCCACTCTCATACTTGTCCCCATCATGCCTCTCCACAGAGCTATGTCAGCTAGTGCCAGCTACCCAAGGACAGATACTGCTTTTAGCAAGGGAAGAAGGACAGAGGAAGTCTGTTAAACCAGTAAATTTTGAGGGAAAGAAAAGGCACAGAGTCACCCAGTGACAAGGCTTGGATTCAGTTTCTTTGCTGATAAAAGTAGCAGCTTAGGCTGCTCTTTTCTCATATCACCTGTCCCTGAAAAAGAACATATTAACTTCTGCACAGGATGTCCAAAACCTGGACAAGAAGTGAGGAAGTATCACCTCCTCCAGTTCCATCAGCTGAGCTTTTTAACGTAGGTGCTGCTTTATCACGCTTAGACAGATACAGATTTATTAAGGGACTTCCCGTTCCCATTAGCTCCAGCCAACATGGTGCCTGCTCCCATGCTTGGTCACAGATCTGTTGAGATGGTAGCTCATCAGATGGTACCCATCATTTGAATGACAGACGGAAAGACACTAGGGAAAGGAAAGACATCCATTGATCATCAGTGAGCCCGAGAGCGCCGTTTTCTGCTTCAGGCCTCCTACATGAACTTCACTGTGTGGCATCTGTGTCCATCCATCTCCTGTCTGTGGCACCAGGGAGGGCAGTACCTCCTCCGCCTGTTGCTGCCCAGATACTGCGGTCACTGGCCGTAGGAGCTCCCAGCAGCGGGAGCGGTAGTCCCAGCACAGTGATGTGTACTTGAGAAACCCACATGGGAGCGCTCCCAGCAAGACTACTGCTCACGTGCTTACAGTTATTCGCATGTTAAAGCATCTTCTCTGTCAGTCTCTCCTCTCTCTACTGCCAGGGAGGAAGTACCATGAATGATTGATACAGAGAGCTGCGGGCAGCTCTCTCTGAGGTCTGTGCGCTTCTACAGAGCGTACACCTGCGGTTTGCCTTGTCTTTTCTGTCTCCCTCTGCCCCTCTTCTTTCTGCATTGCTTCCAGGCTGAGGTTGATGGTCTGAGAAGGCAGATCTTTCCCCTCGGGGTGAATTTGCACTGCTGATGCACAGAACTCGGTGCAGTACATCAGAAAGCCGCTGTATGCTACATACCAAGCATGATGGCAGACACCTAGCAGCATCTTCCAAAGGCTACAGCTTATGAATTTTTCCACCAATATTCATCAAAAGTGATAGCGACAGTCTTCATTGATCAAAAACTATAGGTTTAAGCAATTGACTTTCTAATGAATTCCAATAAAAATCGGATATTTTTCATATATCTCCCTCTTGCCTTGGTTTTGCTCCCCACAAACAGACAAGTCCTGCCTCGCTAATGAGCTGCATTGGTTCACAAATTAGAACCAAAAAGCTAAAACTGCTCCAATCTTTCCTGGCACTGTACATAACCAGGGGGAGTTGAGAAGGGCGAGAGATGACAGGGAAGTATTCCCTGTTTACAGCCATCCTGCACCCCTCGGATACCACTGCCAACGGGTGTCAGAACAACCCCTACAACAGACTGTGCTGCAGGTAGCCTTCAGGATGTGTTTCTTTCTGCAAGCCATGGAGTACTTTTGAACCCAGGACTGTTTTAAGGCTGTTTGAGCATCTCTCAGGACGCCTTCAGTGTCTTCTACAGGTGGGCCCACTGCTGCACTGTGCTCAAATGCTTATGGATTCCCACGCAGGATCTGCAAGGATGGATTGGTTTCCTCTTCAGAAAACAAGCATGAAGTGCAAAAGCTCTACTGGCCACTCTGATCTCTGTGCCTGCGCGCGACGAGAGCAACAAGTTTTAATATGAAATGTAAGAGCTCTCAGCTCAGAACACAGTGGTGAAGTGGCTGCCCTTGTGTCTCAGCTCAGGCTGAAATCCACCAGGAAAGCCTGAGGTCAGCTTACCCAGGGAAATGAGCCCCACACCATGACATTTCCCTCTAGAGGGTGACGGTAGCACCTCAAGAGGCACTGGGGCTTGGTGGTTGTTTATCCGTAATCTGTGACGCTGTGTCCTGCAGGGCATATTAAAGTCCATGAAATAATGATGAAGCAGAGGGGTAATTAAAAGCCACAGTGACATTGATCTGCTGAAATTTCAGAGGGAGCTCTGGGCACACAGGGAGACTATCCATCTTATCTCACGCAGGGCCAGCTTGATTGGCCTACTGAGTATTGCAGATGGCGAAGCTCCTCACCTGTGGCCAGGAGAGCTCCCAGTGCAGCAGCCCTACTGGCTTCACATCACTGCAAAACAGGAGGATGGGGAGCCAGTGGTCACAGCTGCCACAGTCTGTCCTTGCAGAGCAGCAGAGAAATCATTTAAAGATACAGGTCTGCTTTCCAGTTCTTGTTCTTTTATCTGAAAGCAGCAAACCCCATATTTTTACACAAGGACAGTTTCCCCTACTAAGAACTATTAGAACTTCTTTGCTGTATGAATTTGGTCACCATTTAGCATTGATTCACAACTAATTCTTTTGGTTTCATCCACTTTTCACTAGTTTATTTTCGTCATTCAAAAAACTACAGGGCGCATTCCACATCGACCTCTACCTCTACATGGTTTCTCATTTCATTTTCTAATTTGCCGAGGCTAAATAAAAGTTAACTTGAGGTCAGTGACTTTCCCTCAGATAACAGGCTGTCTTTCTTCAGCCTGGACTTTGAGTACTTGGCATCAGGATCATTTCTCAACCTGTAGCTTAAAGATTATGGGTTTCAAACTACTTCAGAAGCGGCCTTTATGTCAGAGAAGGGAGAAGTAGGGAGCTCACTAAGTTAACAGTGATGCCATAGCTTTCTTTGGTAGCTGGCATCTTCTGTACATCATTATATAATCACAGATTTTTACATTCTTTTTATAAATCCCAGCCTATTTTTTATTCTTTGCTTCCTCCCACTTCATTTGCTACTGACGGCTGCTGCTAAAGTTCCCTTACCTCTCTCGGAAAGGAAGTAGGTTAAGAACAAAAAGAAGAACTCTATCAGATTAAGGCAAACATGTGGGCCCTACTGAGAAATGATGCATCTTACAATAGTACCAGCAAAACAGCTTACTTTGAAGGCTAAATCGCTAAATATATCCACAGACTTCTGTGAGCTGAAAGCAGCTATCTTCTGCTTGTTTTCAGTTGTTAGGCTCCTGATGTCCCAAATAACACAAAGTCTCATAAAAGGTCGAAATTGATGCAATTGGGATAATAAAATCTCTCTGACAAGGCTGCAGTTTATACTTCATTTATAATTAGGAGTCTTCTGTCTCAGGTTAAGATACTGTAAAGTTCCAATGAATTGTTAAGCTATTCACAGCACTGTGCTGCTACTAAACTAGGAAAATATAATGCCCTAAAAATATCTTCATGTAAACACATCAGAAATGGAAGGATGGGAAATCCAGAAAAAAACTCTAGAGACATGTCTTCTGCACAGGAAAATCGTAAGACTTTGCAATATTTAGTTTAAGGCTGACAAGGAATTATTATGTTTAAAAATATTAAGTGAACCAGAGCCTCAACTAAACTAGCATGGATTTCAACTATGCTAGGGTGATGTTTACAAATCAAAGATCAAGTGGTCTATACTTCGCAAGAGACAAGAACTTCCTCTGACCAATCTCCTTTTCTAAGGATAAAAAAATAGATTGTGACTTCTGATCTGGAGGGTATATTAATACAGATTTCTGATTTTGGACTGAAGCTCTGATTCTGGTGTCTTTTCTACACTGATATAATTATCTGTCTTCATGGACATGTTTGTATACATTTAGCCAACCTTTTCCACCTCACTATTTTCAGTCTGGAGGACATCTCATTTTTCCCCAAGATCTGCATGCGTTATTCAGCTACAAATAATCACCTAACCCCCAGTCACAGTTGCCTAGAGGAGTATGAATTTCATGTATCTACCCCTCTACAGTGAGAAATTATCTGCTCTTAGGGCCAAAAAGCCGAAGTAACATCAAAACTGAAGGAGAAATTTGTTAAAGACTTGTCTGAATTCTTGTCTGTATTAATGTTACATTGAGCAGATTTTAGGAACCTTTATTCGAAAAAACTTGATACTAGAACTAAATCGTGTTCAATTCTATTGCACTCTGAATGTGTTCATGAAAACAGCAGATTCCAGACTTGTTGGATTTGGTTTTGTGCTTTCATATAGGTTGGAAAAATATCCTATAACCTACAGTATCTGAAGATTTTTACTTTTTATAGAAATGTATATATGTATAGAAATGTAGCGTTTTTGGTCATCTGACATTTTTTCTTAGTTTATATTTCTCATAAGTTATATGACTCAGATGCAGATCTAATCTAACCATTTCAAGTTTATCCAGTACCTCACTCACTCCCCTAAGTTAAGGATGTGAATTGCATTCAGACTTTATGTCCAATATTGCCAGCCATCAAAATTCAAAACTCCAGAATCAGCTCCCAAGAGAATGTGAATCTGGTGTAGAAATCACAATATTTTTTAAAGCCCATCTTAAATATTGTCTTTAAAAAAATAATAATTTACTGAACCTTTCAAGGCTCTTTTTTCAAGCGGTTCTTGGCAAATAGGAGAGTTAGAAATGCTCATATTGTTAAAACAAAACAAAGAAGTTTTTTTTATTTTAATCCTACAGGTGTTAGTAACAAAACCAAAGATGGCATGATTCCTGATGAAACCTGGAAAACTGGCTACACTGCCTGTTTCACTGTCCACAGTGGAAAGGCTTGCAGTATTGACTTCTATACTCCTTGCCAATATTTATTGCTCCTTAGAGCAGAGTGGCCTGGAATGAGGGACCTGCTTTGTAATTCAACAGTCAAGCTCAGAATTCTGGGTGGTTTAGGTACTGCGCTATGTCAGTTTTCTGTGGAGAGCTGGCTAAGGTGTTCTGAACATACAGATTTCTTTTGGTTTAATTAGCCTACTGCATTCGTTTAGCTGATGCACCCAGGCTCTTCCATTGGCACTGCATACTGTGTGTTCGCAGCCGGTATGTGGGGACCTTTCTTCTGACATAATCAGTTAGTAGAGGGAGCTTTGCAGGGCCACTAAAATATGTATTTCTATAGGCATATTCATCTCTCAGTAGCCTAAAAAAAGATTTTTCCAAAGTTAGCCATAAACATTCAGCTCCCAGGTGGAACCCATGGGACATGTTCAGTTGCCTGGAAAATTACTTTCAAAATTAGCCTGTCTGTTCTGTAAGATATTATGTGTGGTTCCTTTCTTGCCTGAGAAGGAATGAAAGCATAGACTATAAGGGCCAAATTTTATTGTGCTGCACAAAAAGAGGCAGCAAACACAGTTATCCCGGGATGAGAGGCAACTACAGCCTTAGCTGGAGTGCTTGTAGTACACAGAGACACAAATTGCCTCCAAAAGGGCAAGACTGGTAAAAGTATAGGTTTCACCTTTGCAGCACCTCTTTTTCTCAATTCAAGAGGATTATCCCAAAGTACCAGATCTTCCTGCTGAGTCAGCCCAAGTGCCTCTGGCAATGGCCCCTGGAGAGAAACGCCTCAGCACGTTCACTGAACAAAGGCTCCAGCTGCAGAAATCAGAACTTTCGTATATAATTTTCTGATATACTAACCAGGCTTCATATCAATTCGAGTCCCATGACGCTTTATGGCTTATATTTCATCTGTCACGCTAGTTATAAACCAATGGGAAATATCCAACAGCTTATGCATTTTGGCTAAGGCAAATAAATTAACTAAAAATTTACCAAAATAAAATATTTTGATAGTCATTGTTTCAAAATTAAGAGGAAACACCCGAAATCAAGAGAACTGAGCCATGCCATCTCATAGAGTTATATTAAGGCCGTGGACAAGCCACTGAATTGCTCTCCGATTGAGAAAGTCTCCATCTGTGAAATATTTCCAAAGGTTCCATAAAGATGTTAGTCATGATAATTTTGAGATAGTATAAAACCAAGTGTTTATTACCAATACTATTTGCATACATTACTGGCTCTAGGCTTAACTGAGCCTTGGTACACAATGCACTGAGAAATGCATAGTCCTACATTGCCACAAGGAGTTTACATAACCGGGCTGGAAAGAGACAAATAAGGAAAACAGGAAAGGCATATTCCTCCTTCAGCCATTATTCCACATACAGGGAACTGAGAAACGTTATGCAAATGACGTGGAATAGCATCAGAAATGTGTGAAAGACCCGTGGATTGAGCATCGTCAGATGAAGTCCCAGGTCCAGTGTTTCAGCCTCTGCTTTGTTAAAAAACAAGTTCCCCACAATTTGGGCTCTAAGCCCTCACCCCTGTGCTGGCAACACATAATGTCTCACTGACAAATGCCACGGGTTTAATGGCTTGGTGACAGCAGGGGCATCAGTGAGGATACAACATTTACCTCATGGACAAGGCCAAGATGCCCTGGGAAAGAGTGAAGCTCCTCTGCCCTGAGGACTTCTCCCATGCTTGTCTCATACCAGCTCTGTGCTCCCCTTCCAACTGTCTTCCCTGCAGGGACTAAGGGAAGTCCCTCCTCAGATCATCAACCCCATTTCCTAATTGACCAGAGAAGCCAGTCTGAACTCCATGTGTCTTCATCCAACGAATGAGTCCCTGTGGTTGCTGGAACCCACCCGCACAGGTCTAGATGAAGGACTGACAAAGAGGTGAACAAACATCTTTGGGCTAATCTGTGCTTCACACAGAGCACTGCTGTGATCGGTATAATCTCGTAGGTGTGTATGGAATTATATCAATGGAAACCTATGGTTCGTTATCAATAAGCTCCAGTCCTGGAGGAGAGGAGATGGGGAGAGAAAGGAAACAGGAGGGGAAAAAACCCCAGATGGGAAATGAACCTGTGCATCTCTCATGGGAAAATGCATTTCAGTCATCCAGGCACGGCTTAGCCCACGGAAAAAATTTGTTCTTTCCAGCTGTTACACCAAAAGAAAAAAAAAAATTTAAAAGGGACAAATGCATAAATTGAGCATATTTTTATGACGTCCTTTCTCACTAATCCCTTGCTACATTCATGTTTCTTATGAGGAGCCATTTTTAATATTTAAAGAGTCATACACTTCTCCAAAAAGTGTTTCCTGAAAAACTGAAACCATTATTATGTTAAACTCCCACACAGTTTGTTTTAAAAATATCTTTAAATACTATTACAGAACAATCATTATGTAGGTTTATATCTTATGAGTGGGAAGCAGAAACCATCAATGAATCATATTATTCCTCCAACTGTAACAACAACATGATCAATTACCACAATAACAAAAAAAGTTTATGCTTACTGTATATCTCTTTTGCAGATTGTTTCCTGCCTTGAAATCAGCATAACAGGTAAGCTGTAGCAAGCGTAATTCTCTATTTACTTTTCACCCACTATGGATAGCCAGGCACGCTTGGTCTGGTGCATTGCTCCTCCTTTAGTTACGGCTGCTTGCTGAAGGGTATGGCATCCCTGAACAAGCAAATAAAGCCCCTACAAATTCTCGGATCTGCTCCTGAAAATGTTGCCAGCTATATACAAAACTAGATATTTAAATTATTTTATTGTCATACACTGTGGGATGTTTTTTTTTAGTAAAAACCAATGGTTTGGGTCGCAGAAAATATTTTCAGTTGTATGCTGCTTTGCAGAGGGAAGTGACAATGGGATATTACTGAGGGAAGAGAAAGATTGCAAAAGATATGGAAAAAACGCCATGGAAGAAACACCATGGAGATCAATATTTAATCTATAATTACGGGTGTACAGTATGTACTGTGCATTTTTTAAATTTAACTTGGCTTTTACTATTACTCAGTAGGTGGGGAACAGATACTGAGAGCCCTGGATAGCAACCATAAGAAGCATGTTTAAATACACATATTTTCAGGAGATCTATGAGTACAAGAAGGAACGGATTGTAGTCTCTCTGATCTTTTTTCATGTTAGAAAATCTGAGAGCTTTACCTGGGAGATTTAATTTCAGGTAAAAGAATTTGTAAAATAAGTTCCAAAGTTTATGCTGCATAGCGTAGCGGCACATGTGAAAAAAATGTCTGTGTCACCCTATTCTTGAATAAAGAAACGCATGCAGTTCACTTTTCACAGTGGAAATATTGATGGTAACAAATAAATACTAAGTCGGGCCTCTGTGTGGGAAAGCCCCCATCCTCTTTATTGGTTTCAGTCAGGAAGCGTGCAGGTAGCACAGACTCTAATTCTGCTCAAACAGCGCTAGAAGAAATTACAGTATTCCTGGCAGCTCGTATTCATCATGAGTTTAACAATGCTTTGAGTGTATGCATACATATATCTCTGTGTGTATGTGCTCTTATATGGGCATTTATATGCCACTTCCAGGTTTTTGCGAAGGCCTTTGAAGTTAGCTGGCCAGAAAAAATGAGGCACCAGTGGGAGGAAAATTATTTTAAGAATTTTAAAATTATATTATCAGGTATCATCTGCTTGCTAATGAAGCTTCAAAGTTATTTCCATGGCAGAATTCTGCAGATTGCTCCAGAGAAGGAGTCCAAGGGTCTATCTAAAGACCTCATTCCATCATTAATGAGTGCTTAACCCCAGCATATTTGAACTTGGACTACATGACCAGTAGTCAATTTTCACTAACAGTTTCTTTTTTGATCCTGAAAATCTGTAGCCGTGTCATCAGCTCCTTCTTAATTATACCGTATTCTTTACATCTGTCCTGCTAAATAACTCTAATTGAAATAGCACCGGCGTGAATTTTCGTAATGTTCCCCCCAAGACATCCCGAAAGTGACTCACACGAGAAAACAGACTGAAGTCACAGCTGGAAGCACGTCAAGGATCATTTCCATTTTTACATGATTAATTTGAATTTAATATCTTAAATCAAAACCTGATTAATTTAAATAAAATTTTGATGGTGCCCTGCTTCTAATATACATTGCAGTAATTAGATTCAGCTTAATGTGATTTTTTTACATAATTAAAAAAAAGAGTAAGTCAAGTGTATCAATGCGGAGTTGGTACAAATCTGTCCATATATACACATATACATACATAGACACACACACATGGGATTTTGCCGAGACGTCGCTCAGGTACAGGAAATATCACAGCTGGATGGCTGTGCGATAGCTCAGCTTATGGCATAGGTAGAATATTTTACTTCTATTTTACTGCAACGTGAATAGCTGTTTTAAAAAACCCCCAAAAAGCAAAGAAAAACAAAACAAAACAAAATAACACAAAACAAAGCAAAACAAAGCAAAGTAAAGCAAAGCAAAGAAAAATAGAAAAAGGACAGCTGACATCAGATCAGTGAATAAGTAAAAATATTACCAGTGCAATAGCCTGAGTCAACTCTTTAGTCATAGTTCCTCTGCCTTTTTAACCAAATTTTCTTTGGGAATTAGCTCTGTATACAAGTGAACAGGTTTTTTTCCAAACATCTGCAGTGTAATATTTATAGCAGCTCACAGGCTGCTGTTTTTCATGAGACTTACAAAAATTCTTCATAAAATAAATTGTTACTGCGTTTTTATAGGTGCTCCCCCTGCCTGTCTCTGATTTTACAAAATGCTCCTGTGTTCGGTGAAAGCAACACAGTGAGCAAACAGCGGTGCCAGGATCATAGGAGCCTGCCTGCCCCGCATCCTGACCCTTTAAGGATGCTGGTTGTGATCAACCACTGTGGCTGAAAATGGCCAGTCCTAGAGAGTAAAACTTTCCGAGCTGCATTGCTGGTAACACTCACAGCAATAATTTCAGATGTTTCCAGCTTCTTTGCAGGAGGAGAAACTACTAACATAGTCTGAGCAATGGGTTTGCCTGTAGCTGTAGATGGAGCTGCAGTGAAAGCACGCAAGAAAATGATGCAGGTGGGCCAAAATCCTAGGGAACCCCCAGATGGAGTGGTACTTTTGGGTTTGTGGAATTGGTCTTCTTTTTCAGTCGTGTCTGAAGATGTATGTAAAATTTATTTTTGTTAAGGCTAAAATATCCAATTCATTACTGTAAATTATGAATTTTGTAGAAAAAATAAAATAAAGCAAAAAAAAAAAAAAGTTGCCTTTAAACATATTAGAAAGGTAGGTGTATCCTTGTCCTAAGTGACCTAATTGCTCATCAAATTATGCTTCAATAAATAGATCTTTCTTCAACAAGGCAGTGAAACATCAATCTGACTTTTCAGCATGGAGTAATCCCAGTGTACACCAGCCCCCTTGACTTCAGTGGCACTCTTCAGGAGCTTTAAAACGCTGGGCATGTGCTTAGCTCATAGTAAATCACTATTAAACAGAAGAGAAAGATGGAGAGTGAGAAACTCCTTTCCTGCCTGGGGCTAACTGCTTTCAGGGAGGTGCGTGCACCGTTCATGCTTTTATGAAGGCAAGTAAAATCATTCAGGTGTATTTGATAGCATCCAGCTTCCCAAAGGCCTTTATATATATACTATGTTATAAATATCGTGCAATGGCACACAGTTAATTTTTAATTTTAATACTTCTTTGAAAGAAAATTCCTCCTTGTTGGTGAAGCTGGTGGATCTTTGCTGGTAACTCAGACATATCAGATGGTCTGGACATCCTCCCTGTCTTAAAAAAACCACAGAACAAAATGAAGAAAAACCCCACAACCAACAGGTTCAAGTCAGTATTCAGCCAATATGGCCAGGTTGAATTCTTCTCAACAGAAATGAGAAAAAACCCTCACAATAGAAATCAAAAAACGGGGCAAAAATAAAAAGAACCCTAGTCAAAAAACAGGCAGAGAGAAGGAAAGGAAACTGATTTACAGACAAAATTAATGAACCAGATTTAGTTGCTGAAAAAATGCTACAAATAGTGATTTACAACAGCTATGTCTACTTTTCAGGCTCTTAACTATCTCTTTGCACTATTGAAATTGTCAAAACTCTCATTCTCATGTGGCATAGGACTGTCACAAAGTCACTGTCACAGCAAGAGGTGTAATGCCGTCGCACTTGGTCTCCTCAAATTTGCCAGCATATTACCTGTGGATCACTGGAAATGCACAGACACAAATTAAACTTCGTCAGTTTGACCAATCAGCCCTCCAAGAGTGTTAGTTTTGTGGATTATATAGACAGAAACCAGTGAAGTTGAATACTGATTCCAAGGAACTTGCTTATTTATTATTCATCACAGACAAGTAATAATAATAATAAAATGCCTCTTTTTATCTTACAGCTCAAACTTTTGATGACAATCAACTTTTTTTTTTCCTTCTAAATTTAGGTTTCTCTCAACATCAACTACAATATGGTCCAAAAATAACAGCATAGTTATTATCTGGGGAGAAGCTACTTTACTGCTTATATTCTTATTCCGAAGTTAAAGTCAAAACAAAATTAATCGGGAAGGGTTATCTATAATGAATCACCATTCATTTCAGAAAAAGATATCTTTGCCAGCAGCAGAAGGAAAGTACTTTCAAGCAGTTACATTAGACTATAGACTCCAAGGAGAAGATTACAGATCTTCCATATTCAGCAACATGAATCAAAACTCTTAGGAACTAGTCTAACTTTCTTTTTTTTTTTTATTGCAAGGCAGCAGGGATTGCTTTTTGTATAGGCTATGATTTAGATGGCTAATTGAAAGTAAGCAGTGGTGAGCTGCTTCCTTGGTAAAATATTACCAAGACAATCTTATCTGAGTTTACAGAGTTATTTTCAATTTGTAAATGCTGTATTCATTTCTACCAGATAAAGCACCTTTAAAAATCCTAGACCCAGGCATGACTGGATTGCTGTTGCAACCGCTCTGAACTGCTTCACCCCACACAAATGCCTTCCACCCCACATATACAAACTTTGTCTCCCTATGAATAGTTTTACTATTTTAAAAAAACCTCAATCCATTTTATGGTAAATAAATTTAATGATATACTGAATCCTCACAACTTTGAGTTGATGTCATGCTGCCAGTTAACTGCTCTGTAAGAGAATCTCCCTCATTAGAGCCTACACCTCTTAGAATCTCACCTTTGCAAATTTATCTCTTGCCTATAACACGAACAAAATCCTGGGCTTTGTTTCACCGTTATAATAGATGTAAATTAATGTTTTGCCATTGTTTGTTGCTGTAATCATAGAGGCAAGTATATATTCCTAACAGCTATCTTATTTTCAATTTGCAAAGCATACTGTGCTTAATCCCATGAGGCAGCCTGTGGTTCTAGATATGAATTTAAAAAGGTAATTAGACCAGTGTGGGGGGTTGTCCCTGAGACAGAAAAAGCAGGCTCCTGCCAGGTCTAGAGGGGTCTTTAAGAGGTCCCAGGCTGGTCACAGTTCTCGTCCTAGTTTATTACTTGTTTCCATTGTGTGAAACAGCTTATTTGTTCATGTAAATTTAAATCATGTTGATACTAGTAGAAGGGGTTTTAGTGTTTCTTTTTGTTTCTTTTTTCTTTTTTCTTTTAATCTAGAAAGGTCACAGAGTTGTCTTTTGGTGACTGGCAACAAGCTATTTTTTTCCCAATGATCTCTGCATTTTTACAGTCAAATAGATAGTAAAAGAGACATATTGATAAAAGTTTTAATGCATCTCTGGTGGGTGGCAGTAATTTTAAATATCATACAATCATCATTAAGTCATCTATGTAAATGAAAGAACTTGGCAACCCTTTGTATGGCAAGAAATAGCACTGGTTTCTCCGCATCTCTGCTTTCTTTATCTCTTTCTTCTTTTCCCCTTTTGCTGGCTGTAGCATAGTGCACGTTGTACAGATGAACTGTTTCCTTTAGGGTTTTGTGAAGACTTTCTGTAGAGAGGATCACACACCTATGTGAGACAGCATGTGATGAGCAAATAGTGATGGGGCAAGGTTAAATTAATCTCTCATGAAAAATGCCCAAAGGAATTTCTATAAGCTGAAAGCAATGTGGGGTATTGGGAAGTTTCAAAAAAAATAATGGGGAGAGATGTGGATTTATGTGGGTTTGGATTAGGCGGGTTGCTACCCCATCCCCAGTCTCACCATTTGAATTCTAGATCCAGATCTGAATTTTGAGGCTTCAACTCAGGTCTAGTTTGCAATATGTGAGTCTCAGTTTGAGTTTATGGCTGGTTTCAAGCGAGACCATAAATCTCTTCTCAAAGGGAAGGGAGGGTAAGGATCCGATCACTAACCCAGCTTTTACTTTCAAAAATTGACATCTTAGACTGAGCGCTTTCTGAGCAGGAAAAATGAAGGCAGTTTGAGCTAAACTGTTTTTGTTTGCCCGGATGTCTGACAATACTTAAGGGCCAGATTCTGCCCTCAAGCCGCTTTGGTAGGCAGTGTGAGCGCTCACTCTTGGGAAGATTCTGTCCCTAAATGTTCTCACTTTTCAACACATAGTTACCCTCCCACATATCTGTTCAGGCAGAAAAAAAGAACGGTGAACCTCCCCCAGGGGTTTTTAATGCAAGTCTGTTGAGTCACATTCTCCCCCTGCTTTTTGGATTGAGTTAGGGGTATAGGATTTGGTTTGAAGGTGATAAAGATGCCAGGAATGTATGAGGAAAATCCTGTTCCCAGTCCAGTAGACAGAATATAAACTCTGTCCTCATGTCTGTGCACAGAGGCTGTCTCTAAATCTCCAGAGGCAACTAGCCAGTAGGAAACATTAGGCTCAGGGACTTAAATAGAAGGTTGCAGAGCCAGTTGGCTCGGCGTGTTGCTGTCTACTGGGCTGTGTCTGCATCTGTAGCTTTCCTGACGGGAGTCTGGGAGTGCACAGAGCTAGTCAAGGCTGCTACAAACAACTTCAGTGCATCTACATCTTTACACATGGCTAAGGCCACCAGCAGACACAGTAGCACAGGATTTACATCATTCCCTGGCTCCTTATCTCGTTCTTTGTCCACTGTCTCTTTTTGAGAAGAGAAGGAAGGAATATGGGACCCTCCTTCCTTTTCCAGGAAGCAGGATCCCATACGTACCTGTAGTCCATGCCTATGTTTCCACACACAACATGAACTCTGCAAGCTTGTTCTGAGGTAGAGCTCTCTTGAACCTTTACACCACTGTCTCCTGGCAGGAAAATAAAGTGGCATCAAAACTTCTACTTTCTTACAGAACCTTCCTTGAAGCTTTCATTGAGGATCACTTCCCATAAACACCTCCCAAGAATGCTTATTAAAGAAATTAGAAACTACGGTACATCAGGGCAGACATTTGTTTTAATTGAATTGAATTATTTATTTATTGAAAGCCTGTATTGTTCATAATGCCTAGGGCGCCAGCCTCCTTTTGCTAGATTTTTACTGATGAAAGCAACATTCACTTTAAGGGAGATATTCCTGACATTTGCCCAGTAATCAAGAATAGAATAGGGTGCCATGTAGCTAGCAAATGCTGGTGACAAGAATCCTGCATGAAACTACAGTACAATTTGAGTAGATTCAAGTTGTAATGCAGTTGAAATCCAGGTCAGTGGCTTTGTGAGGGCTATAACCATTCCTAGCAGAAATTACAAGAAATTTAGATCACAATATAAGCTATTTGTTTTTATATATTTGTCCCCACAGACACAAAAATTAGTATACTGAAAAGCAAAATGCCCAGCTCAATACGTGACCTGAGAACTGGTAAAACTGAGTTCTAGTAAGCCTGAGGTCTGAAATTGCGAAAGGTTTACTCAGGAATGGGTGAAACCAGACTAGTTCATTAAGTCAGAACTGGAGAGAGGTGATATCTCTGGTAACTGGTTCAGAAACCCTAAGGTATTTTACAAATTCACTGAGTTAACTGCCAGGGTTCAACATGAATTTGCCCCACTCAGAGGGGTCCCCACCCACACATGTTATGCTGCTTGCCTCAAAAAGAAAAATTATCTGCTACTGACTCCCCCTACATTAAATAGTTTTTAGCAAAGACACACCAAAATTTGCTTGCACACTTCAGTCGTTGATAACGCCCCAATTCCAAGGTTGAGCTTTTGCTTTCTTTTCAGCAATGGTCACAGCTAGACAAAAGCATCAGTAGTAACGTGAAGTGACCTTTAAATTCTGTCCCTTATTCCCCACAGTTGTGTCAGGACACCATTGTACTCATCACTAACAATTCCGCTGCCCTTGGGTGTCAAAGATGTCCAGAAGGTATGTGGATGAGGCTGACTGTTGGCTACCTTATTCCAAACGAGATGGGATGATCCTAAAAATGCAAAGGTAGAAAGCAGGTTACTGAGTAGCCATGTAACATTTTGTTCCATCCTTACACTATAGTAAGGCTGGCTAAAGAGGGAGTCTCAGAAGTTAGGAAATCCCCAAACAATGTAATCAATCCTTCCATGCCTGTGGTGAGCAATAAAAGTTTTTATGAAACCTACAGCACTTCACACTGAATGGCTGAAAAATAGCACACATTTATCAGAATGCCTGAAAACACACCCCATTCTGGTAGAGCAAAGCAATCAGTGAAGCCATTCTTCACCTAAAAGATTTCCATTCTGTTTTGCTAACACACTATATTCAGTATTGATGTGTCTCGGCGTACAGTAAAGAGCAGACTCTGCAGTAGTGGGACAGCTCATTCACACGACAGCGATATCGCCGTCATGTACTGCTCCTGCTTCACAGTGCGACTGGAGTTCCTTTATTAAAGCAGCACCCAACAGTGCGAACAGACTAAAGGAGCTTGGCAGCGTTTCCCCTAGAGGACTTCATTTTTTTCAGGGGCTTTAAATCTGGCTGTTTTATCCTAGACTGCAGGTCCATAAAGGGATGCTAAAAGGATTAAGTGAAGGTGGACCCTCTAATAGCCCTAATCCAATCATTGCGGATGGGACTGGATTGCAGAACACAGCCAGGTTTGCGGGATTTCCCTAAACAGCAGTGCCGATTGCCGTGCCTGGGGACAGAGCACTGGGCTGGACAGGCTGCTGATGTGGCCCAGTTGTGCTTTTTTACATTCTTCTGTAAGGAGCTGCATATCACTTCAGAAGCACATCTGTAACCATATCAACATTCAGAATGGCTTTCCCTCTCCGAAGAAGAGCTCCATTAGAAATATCTATAAAATTCAGCTAAGGAGTTTCAGACCTTCCCTGTGAATTTCTTTAGGATCTACCCTTGCTTTTAGGATCAATGCTAGTCAGCCTTCAAAAGGAAGAGTTCAGGGTTAGAATGAGCAAAGGTATCAACTGCATTTGGGATACTGGCATATAAATCTCATATCACTAGTCTTTCTTACCAGATTTTTCCCCTTCTGGTCAGAAGTATTAACCAAAGAGCCACATTTCATGGTATATTTGCTCTTGGGATTCTGCTTAACATGTAAGAGTAAAAGCGGTGGTGAAAATGGAAAACAATTTTTCAGATAGTTAACTCAGCACATCAGAAACTTTAGAAGCTTCATTCAAGATAAGCTTTCAAAAAAACCACCAAACAGCTCGAGAGTTCTCTTTATGGTAAATCCATGGCCACTTTCGAACTTCACAGTTCTCACTGTCCTGTACACAACTCCCACTCAGTACATCACAGCAACAGTACAGATGGAGTTGTGATCTTCTTTACTCCAAAAGCACAGTCTTGTAGCTAAAGAAGGATATCTGTTAGCAGCTCAGGGTCTATACCATAGAGCTGAGCAATTCTCAGTACGGTGGTACATCCCGATTAGACAGGCAGTCCCATTCTCTGCTGTGCTCTGCTGCACTCTTTCTCCATCAAGAAGGTTCTCCACATGCAAAGCACTCAGCCTTCGCTGTTGTTTTTGCATAAAATTGATTTAAGTGAGCAGAGTTGTTTATCATTGAGCTAAAGAGCAGCATAGAAGTAGGTAGCTTTGTAGGTTTTTTGCTTTGAGCTACCCTTAATTAAAAATAAAAATGTTAAAATTTCCAAAAGGGCATTTTAAAGCCTATTAATTGATAATGCAGAGCGTTGAGACTTATTACACTGATGGAGGAGAGAGGAGGGGGAAAGTCAGCAAATTAGAAGACACAGCTTTTACCTCGTCTGTAGCCACGTTCTAATTGTGGTTTTGGCGCTGGCCAGAGCAGCAGTAAAACCTGCAGGTGCTGAGCAGTAAAATGTATGGCCATGCCACCCCCAAAGAACGGGGAGGCAAAGTAGGGATGTGTTGATCCATATATCTCCTAGGTAACCACCATCTTGGAGCTCATGCAACTCCGCTATTTATAGTAGCTGAGCACCTCACAATCTTAATGTGATTAATGAATATCCTTAGGCCATCTGGGTAAGGAAGACCATCTATTATCTATATTTTAGACATGGGAAATTAAGGCCTAGAAGCCTAGGTCTCAAAAGTGCTTAGACACCTAATTTGTTCATAATTCTTTTTAGGACTTGGGCCAGAAAGAGTGAGGCATGGGTATGTATCTGGCATGGGTATTATGAACGGTAGGGGTGCGATTTATGGATTTGCATCTGGGATAATATATTTTGCCTTTTGGTTTGTTGAGATGTTTCTTGAGGACCTGTGTCACACCATATAGGCAAATAACCCTCAGAGAAATGTCTGGGATCATACAAGGCTGGTTGCTACAAAACAGATACTGAAACCAAACTTTCGCAGGCCAGACTAGCCAATGGGCTGTGTTCTCAAAAATGTCCTCTTCCCTCACTACCAGAAGAAATTTTTGGTTTGGGTGCAATTTGGGATTGCAATTAGAATTCTCACGAAAACCCTAAATTAGTAGTTAGTCATTTTCAGTGTTGAAACCAATACCTGAAGACATTGTGAATGGTAACTTGGACTTTAACTACCTATCACATGTTAACATTTCTGCCAAGGAAAAGGTGGACAATCCAGAAAGGCGAGGGGAAGGAGATGTCCATATGCTCACCGCAGTTACACACTTGGTGCATGCTCTGTGCTGGTTTTTGAGCCATTTCTGGCTTCCCGTTCCACAGCCACTAGGAGGTGTACTTAATACATAGGCAAGTAGAGGTGGAAACCTCAACATCTAGTGAAGAAGGGGTCATGTCCAACACGGGGAGGGGTGGGGGGAGGCTCAGTTAAAGACAAAGCATGCCAGCTCGTGAGTCAGTGGAGCAGCTCATAGTGAGTAAGCTGGTGTAGTTACTGCGTAGGTTTGAGCAGATCTGTGGCTATCCTCATTTAAACTGGCTGCCAAAAACAGGCTCTGGCTACCCCAGGGTGGTGAGGAGCGTAGAGGTAATTCATCATCCTTCCTCCTCACTTCATAGACACTCGCAGATGATCAGAGAAACATGAGGATTAAACTGCATATATACAGACACTTGCTGTAAAATGAGTATGGGAAGAACAGCATTCCCTGGAGAATATGACTGCAGCCTGACTATTTATGCCTGATAGGCACATTGCTCCTTAATTTTAACTACACAAGGAATAAAAACATTAAAAAAAAAAAAAATGGACAGGCAGACGTTGAAGAATTTTCTGAGAACTACAGTAAAAATTCTAGCTACCACAACAACTCAGCCTATGTAACCATACTGCCATGCCTATACATCAAAATATATCTGGAAGCCTTTCTTCTTCACCTTTCTGACATACATGCTTAAGTACATAAGCATGCAACCCTGATTATTTGGGGGATGGAAGGAAATATGGGGCTTTCTGTTACCTCTAACACTTAGAAATCTCAAAGGTAGAGCATCTATCTTGTTCTAAGTAGCGATAACTCCCTTATTAATTGACTATTCTCCTGTGCTGTTGCTTTCTATCTGCTTGACTATACGCCTTATAGGAAAAAACAGCTGCCTAGAAACATAGGCAATGAGTGTCCCCATGTTCTAATTGTGATAATTGTGCATGGAAATCTATTTCAGGTTGGATCTTTTTGATATTTCTATGCCTGTCTTTTTTTTTTTTTTTTTCCTTTGCTGTGTGCACTGGGAAACAGTGGCTAAGGAATAAGTTGGTTTACATTTCTTTTTGAGCATATACTGACTGTATTAAGAGTTAAACATAAAAAAGAATGAAAATAAGCACGAAAGACAACATCCGTTCTCATTTCAATTTCCTGGAAGGAAAGTGCGGTTGGGCAGATGGTGCTTTTTTGTTTTACTAAACTGAATGATCAGATGTAAATAATATACACCATATAGACTATAAAAATCGTTGACGGTGAGGTTTGCATGTACAGAGAATTGCTATATTGTAGAGAGTTTCTCACTCCTTAGTGATATGTCAAGCTTTTTTTTTTTAGCTTCTTAATTTTTTTTTGACGCTTCAGCTTGCTTACTGATGCTCTACCTGCCTAGTCATACTTGTTTCAACCACCATATTTCAGAGGGTTGTGTTGTATATGCCTTAATTCAGGTTCCTTCCATGAAGAGCCATGATATGGGGTCTCTGGTTGAACAGGCAGAGGAGAGTGGCTGGTAATTTGCCATCACGTGAGTCTCAATATTTCTGTGTTGCTATCTTTCTTCATGCCCTGGCTTTATTGTGTGTTATAAGAATCTGTTTTCTTTGTTGTTATCCAATGTGAATTTTACTCCTTTGGAGCTTTTCTTTAATTTGCTTTCCAAGCTGGAACATTAAACATTCCTAAGGCAGAGCAGAGTTTGTGTTCTCTGGTAATTAGAAAAGGCCCTTATCAAACAAAAAAAAGCCCTTTTCTAAAATGTACATGACTAAACATGGCTCAACAAGGTCATAATGCTGCCTTCCTGACTGAAAGAGCAGAAAAAAACATTATGCTTTGACTCTGCAAAGAAATAACACGATGGTTTCACTCTCAGCCAGAATAAAATGTATGCTCTTCATTGCCTCTCATGTCCTGCATTAGCTGGGTGGGACTCAGAGGACACATTCATGTTTACACTACGTGAACGCCTCTACCAATGCTGGCAAACTGAAAACACTACTGTGGATGTCTTAGTAGGTTATTACCTCTCTGAAACTCCCTGGTCCAGGGTGACATTGCAAACGTAATCCTTGTGGCCACCAAAAGTTTTATTTAACACTCCATCTTTCCTTACTAACCATACAGTAAAGGAGGCGAAAAGGATGTTTTCTCACTGAAAGAACAGCACTTTAATCCTCAGCACAAATGACTTATACAAAAATACAGAAATTACATATCAAATCAGAATGACCAAATCTGGGAAAATCAGAAGACATAGCCGCTGCTAAAACTCCTCTATAAACGAAGAGACTGAGGTAAATCAGAGGACTGGATTAAAATAAAATTGATTTTGTAAAGTTCATTAAAAATCAGAAGTACTAGGGTACAAAAAGGCACTAGTTAGTTTTATATAAAAATGACAATGATGAATATAACCTATAAAATGGATTGTCCTTTTGTTTTTTTAGTGTGTCTTAATGCAAAAATTCTGCGTATTAACCTGGGGAGACCTGCTGACAGTTGTCAGAATTTCATTGTGAGTTTTTTACTGGTTTACATTCATAACTACTGGAGTCAAGTGCTTTCATAAGAATTTCCTCTGTCAGTATAAAATAAAATGTTTCCAGCGTGCATTGCACAAATAAAACTTGAAAGTTCGGTGAAAATAAACTCTAAAATCTAAAAAAACCCCAACACTGCAAACAAAGTAACATATCTAACGTTTTTAAGGCATTCCTATGTTTCAGAGGCCTTACATATTTTTAGGGTGCTTGATTTTGTAACTGCAGGGACTATGAAAAGAAGGACTAAAGAATGCTAGGACATTACTTCAGTATTATCAAGAAAGTGGAAGAAATAACTGAGAAAATTGAAAATCCTCCACTTAATCTGAAGCTGCACTGCAAACATGAATGAATTAGTGCTTGGAGAAAACATGCCCTATGACTTACTTTTTAAGGGAAAATTTTTAACATTAAATACTAAATGAGAAATAAATTAGAACAAAAAATAAAGAGGAAAGACTTCGGCTTGCAGAACCTCCTGCTTATAACCTTCTAAAAGTTTGAAAAATTTCAGAGATGCGAGAATTGTCTCCGCCGGTTGCTCAAAGACAGCTCAATAATAAATAAATAAAGGAACAAATCAAATAAATGGAGGCTCCAAAGAGAGCTTTTGGGCAGCTGAGAAAGAAAGGCCAAAGCGCTTCAGCTCAAATGCTGTTATGCAGCTACCAAGTGGTTTTGGCGCGCTAAAGTGAGGGTAACTTTGCTGGCGGACATGTGTATTGCAAGAAGGACGTGGGGCTGAGGCGCGAGCAGCAGAGGCAGCAGCAGGTTCCCATCAGCAGGCAGGGCTTCGGCCGGTTGTTCGCTCAGTTTCCCACAGTTAAAAGCTGATGAGCTTGAAGCAGTTTGGGGCTGATAAGGCAAGCCGTAGTTAAAAAGGAAGGAAAGGCTCTAAACACCTGGGGCCAAACCTCTATCTGCCGTTGATCTCAACTGGAATAAAACAATACGTGCAAGCCCAAAATTTGACTCCCGGCCTCTTGCATGCATTCTGAAACCCGTCAAAATTGACCATGTGGTATTTTTGGCTTTCCTTAGAGACATCCCCACAAATTGCACACACATCCCTCCCCCCACCCCCCAACATTGCTGTTCTTGTGGACAAACAGTTCTGTGCTTGCAAGATATAACTCTATGGGTAAATAAAGCATTAGCACACACGCTCACAGACACATAATTAGGGCTAGGACTCTAAGCTGAAAAAGGCAGAGACCATTTGCAAATAAAAGAGACCAATCCCAGGTTAAATTATAAACAGTTACCAAACAAAATGGAGGCAATGTGCAGGCCTTGACAAGCAGCTGAGAGTAAAACCTGTTGAACTAGTAAGACACCGAATGTCCTGTGGCACCGGAAAGTAGAAAATCTCATATCTGATTTTTCTTTCTCTTGAAAGAAGCACTTCTTCATGCCAACCCAATTCTTTGTTTGGTGAGTGGGCCTGGACTGCCACTGTTCATTACTACGGGAGTTGATGTAGAAATCAACACAGTAATGCCTTTCATCTCTTGTATTATAAGAATTCAAATTCAATTTTTATTTTACAGCACAGCCACACAATACCTCACAGTATGGTTCTTGGTTGCCTCCATCCGTTAACAATAGCCTTGAAAAGAGATATAGAACATAAAAATAAAACCCTCTTTTTCCCCCCGGTAGTTTGTTTCATCTTACAAACAATAGCAATTCACCATCTAAAACACACCACACAGTAACAGTAAGTAGAGCCTATTGAACACTGTGCTCTTCTTAAATTTTTTTTTCCCCTTTTGAGCACTGGCGCAGTTACCTGTTCCACAAAATCAGGGGTCTACAAGTTTTGGCCAACGGACGCCTTTGTCAATAACATACTAATATGCTGAGAGCCTTTTTTAACTCGCATATGGTGGATTATGGAGCTTTTTCTTCTGTCCTCCTTAGGAGAGCAGCATGAGACCACAGGGACCCTCAGCCCTACTGTGTTTCACTGTGGGCTGCACGGCCCGACAGTCACAACGCTCCAACTGGTGCTGGCTGAATTCTTAATTATCAAGCTTTGGCTTGTATGTCTGCATGGTATTTTTCAAGGTTTTCAGTTTGAGGGTTTGACTACAGTGTGCATGTGGTTAAGTGTTAAAGCGATACCGATACAGATGCATTAACTTTCTACACGCTGACTTTTAAAATTGCATGGTCATCATTCTTCTGCTTCGGCATAGGCGCCTGACTCTCAGCTACTGGTGGTTAGGTCTGTGGTCAAGAGACTGTTTTATAAAGTCCCTTAAGCGGACAGGTGGCCCAGTGGATGTTCAGTTCGGTTTAAAAGCAACAAAATCCCATCAGTCTCAGCAGTGATCAGAGTAACAGAGGAAACAGAGCAACGCATGAAGTGTAGGGATGGAGATATCCAAAGTAATCTGACTAGTTTATATTAAGAAAGCATTTGACAGACCTGCTGGGTTCCTACTTAATGCCAATCAAGCCTGAAAGGGACCACTTGAGCTCAGGTATTTATCTCAAACTGATTTGAATTATCCTCATTTCTTGATTTGGAGAGTCCAGAATAGAATACCATGAAGAGAGTGTGTTGACATTTCCTACATAAAACAAAATTAAACCCATTCAAGTCAAGGAAATACACAGTATAAGTGATATGAGAATTAGGCCCTTTGAATTTGACAACAGAAATAGAGCTTCACTGGGGCTGTGTGTTCTCAGAAAGTCTTTGGGGGAGTGAAAAACCCATGCATTCCTCTGCATTGCCCCCTTCATACCAATTAGGATCAACAAAATGCATACAGGGAATATCTGACATACTATTCGTTCCTTTTCCTCCTAGTCAATATAAGACTTACGTTTCTTTTGCAAACATAACATAGCTAAAGAGCAGCATTTGAGGTCAAGTCTGGATTGTCCTTTTTATTAGGCTAATTCTGTGCCTATCGAAACTTATTCAAAAGAAATTGTCTTAAATTATTACCAACACTTAAATGATCATTGCAGAAATTGCAGGAAAGAATGATAGTGCTTACCAAAACCCCAAGAAAGTACTTCAGATAGTTTTTCTTTCATTGCCAAGCAGCGAGGGTCAAGTGAACTGTATTATTTGCAAATATCCACCTTCTTAGACTGTCACGAGCAGCTGTAATATACCCACTAGCAGCAATTTCCACTTGGCTCTATCCAGAGGGGAGAAAAGTACCAGGAGCTGCATTGTTTTTAATTCCCTCAACCCCAAGGGTAATTCTGTTCACCAATTACTTGAAATTAAAGTTAGGTAATTTGACACGTCTGTTTGGTACCCGGCCACAAACTACCTCTTAAGCAAACCAAAAAGTTGGATAGTTTACTTCCACAATACTCTACAGAATTTCATTATTGCAGCCATGACAGGAAAGGAAAAATGAGAAGTTGTACAGACTCATGAATAGCTGGGGCTTGGGGGTTTTTTGGTCACTGTTGCCACTGTTAAGTGATCCCAATAGATCTGAGAAGGAGGAAGCTGGAAGGCAGTTATCTTCCTTGTATGAGGGTTCCCAATCAAACATAGCAAATATAGTAAGAATTAAGCAACAAGAAGCCTCCAAGTGCAGTGTTTGACGGAAAAAAAACAAACCCCTGCTCTCTGCAATTAGAAGATTTCACACTTTTTGTCTTTGCATACAGTTACAACGCTACCTAGAAAAGACTATACACTTGCAGAGAATTACCTACATTATCTACAGTGTGTATTTTTTCATCTTTAAGGCCAGTCATTTAAATTACATAATTGAATCCTGAGTTAGATTATATCTAGACTCGGAAAATTTTTAAAGTTGGGCAAACCTGTTAAACATTTTATTGGTGATGAGTTTGTGTACACACTACTTCTGTATCTCTTTGTGAGTAACGAATTAGCTGCCAGGTATCGTGACTGAACTGCATGACTCACTCCATGGATTTATTTTACAGTCTGGTGAAACCAGTAGCTGGTAACACCTATCCTTTGTAAGAACTTTTTTACATGTTGTAATTCTACAAAGGAACACTTTCTTCTTCTTCTTTTTTTTTTTTTTTNTTTTTTTTTTTTTTTTTTTTTTTTTAAACACAAAAGATTAGACTGATGAAGTTTAAAAATCTACAAGATGACTCAAAATTCATTCACATCATACTCAGCCATATAGCAAACTGTTCAACCTGACATCTATGAAGTGGGCCTAGTTCTCATTTTCATCAGGGTATATCAGGAGTCATTTCAGACACACCATTATCCTTAAACAGTATAAAACAAGTGAACAAGAAATGACAAGAAATGCAGAGCCACTGTCTTTTACTAGCCAGAAGAGCTGCTTTTTAATTGTGTAATTTCATTCTTGTTAGCATGGCTACCTATTTGGAAACTTTAGTGCCAAATAAGTAGCAAGTGCTTTATTTTTTAACTCTGAATCTGATTACCCTTTCAACCATATTCTGCATTTCATTTTTACTACAAAAGTTGTTCGTTGTCCAATTTCAAGCTGAAAAACTATAAAAGTCCATTTTGACTTCGCTATAGCAGAACTAAAAGATTTTTTTGAACTAAGATTAAATTGATATATCTTGAGCTTCTGCCATTGTAATATGACATTAGGAGCATAGTCAAATACTAGCTTTGACTATAAGTGTCCTACTAAAGTAGTAGTCTACTGCAGAGTGCTTTTTGATGTATCAAAGAAATGGTACTATCTTTCAAACTGCATTCATATTCTAACCTCCTATCATCAAGGTAAAGTAATAGCAGGACTAAAGCATGATCTTTTTTTACAGTTTCTAGAAGTCAGTGCTATAAGGGATTGCCTAGCCTTGCATTAGATATTCATGTTTAAATGAACCACAGATAGGCTTTCCAATCTACAAACTCCATTAATTAGATTTTATCCTTTTCTCTGTCTTTTATTTTAGGATTCTTTACCCTCTCCCCTGCTGCTATATCGCTTCACTAATGACAGGCCAAGTAATTTCTTATTTCTTTCCCTAAAGTTGAGATACTCTTATGGGTACATTTCACGAATGTTTCTGTGTAATGTTGGTGGCCAATGACTCCATTACTCAGTGGGTAGAGAATGTTTTGCTTTATTATCTCTCAGGCATGTCACCTCCCATATAGAAGGTCCTACCTTAAAAGACTGGGTTTTGTTTTGAAAAAAGTTTTGGTTAGTGGACAAAATGTCTTTGAAAAACTCTTAATATTTATAGCTTTTTTATGGCTAGGCTAGATGCACAGACAGACAGACAGAAGGGCAGCATAAAACCATGAAAAACATGAAAAATGAGGAGCAGCACTAGTACTGAAGGGACAGAGCTGGACAGTGCAGTGAATCATGAAAGGCAGGTGAGATGTCTAAGATGAGATAACACAGTTTGTGTCTATTTTTCCCTTTTTTTCCCTTTTTTTTCCTTTTTCTTGAAATAGCCACTTTTCATCCTAGAAATGGTAGAATGAATCCTGACTTTTCAACTTTTCCTTTTGTGTCAATCTAGGACAAAACGTGAACTCCACATTCACAGAGCAACGGGGTAGAACTTGTAAAAATATGTATTTACAAGTGAAACAATACATTTGTTTTGATACTGTTGAATTGTTTCATTAGAGTCAAATTTTTTTCACTGACAGCTTGAAATATTGCACATATATATGATGTAAATCTTAAGTTTTATTTTGATTTTGAATGACATAATTGTTTCATTAATATATTCTTAAAATCAGCATGTTCTTATGAACAACCTTTGGAAAACAATTTTTGATCACTCTATGAAGAGTTTATCAAAAACCTATGCAGAAAAAAAATGTTATTTCCATTATTTTTAACATAAATGAGTGAAAATTATTCTTAACGACAGACTTGTTGCTAATGAAAAGAGCCATCTTGACCCTCTTGACAAGGATGGGTCCTCCTCACAGAACAAATGGATAATGGGATGTTGTAGCCATCTTCAAAAGTGCTCTTGTGTATATGAGAGTGTCTTAAAACTGAGCCAGTACATAGTATAAATTCCAGTTCCTATAATTAGGCAAAGACCATTGTAATACCAGTTTCTTTTGCTTCTAAGTGCAGACTGCAGGGTTTGTAAGGCTGGTCCAATAAAAGTGTGCATATGTTGTAAATATTACGTGGGCAACACAAGACTAAACAACAACAAAAAAGAAGTCGAAAAAGAAATAAGTTTCTAGCATAGGTCAAACACAAAGGTTATTATGTTAAACTTTTCTCCCACTGAGGATGATCAAAAGGACAGACTTCACCTACAGAAATCATTACGACTGAAATTTTACAGATTTGCTCTGGAAGGCAAACTCTGGGAGTGAGAAAGCTGGCTCATCTCTGAATCCACAGTGCCCTGTTTTCTGAGCTGGCTGACCAGTGCAATGCACAAAAGCAAGGTCTCAGGGACACTCCTTCGCAGGTTTGCATTCACTTCTTCCTTTCAGTGTGGGATAGTAGTTGGTATCCATCAGTGCTGAGTCAGTTTACAGTGCCTATGCGTCCTGAAATGTTTCCTCAGCTACCCAGCTTCTTCCACCCTCTTTTAGAAGCACAGATCAAGTTTTCTGAAATTCTTCCCTCTTGTCACAGTGAATCATGAGCATCAGAAGCTCAAGCTTCTGCAGCTTATAGTGTGCACACAGTAACAATGGTTCCAGATACTGTATTCAATATAATAATACTGGATGCTTATATTGGCTCAGTTGACAGCGTATGTTGCCAAAATTCATTGTCACACCAGAAACAGAAAAAGAAAAATCAGGAAGAAGTGTGAAGAAGGAACATTCTGGCCAAATTCAAATCACAACAATGCTGTTATCAGTTGGGAATAACAGTAAATGGAGCTGCTTTGGATTGCTGCTGAGGCAGAAATGACCAGAAAGGGATGTTGGGCAGCCCTGCACTTCTTTGAATGGGGTTTCTTCTCTTGTCATGGCACATGACAGTGAACACATGGCAGCCGGGTCCCACTCTCCTGATTCACATTGTTCTTACATGTAGCCCTATTTTGCCTGCATAAATAGGGAGGAATTTCCAATTCCATGGAGATACTACAAGTTTAGTCATGAAGATAATTAAGTCCTTTGGGCTTGAACTACCCAAACGTTTCATACTTGAAAGAAATTCAGATATGACTCTGAACGTCTGGACTACTGCCATCTAAACAATTTGGATTCATTTGAGGTTTAAGATTAGCTCCAAATTCCTCTTCACATCAATTCATCATTCAGATATTCACTATTCTTATCATTAGTATTATAGAATGACTAGAAATTCTAAGATACTGTACAGCCTACTGCTACTGACATACAAAAGCTAGCTTCAGTCTTTCAAAAACTTCAAATCAGCAAAAATTTTAAAAAAAGAGGTAGGAAAAAAAAGAAGTTTTATTTTTAACATCCGTTTCCAAAAGATAATAGAAGCATAGACAAAGTCTTGCCACTTGCCCCCAAAAACCCACAGAAGGTCCAATGGTAGAGCTGGGGAAGCTCTAAGACTATTGTCTCCCTAGGCAATAGGAAGCTTAGTAGCTAGATGATCTAAACATTTTGCAGCAATAATTATTTCTAATTGTTATTACTCACTTCAGTTAAATTGAATATTTTTTAGACTTTCCAGAACTTTTAGAACTCCACTACCCAAATAAATATAGCCTCTGTATATGATGGACATTAACAGAATGTTAACTTAGATCTCAAGGAACTTACAAATATGTAGGTGCCTCCTGGTACTGCTGTGGTGGTGAGAGATAAAAGGGACCCTGGTACAGAAATAGGGACACTTGCTTGAAATCAAGCTTAGATATCTAGAGATCTTTAAAGCTAAAAAGAAAGGCAGATAAAGAGCTACATTTATCTCCAGGATTAGGGAGCTTCTGGGAGGTATCTGTCTGAGCCACATTCTTAGCTGAAGTTTGTAATTTTACCCATATTTCTAAGCAGAATTCCTGGGGCTCCTTCTTAGGGCTTTTTATTGAATTTGTGTGTTGATTTTTAAATACTAAATATCAATCATTTATATTTATTCTGGGAATTTACCTGTGAGTAACACTGTCTTGCTTAAAGCTTACTATCTGTTGTGTTATTTTGCCATTACAAATTCTCGAAATCAAATGAAGAATCTGAAAGTAGAACTCTCACAATTGTAAACAGATTAAAAACCTACACTTTCTTTCCTGAGGTATGGGGTTTGGGGTTTTTTTTGTGTGTCTGTGTGTCTGTGTGTATAGGGGAGGGCGGGAGGGCTCAACATGACCTGCGGTAAGTATTATCAAATGAAATTTAATTAACGGCTCTGATGAGATACCAAGAAAGATTGAAGCTCACCTCCCAAAACTGTATTAGTTTGTTGTTGATGTTGCTGTTGTAAAAAACCTGTTTTGCTGACACCTCGGAAATAATTATGATGAGTAAAAAGATACTGTCTTTTGCAAGGGCAATTTCAGACTGAATTTAATCTGTATTAAAGAGCTCAAGCAAAACAATAAAAAAAAATCAAATGGAGATTCTGCACTGAATTAAGCTTATTTTGAAACTATTAGTACTGTGGTGCCTGAAATAGAGCACAAAGATCTATTACTTTTCTCAAGGCATTGCAGCAGTCAGGAGACAACTTAAATGCAGAAAACATAACATAATTCTCACTTGGGGTAGGGGGTGAGGTGGGAATAAAAAAGTAAATCAAGTTTGCCAAAATTTCTGTAAACGTGTCTAGTAGAACTTAGCCATCATGTGACAGGCACATTCCTGATGCTGAGTGAAGGACGTTCCAATCCTGCGGTGGAAGATCCTTCTTATTAAAGAAGGAGAAGGCACGGGAGATGAAAATTACTCTCTGTATGTTTATATGTATATAAGTACTGAAAATAAAAGTTTGTCTAGCTCAATACATCAGAGTGCTATTTGTCTGTTGATTTGTACCACCTCTGATTGGAAGTAATTGTAATATTTTATATACTAGCATGGTAAATCCTGATTAATTTTATCACTGACACTAAATGTGTATCTTGGTATATATAAGCCTGTTAAAAATACTATGCTTGCATTACTTCATCAAAAGGACCAAGTATTTCTTGGATTAATATAATTTAGGTCAATCATGAGCCATTTCCACAGCATAATTTCAAGAAACTAAATGAAACTTGATTCAAATTTTATTGTGAACTTAAGGCTAAGCCTGAGCTGACTGAAGGCTGGATACCTTTCAAACCTATCTTCCTCATGCAAAGACCATAGATAATTCAAGTGTCACTTTCTGATACAAATAGTCTTTTCAGCCCTCTACAAAGTACCTATAGTAATTACAATGGAACATGGATAAATCATTTGCCAGCTTTCTTCCCCCCTCCCTCCCCTATAGGCTAATTTTTAGTCCCAAACTAGTACAAATCCGTATTTTACTGCTGATCAATGTAAATCCAGAATGATTGAAAGGTGAAATTTGGATCACTTATATTTAAGACTACCAAATTAATATCTTTCAAGTTTTCTACATAGAAGAATCTTTTGAAATGCTATGTGATTCAATTTTCTCTCTCTCAAAAAAAAAGCAAACTCTAAATTATCAGTACCCTAGAAACAGGTAAGAGTATATCTTTGTCATAAATATTAATGTTATTTACATGACTGACTTATCCTCCTAGTCCAGACTGTAGCGACTTTATACTGATATTTTTATAATAATTTCCTACTTCTCTAGTTTTTCTTTCAGCAACTTCTACTTAATTCACTACAAAATGAAGATGTCAGACAAAACCTCAAAGACCTTAGAAAGTACTGTCCAGTTGGTTAGGGACTGAAGGTATTCTCTTTCCTTACAAGTTTAAATATGCCCAGATGAGTCCTATGCCTACAAGCTGGGTCCTGCAGTTTTTCAACTAATCATTTGCAAAATTGGAGGAGGAAGGAAAAAACAAAGAAAAAAAAAGTTAAGACAGAAAAAAAAAAGACTTCTGGTAGGTGAGCCACAGCAGGGCAATTAAGATGATATGGCAGAGGTAGACATCTGCTCCTAGACAGATACAGTTCCACTGATGCTATCTATAGTTACAATCCTTCCGAGAGATAAACAACGTGCGAGAGTAACGCGCAGAAGGAAATGCCACACTGAGAAAGTGGTGATCGTGTGGCCCCTGTGGTCTGAGAAAAAGAGAGAGGCAGCAAGAGAAAAAGGGAGGGGTGGCATGTGGGGCCTGTACCAGGCACACACAGGTGACAGAAGTCGTAGGACAGACACGCATCAAGATGCAACGCCGGGAGATGTGTGAGAACTGACACTGGAGGGGAGCAGAATTACAGCAAAGATGAAAAGCACAACATGACCAAGAAAGAGAGAGAGATGGAAAACCCCTCTCTAAGCTCTATGCATAAAGTTACAGTTAATCTATGCCGAAATGTAAAAGAAAAATAATATAATAATCTAAAATATTCTCTAAGATTTGGATGCTTGGAGGGCTTCTTTAAGATTTGGAGGCTTGGAAGGCTTCTCAGAATTTCAAACTCATATTTATGTTCCTCACTAACAAATTTAATCTGAACTATGCTCCACAAAGTAGATAATTACTTGTTGTTACTTCATATTACTGTCACAGCAATGCTCAGACACAGCAGAAGTAGTGTTTCCTCTTCCCCTTGATGCCAGATGCAGATAAAGCCTAAAGGAGGATGCTGTATCTACTCCAAATAATTTCCAAGCCAAGGATTGACCCAGTTTGATTTAGGCAGGACTTGAAGCAACAGTGCACCATATAGCAAGCTCCACAACCCATCAGATACAAGTTTTCCATGGGTAAGGCATGTCACCTCTGACCATCACTGGCAACACTGCTGGCTCCGCATGTCATTTGCCCCTCAGTTCCTTATGAGGAGAATTTATTTGTTCTCCTCTGATGCCAGGGGTTCACAGTCCCACCAAAACCGAGGGAGCATCATTCCTATCTCCAGCTTTCCTGCGGGCAAGAAGGCTTAGCATTCATTCAGCTTAAGAAATTCCCCCAATTTAAGAAAGTCTCTGGAAAACTCATGGCAAGAATTTGAGGCCAAGCGGTTTGCAGAGATGATTGGCGAGAAGAGAACAGCAGGAATGCTCTGCTGCAGGCCATCCCTCTGGCTTGCATGGTGTATTGTCTTCTGCTTATGGGGTGGACTTGAGGCTTGATTTACAACAGATTTCAACAGAAGCTGAAAGAACTGAACCACTAAAGTGTCATCCTGCCTTGGTATCTCAAACCAATAAGTACAAGTGTTCATAATGTTTGTTATAATAATTCTTCAGCCTGGTTACCCCGTGGTCTCATTCAGTAAAAACATGTTTCTTTTCTCTGTCTGGAAAGAAGACAGTAATATCAAACTAAAGAGCTTAATGTAAAAATCAGAGTGGATTGAATCTCAAGTCTTCACGAAACCTTGTGCTTTGGAGATTTTTTTAAATTGCTGCTCCTGAAAGCTGTTTGCCAGAAAAACCTAAGTCTGAAATTTTCTATTTATCTGAAGGAGGTAGAGCTGGACTTAATGTCTTTAACGAGCAATTCACCTGAGGCCAGACTCAGCTATCCTGACTCACTACATACTCCAGAGAGAGTGATGAATTTAGATACTTCTTCTGTCCACTGGATGCTCATAAACAGACTGCATTTATCTCCAATGTATTCATTACAGAAAATTGTGCAATGAGGCTTTCCGTTTGTTTAACTTCACTTTTGTCTTCCTTATTCTACACAGAGTAAGCACAAACATTTCAGTGATGCAGCTCTTGGTTGTTGCTTACCTGTTCGGTGGAGGTTTTTTTAGATTCTTGCATGTCCCTTTCAATCTGCTCCTTTTAAATTTCACTTTACTATCTGTGTCAACATTTCTTTCTGAGACATGTATGCTGGAAAAACTCAATCCTGCGAGTACTTGCAGGAAGTGAAAAAAGCATAAAGTGTAGGGTTCTACTGTACATGACCCAAGGAGCTTAAGTTTTAAATACGAGCGTGAAATGAGGCCATCGGTTTGTTAAAATTCACCTAGATCTACACAAAAAATATCAAAACATGAACAGTATTAGTAAGGAACAGAATTCTCCTATGAATGTGTCTGTTATTAATGTATAATTTCTGCTATTACCATACAATTCACTCAGCATATCCAGAAAATAATTCAATTATTTTGAGGCAGTCAAAAAAGGTCTGATCATTTTAGTTGGTCAAAAAAAGCGCTATCATTTTGGAGAATGTGGACTTCCTATTTTAGAATATCAACAACAACCACCCATCCACAGAGGATGCCAGATCATAAATTAACACCCATAATGGTAATCAGTGTAATAATTTCTGGACATTACAGCTGATAATATAGCTTTGTTACTCCAATCTATTAACTCTTGGGCAATCTGATAGCTGTGGAATGCATTCTGTGTGCTTAATCCTGCAATATATACTTGATTGATAACTATATTGATTTTATTACTCTGTGGTCCTGCTTTTCTGCCTTTTTTTTTTTTTTTTAAAGTGCTG
Organism: Chionis minor; assembly: GCA_013398295.1. Lineage (NCBI taxonomy): Eukaryota > Metazoa > Chordata > Aves > Charadriiformes > Chionidae > Chionis > Chionis minor. The sequence continues at coordinate 154,133 of VZSF01003480.1, read as the reverse complement.
ACTGAAATATCGGGTTTTATGAAAAATTTGGACTTTTAGTATAGCAAAGAAGCACTCTCTCTTCCTCTTCTTTTGTATTCCTTAATGCAGAAATAGATCTGATTAAAAAAAATTGTGTGAATAACTTAAGAAAAATATTTTAAAATGTAGTTTTGGGTATTTTGCATTATTTGATTCTAACCCACTGTGCTACTTTCAGGTGACAGATTGTCATTATGACTGTGCTTTGCCTTTTTACCAGAGTATACCACTTGAAAGAGTGTCCCTCCCCCATCCCAGCATTGCTTTGCAAGCTTTTTTATCTTTTCTACCTTGCTAGAGGCATTATTAGGGCAGTTCACCTTTGACCAAATGGGCAGACGAACATCCATCCTCTGGAGCCAGTACTAGTGCTGTTTGGTAGATCAGCTCTCAAATGGTACTGAACTGTGACCTCTTCTTCTGTTCAAAGACTAAATACATAAACTTGAGTTTCCATTGGTGCCAAGCCTGGGAACCTGAGTTGCTCCCTAATCCCAGGTCTCGCAGCCAGCAGCACAATGGGCAGCTCATCATACCAGCCGGCCATCCTGAAAGAATGTCTTTATTCTCTCTCCCTCAACAAATTGCTTATTGTTTGGCCCACAGGCTGCTAGACCTTGTGAATTGTCCAAAACCTTATCGCTTTTCTGTTAAACTTTGGTCTTTTTTCCCTTTGATTTTGTTTAGAAATAAAATGAATAATGTTTTCATTTCTTAGTAATATCATTTGAAAAGATGGCTGTTACTTTTAATCTTTTTTTTTTTTTTTCTTTTTTCCCAGAGTATGCAATATTTGGCCTGAGAAAAGAAGAACAACTGACCCCACCACATGAAGAGGGGAATGATGGTCCATAAATATTGCCAAAACCAACAGAGGACCCAGGGCACCCCTATTCTGCTCCCTCGTCTCAGTAATCCTGCGTTGAGACATGTTCAGTGGGGAACCTTGTCCCCGTTTGGAGACAGGGAACTAGGAATATCCTTATGAACAGCAAGATATGTTCTGAACAGCTGGAGAGTGTCACTTAAGATCAGTGACTATACTCATACACTCCTCAATCATTTTTTGCACACACTGTTTAGGAAAGATGACAAAAGTACACAGCTTTCTGGAGCCATGCATGACCTAAGAATCACACAGATTTCTTAAAAGTGTATGCAAATGTGTGTGTGCGCGTGTAGGTATTTGTGTTTATATAGATATCTAATTTAATACCCTTTCAAGTATGAGGATGGCAGCACAAGAGTAGAAGAATTGCCAAACTAAAATGTCCACATTAAGCTGATGCATGGTACATACCAGATGATATATATACTGCCTTATTGTTCAGTTGCAGCTCAGGAAGCTAAATGCATAATTTAAGATATATGTATAGTCTAAGGGTCAAATGCTGCCAGTTACACGAGTGTAAATCAAGAGCAATTGCACCAAAGTGACTGAAGTTGCAGTACCCTGGATTTACACAAGTGTTGCTGAAAGCAGAATATGAGTCAATACGTGTCATCAATACAGCTGAGTTAGTGGTACTGAGGGAATTTTATGATATGCATGCACCTAAATCCTTCACCTTTTTTTTTTTTTTCCATTTTTTATAATATTACATTTTATGTTTCTATATTTGTCTCTATTTTTAAAGGGATAACAAGCCCAAATCCTGATTCTGCAAGTGAAACATCCACCTCCCTCATCTTCCAAACTTTCTCAACCTCAGTTCATAATAACATGACAAATATCTCATAGCTGCAGAAAGCTTACTTTCCTTACTTACATTTAAGGCCAGTCTTAATTTACATAAATGCATAATTCTGAGCCTCAGGCAGGACGTTGCTAGGCTGGCTGGCTGCCTGCAAGTAGAGATGCGTCCTTGACGTTCACTCAGTTCCGCTAGAAATTGCACAGTCTGCGATGAAGAGTCAGGAAACAAAGGTTCTTAGACCTGCAGGACGGTAGGATTTGGATGCAGCAGGAAAGTTTGTGGGCCTGGCTGAAGTGCGTGAGTATGGAGACTTGCCAGCTGAAAGGAAAATCAACTGTGTAAAAAGATCACGGGACAACGTTCTTAACTGATGCTTCCTGGGTTTACTATTGAGAAGTTCAAGGAAAAAAACATAGCTTTGCACGCACGGGACACTGATTGCAAGATACAAATCTATGACACAAACCAGAGAGGTATAAAAACTCATAATCTGTTGGGGAACTAGCAGAGTACCTGTCAGATATACCTGGCCTTCAATGACCTTGTTTTGCGTGGAGAGAGAATATATGATTTTCTGGGTTGAGAGGAGGTTTTTAATTCTGAAAGGAGGTTATGTGTTAAATACATGGTAGCAGTCTGTTCAATAATAGAAGTCAAGTCTCTTACTTGTGGGGCAGAATCTAGTATTTTATCACATAAAATAATGCCATTATTTCTTAATGTACTTTTAAATTGAATGTATTATTTTTAAATCACTTTTAAAATGATATTCAAAAGTAGATTCCCCAATATTCATATAATCAAAAAATGGCTGAATGAATTGGGGACTCACCAAAAAAAACCCCAAAATCCATTGAAGTGATCAACTGTGGGGGCTTGCTGCTTCAAAAGGAACAGTACAAATGTGTCTGAAATAAAAAAGGATGAATAGATCTCAACATCATAGTGATAATCACTTTAGATCATAATTTCTAAGAAAAAAACTTATAACGAATTATGATTGGTTTAGAAGATTAAGACAAATTTACATATTATGTACTGGATACATTTATACAGAAATAAGTGCATAAAGAGCTAGGATTTATTTTTTTAAAAAAATAAAGACATATCTGTATATGTGCTCAACACGCACACACACCCTTAGCCAGTTAGAATACTGTGTAGGTATAAATTTGTCAGGATTGTTTGATCCCAAAAGGATTCGTATAAGAAAAACTTCTCTTTCAGAGAAATGATCTCTCTAGAGACTGATAGTGATGATACAATAGGCAGGAGTTGCTATTATTAAAAAAAAAAATTACTACTTTTTCTGACTATGTTTCTTTTTTTCCCAGTGGGATTCTGATTCCAGACATCCTACCAGCCTGACATCCACTGGGAAAGTGATGACACCATAAATTATTTAAAGGTTTGAAAACCACAAGAACTACTGTATATAACCAGATTGGATTGACTTTTTAAATCTTTTGATTAATAATACATAAAGCCTTAAATATGTGAATTGGTCGAGTGCTAACCTGTTAACAAAAGGAGTAGAGGGATGAATTCTAACGTTTCTCATAAGTTATTCTACTTAACACATTGGCCAAACAAAACAAACAAATGGAGTGCTCTGCCTTAGTCTTATACCTTCAGCGCACCATCAATATTTGATGACTACCTAATGTCTCTATATATCTGGCCACAGATGATATTTTGATCATCTGGCTTCCCAATTTCAAACTTCCCTGCTTTCTCTTGAATTCGTCAAAACACGCAACGAGAAAGTCGAAACAGAGTTTCAATATCCTGGTTTCTTTTTGACTTTTGTTTAACAGCACTAACTACTCAGAAGTGAAAAAAATGGTATTTCAGTCTTCAGCAACAAAGAAAGGCTAGAATTTCCTTGGTTTATGACATTTTGCGCTCAGCAGCAGGATGGGAGTAGATATGTATGCCGCTTCAGAAAGATTTCATGTTCTGCCCTTCCGCTGCTGGCTCTGTTTTAATTATCCCCTGGTTTCATAAGTTTTGGTCTCTCACATGCTGCTTTGGGTGGAGCTCAGAGAAAAGAAGCATTTTTCTTTCTTTCTCCTTCAAGTACAGATGAAGATGCACGGGACAGCCTGCATTTCTAAGCAACAAGAAAAACTCTACTGGAGACAGACCACTTTGCTTCTGGGGTAGCCTGACTCCATGCTTCAGGAGACAGGCTATCCAGGGTGACTTCAGTATGATATATTAGTTTACAATAACAACTGCTGTTTTTTCTGTGTAATAAACAGGTACTATCCCTCTGGATTATTTTATATTCTCCAAACTGAAGCTTGACTCCCTTACATCTAGGAACAATAGGAAGCCCATCTGTATCTGTTTCTCTTTAGCCATTCCTGTGTGCTTATCCTTTATCCATGTAATTCAATTCTCACCTCCTCTCTACACCAGAAACTGACTCCCCACTCAACCTGCAGAGTGTCCAGCTACAGAAACTCTGATCAATTCTTTCTGGCTCTTGACAAGCCCATGGAGCCATCCTCTCTTGGTCCCATTAATGACAAATATACGTGGCTGCCCATGGACCACTTTTACATCTTTTAAAGCTTCTCTACTAGCAGGCTAACGTCCATCCATGCTCTGTCCCAGACCACCAAATGATGCCTCACAAAATATTTTTAAAATCCTGAGATATATGTGACATTAATCTATGCAAGAATAATCTATGCATAAAGAATATGTCAATTCAAAGGCACACCCTACAATTTTTGTCAGTCTATCATCCTGAATTTGATCAGTTATTTTGGTGTGAATTTGTATTGATGCCATTATCAGAATTCAAATGAATTTGTTACAATATAAGTAAAATCAGAATCACACCCCAGCTCCGAGAAAGAAATGAGATTCAATTTCTTACTAAAACACAAACTTCACAAAATTACAGCCCACAAATTACACCTGAATTGGGTCTCACTTATGACACCAATAATAAATGTTAATTATTTATCACCATTTATTAAATGTTAATGAGTCACATCACCTGACTTTCATACACACAATTACTGTGTGGATTCTGTTGTCAGACTCTGTTCCCTGTTCTGACTCACCAAATTTGTTCATAGCTCCCCAAAATATAAGGGAAGCATATTCATATTCTATTAAAAATAATAAGAATGTCACCTATAGTTAATTTATATTCACACCTTTTTTCTCCTATATACCTGACATATCAATAGCTATATAGGCACATTTTCAGCTGTTATGGCTGTACACACCTTTTTAACAATCCATTCCCATTTTAAAATAAAATTCTAGCTACAGTGTTATTTTTGTATATTTTGTTGTACAGTTGTTATTTGTCGTATTTTGTATTTTGCAGTAAGAAAATGCATTTTCTTACTGCATTTTAAGGTCTAACTAGGGGACTGAGACCAGCATCTGACTTTACTAGAATAGCAAGTATGTTTCCCATAGTATCTTTCAACTGTCATTATTAAAAAAAAAAAAAAAAAGAAATCAGCATTTGTCTTCTTTTCCATCTGGGATTATGTGACAAAATGATCTCCTGCATCTAATCAATTATTTTCCTTCTATATCTTTTGCATTTTCCTGCAGAACTATTTGCAAGTATAACAGAAAGATCCTTTAGAGATAATCTGGTGATTATTACAAATTCAACCTTGGACGCTGCAGGCATTAAAAGATGAAAATTGCCTAAAGTCCACTGTTGTACAACAAATCTGTACCTCTGGACTCCTGTCCTGAGGTGAAAATGCAAACCAGAGAGATATTTAGAATCATTTTGACAGTTCATAAAATTAAGCAGGGATTAGGGATTCTCTCAGAAATAAATAAATAAAAAATATAATGCCACAGGGCCCAAACAGTGTTAATCACATCTCCTTGCAACAGGTATTACTGCCACCCACTTTTGGGAAGAAAAAGAAGTCATATAATTAATCCTGGCATGTATTTAGCACTGATGATGCCAATTTAAAAATCTGAGTGTGTGAGTTCAACATGTTAATACATATATATATATGCATACACACACATACATAATTAATGTATAAACTAGGCATTCAGTTCAAGTTTATACAGTTATAGGTTCCTGTAGAAATGTTATACATCTTGTGTGTTCTATTTTCTTCTCAATTTTATGGATTAGCCTGATAATACAAACACTTGAACATGTGCTTAACTTTACATAATGAGAATGTCTTGCTGATTTTAGGATAACCTACATGAATTTAAGCAAAAGTCTAAGAGTCTACTGGGAGCGTAATCTATGGTGCCAGTCATTTGAAACACACATTTAATAAGAAAAGAATTGAAACAACTTCAGCAGACATAGATGACACTGATCCCTGCTGTGTTTGCAAGCAACAAACGTGGCTAAAACAAATTCATAGCAAAAAGTGTGCAGCTGACCACAGCGAGCGTGGGGTGAGCACAGAGTTTTACAGTCACCCTCCTAAACTTCCCCACCCACCTCACAGACTTTGCAGTGCAGTTCAAAACGTTTCCTTCCCTCTCCAAAACCAAAAGGCGACATTGCACTACTAAGCAACAGCACTAGTCCACTTATAAGAGCACATATCCTTTCCTTTCTGGATGAGCAAACTTTAATATACTGCATTTACACAGTGTATAAAATCAAAGTTTCACTGTATTAGATTAGTATCATGTTTCAATATCTTTGGAAAACGTTCAAGTTAATTTAACATGTTTCTAACAAACTGAAAAGTCCAAAATAGAACTATCTGAATTGGATTTAAAAAAAAATTAAAAAAAAAAATAAATTAAAAGCCTAGAGATATTTTTCAAGTTTCACTTCATGCTCAAATTTTTGTCACTTAATTTAAGCATTGAATTTTAACCATTTCTTTTTATGATGTAAATACTGCTTTTTAATAGATGCTAACAAATTTCCTGATTCAAAAATGAAACAAGAATTCCTCTTTACAAAGTACAGTTTAGACATTTGAATTGTAATTAATTTCCATCTTTAAAAATTTCTTATGAAAATTATTTTCCATCCCACTCTAGTCCAGAATGCTGACTGGAGCTGGAATAATACATCACACAAATGTTGATTTAAATATTTAAACAAATTCACTTACTTTGGATTTACATCCCCTTTGGGCTCTACTTTCCATGAATACTCTGATAAATAAACTTACTGTAAGGAGGATCTGCTGGGAGGACAAATTATAAACAAAAATTGAATACATGTGGGATATGAATTTTTGAATTCTAATCATCAATTGTTGCGCTAGCAACTAAAGATGACTAGAGGACAATAATTCCATGGTACGTTAATTTTCAAGACTTCATGTCTTCATGCCTAATTTTGTTTGGTTTGCTTTTGTGTTTGGTTTGGGTATTTTTCCTGGAGAAAACACAAACTCTTTATACTGTTTTGGTGAAAATGTCCACATATGCGAGTGCATGTCTGTGTGCCACAGCCAAGGATCCTAAAAGACCAAGGCTGAAGTTCTTTCTCAGCCTGAATCACATTTCACTTGTTTCCATCACTGATTTTTTTCTGTGATTGCTCAGAGTTAGCTGGAGGAGGAACCTGATCCTGAGCATTCTATGTCCAAGGCCACTGTTAAACCACAGGGTTGTCAGCAAAACCAAAAAGTCTGTTTCACTCCTTCTCATCCTCCAAAAAATTTCCATTCAGACAAAGTATGAACTTGGCCTTCAGACTTGAGTGGGTTGAGCAAAACGGCTCCTGCCCAACACGTGTAAGACAACTGCAGCTCCCGAGGCGAGGCTTTGCAGGGGAAAGCCCTGAAGCAGGGTTCATCCCCCACCAGCCACTGCCACTGTCGCCTGCACAGCTGTGCCACGGGCCACCGATGTCCCTGAATAGCCCTATGGGCTCCGAAGTCACACCGGGGCACGCTGCCCACGTGGTAACTTAGACAACCATCCTGAAGGGCCAAAGATGGCTTTTAGCATTGGAGTATTTCTTCTTTGCTCCAGAAGAAAGAGACTGAGAGGAGATACAGGAACTGAGCAAGACCGGTCTGAGCTCCACATCGCCATTGGCCACCTCCCTTCCCTGTAGGAGTCAGGGCTCGCACACAGCAACCGCAGGGTGAATCTGGAGGCTGACAAGCTTCGAGGACAGATAAAGCAAGAGAAGTTTCATCTCTTCTCCCCACGGTTTCCTCTGTCTGGGCTGGGTTCCCAGAACAAAGAGCCTCTTCACTGTAGCTTCACAGTGAGAAGATACCATGATGCAAACAGCCCTGCTGTCTGCCACTGCTGTTGACAGTCCCTGCACAGCCCCATCCAAGTCATGTTCAGGCCATTCAGTTTTAACTCAATCAATATGGACTCTCAATTTGGTGGAGCAATTCATATATCTCTAATCTAATGTCATACAAAACCCCACAACTGCAATGTAAAGGCCACGCCTGCAAACAGGCTTTTCATAAAGGAATTAATAGGGTGTAGATTTGTGCATGTATCTGTGTACAAATTATTTTTGGTGTCCCTACTATAAAAAGAAGCTTAAGCAAGGCCTCCTCCTTTTGTATTTTATTGCTGGTTTGACAAGTGAGTAGCCATAGTGCCTTCAGTGAGCAGACCCACACTTTTGAAAAAGCAGCTGGCACAAGCCTAAGTAATTTTAGCCAGAAATTACATCAGTAGCATGTTCTTCTTCTTATAGACAGCTGGAAAGTGAGATTTGATTTATTTTTATTTTTTTTTTCCTTGGGATAATGGTTTCTTACTTATGTCAATGGTCAATAGCATAACAAATCCTTCATCATGAGAATGTGTGTATCACTTTTCAGCAAACTCTGGCCTTTTGAGGTGAAATGATACACTGCCACTTATTTTCAAATTGACATCTCTCCTGGTTGCCAAGGCAAGTTAATTTGCAAATCAGCATTTTGCATGAAGCTTTTAAGCCAATCCAGCTAGGCAATGGCTGCCATTGCTGTGTAATTAGTGTCTAAAGCACTTAAAATTAGATTATTTAAAAAATAATCCAGAAAGATCAGTGAGTTTGCTCTGTACATGGCCAGAGACTATTTTGCTGGCTGGATAGATGATCTGGATTTAGAAAAATACAGCAAGGCTCCAATGTGATTGGAAAGGAGTGAAGGATGTGTGCACAACAACACCGGCAGACTTGAAGTGAGAAATGTTAGTTTCACTGTTCTTCAGAAAAATAAAATACACACATACCCCCATAATTAATTCACAAACTGTATGACTTAGATACCACAGAACAGTAGCAAGTGACAGTTAAAGGAGGAGAAAGCAGTCATTGCAATTGGATTTGCATTTGGTTAAGACAGGTGGGATTTTGAGCACAAAATTTTTGAACCTGAAATTGGCCTAAATTTCAGATTTTGACTTGAACAGTGTTAAAACTTTGCAAACTTTCTGCTGTTTATTTTGGCTTGTGTTGGAGGCAGAGTCAGGAGAAAAATTTATCTTGGTGGAAATGTTTTGGAGACATCTCTCAATTGCAAATTCTACATCTGTATTGAGAAAAGGTCTTTGTTGATTGGACACCTGGCTTTAAGCCCATTAAGTTCTGATGGAAAAAGATGGATGTGAAAAAAGAAGATAAGGAATTTTCTAGAAGATAGACTGCTTGAGAGGCAGGCATCTGGAAAGAAAAGTGAAAAAATTTTTAAAACTGCCAAAAAGTTTGTAATAGACTACATGTACTGTATCAGTTTTGGTTTCTTCACATTGGCTTTTTTAAACTGTATTTAAACTTTTCCATCCTTTCATGTCTATTTGGTATTTTTTCTTATGTTGGCACAGAAATGGCTTTATATTCAACTTCACTCACCACTAAATGTCTATCAGAGATATATTACAAAGACTAAGGACTGGTCTTAAAGTGATAGGGCTCACATGAGCATCAAAACCCATCCAGTACCTGAGCTTTTCATTAAGCCTGATGGCCTTTCTAGCTGCCTTTACTAATATACTGACTTGCATAATGAGAAACCTTGGGCGAATGCAGACTGTGTACAGTCTCTGCAGCAGAACTGAGGGGGAAATTTCCCCTTCTATTGTTTTATTTGCACTTGACACATTTCCCCGAGGTAAGCTAGGGGGAGAACTTGTGTCACAAGTGTCAAAAACATCTCTCCACTTATTCCTCAGCAAACACCTGGTAGCATTACACCAGGGTAGCACCGTGGGCACAAGCAGTTACTGTAGAGTAGCTGACCCACTGCACATCCACAGATTAACATACCTCTTGAAGTAGAATTATTTTGTTTGTTTTTCAAATGTAGAATTCTTTGCCAAACCTAAATCCTCAACCCAAGTGAGATGTAGAACATCCCTAAGAATGACTTGGATATAGGAAAGCCAATTAGTAGAAATAGTGTAAAAAAAGGTAGAACTGGAAACAAACTGGGGCCAGGCTGATTTTTCACATGGGCATTTTCCCTGTAACACACATAATGGTAGCTGGCAAAAGGCAAGTTTTGACACTGTTATTAGTCCATGGGTACTCAGTGTGTAAATCATATTGATGCACGTGGTTGACACGTCAGGGGTCTGTGGAAAATAAACTGCCCAATCTCTCTGGGCCTAACAACTTACAGACCTCAATGATATACTGAAAGGTTGATGCTGTTGACTTCTAAAGCAGTAAATCAAACTGCCACCAGAAGGTGCTGACAAAATTAAGCAACCAAGATTGAACAGAGAACAAAAGCTGCTCTGCATAGATAGTTATTTCATATTCAGACCTTCTAATATTTAATTTATACCCTTATTTGGCTTTTACGAAATTGCTTTAATTCTGTATGGGCAATAGGTTTATAAACCAATTAGCAGTACCACCCAAAGGGTGTCTAGTAATGGTGTGTACTTCCAAAAACTAAGCTTCACTAAGAAGTATTGGCTTTGATACCAAGAAGAAAATCTTATCAGAAATTTTATCAGAAGAATGCAAGGCATTGCTGAATAACAGTTGATTCATATTAATTAATATATTTCATAAATAACGTCTGAAAAGACAAAAAATAAAATGGCTTTATTTGTCACATCTCTTTTAAATGCTGTCAGGGTGGAATTCCTTTTATTCATTCACAAGGAATACCTGTCCTGCAGCTTGAAAACTGCTGTGGTTGGTGTTAGTGTGGACCCAAAATAAAGGTATGAATCTGAAATGAAAACTCTGGGAAAGCCTAAATCTGGGCAGCGTGGTATGATCCTGTTTATTTTCAGTATTCAAAAAGACAATCTGAGAGAAGAAGGAAATTAAGTCTGGACCTAAATTTTATGGACTCATGATATAAGTATCCACTTTGCTTTAGAGAAACAGTCAAGGCTTATTTGGCATTTGTAATACCGCTTAAATGTTCCTCAAACCAGGAGGCCACATTTACCTCAGATAACACCATTATCTTCACGGAGAGAATAGTCTGAGGACATGTTTCTTCACCACTAGGCTGCCCAAAGTTACCCTGGCAACTACAATTTTTACATGGAAATGAAAAGCTATGACACGCCAATACCACAATGAAGTTCAACAGAGATAAACCCCTCACGTGGCCTGGCATGGTAGTTCCAGTGAAGATGTTAGCTGTCACTAATGTCTCCCAATGTTCAACACATCTGAAAGTGAGCCTCAGGGCCAAGACCGGAATGCACGAAACCTACTGCAGCAACAGTAACTGCATAGCCATCCATTCAAGCTGGGATTGGAAAGTGAAAAGATGGTCAAAAAATCCTCACTTGCATTGTCAATTTAAGTTGCTAAAATCTTTTCACTTCCCCTGAAGCCTTCTTTGAAAAAACGAAAGTGGAATCAAACTGCAGAATCAATCAAGTGCACAGTCTCACACCAGCATCTATAGACCTGGCACGAGTAGATCCCAGAGTTTCCATCTGTTTGTAGCATTTGAGCCTTTCTCCCAGACTGCCTGCCAAGGTGCTGGTATGCAAAGAGGAGTTCAAAGGGGCACATTCTGCTCATTAGAGATAATGAAAGGAGGACACAATAGGAAATGGTCAGTTCTAGGCACGATACAACCATGTCAGTTCCCAACCTTTTGCCATTGCTGGTGTTCCACCACAATTTTGCCCTGTAAGAAGAGTAGTTGATCAATTGAAAATACAGCATGAGGAGGGAGCTTGAAAGGAGCTTTTAATGTTGTCTGTTTGCTTGCTATCTTTGGACAATGAAATGTACCAGACTCAATTACCCTGGAGTTCCTAATGAGGAATAATAGAACAACAAAAAACCAGTCAAAAATACCTCACACTTCCCAAAACCATCTACAGTCAAAGAACTTGAAAATGACACTTCCCTCTCTTGATGTTCACAGTGTGCTTTCCTACTCATAAAGAGTCCAGAAGGTTAGTAAATCCCCAGATATTAATGAGTGACAGGGGTCCAGTGGAAACATACAAGTAGTTCTATACTATTTTTCTTCCTGCCTAAGAAGAAACGCTAACCATAAGCTCTCTAGCCCACCAAAGGTTCAGGGAAGAGGTCAGTGTGGGTCTAATTGTCCTTCATATTTGATAAGTAATTTTTTTCCTGTATAGTAAAGAAAGATAATTATTGCCATTTGACCACTTGCTGTAGCCAACAGGCCAAGTTACTTGAGATAAGTTGTGAGCTGCCACCCTACAGCAGGTGAATGAGTTTCTGCAGGCAACCTCAAGTTGACAAGACAACCTCAAGCTGCCACCTCAAGTAGACGGAACTATCAGGCGGCAAAGGTGATTATCACATTGCTGGGCTAGATGCTGAAACCGTGAATCCGAAACTGCCTGATCTTTCTCAAGTCTCCCTGTGGTTTACAAAGTATAATATAATACATTCTGACAGAACAGGAAGGGGAAACGCTAAAAAACTTAAGAACAGAAAAGTGTTCATCATGGGTCAAGGATGCGGTGTCCTGGTGTAATCATGGACATAAAAGAAGTCAAACCCACACCTAGCTCTTGTAGGAAGAAAGGATAATTGTCAATCACAATTAGCTAGACAACATTTACCTCTTAAATGCTGGACAGTTTTCATTGCATGCCTGTGCATTTCAGTGTGCCCAATTCCCATTCACCATGTCATCCTCTCCCAAGTTGTTCTGTGTGTGCTTTTCTCCCTGTTCCCAATTTCCCATGCTCTGCTGGCTTGGGTTTGAGTGGCAGCGAGGAATCTGTAAGCAGGTGTTGTGGAAGTGAAGCGTGCCATTCGGCCAGTACATTAGGTAAAGTAACATTCCCCTGGGAACTCTAATGCTTACAACTGCATCAGCCCCAACTGTTCCTGCGAGAAGAAGAGGAGGCCAGTCCTGACCTGTTCTGACCAGATATTTTGGAAATGTGCCCATTTTTAGCAGATATAATAGCTGTTAATTTATCAAAAGTGTATTAACAAAGCAGACTCTTTGGTTACATCCTAGTAACAAAATGCAAGAGAAGGCATTAGGGATATAGAACAGGTTACGTTTGAATGCATAGGACTATATTCAATACTAGTTTAAGGAAATTTCCAAGATACTCTGCACTGTGTAATAAATATGATATGACTGGTTTAGACATGAATGCAGAAAAAAAAGGCCATTTTTCATTAGCCTATGCCAAAATTGTTCAGGAATCTGTAGAGACTATACATAAGAAAAAGGGCAAGACACCTAATGTAAAAGCTCATGCTGCAATGAAAGCAACTGAGTTACAGCTATTGAGGCTCATTTGGCTGCTTTGAGCTCTGGAAGAAGGGAATCTATATTCCACAAACAAGAGGAAACTCTGTTCATGTTCTTTTATTCATATCCTTTCAAATTGCTGAAATGAGGTTTGTCAAAGGAAGAAACATTTATAAAACACAAATATTCCACTTTCCTTCTTCTTCATTCCTGTACTTTATGGCCCACCAATAACTCACCGATTTTCTTAAACATTTTTTTTTCTGTTTTTCAAATAAGTACCTCTTCCCAACATAAACATATGAAAGCAGTCACTCCCATTAGCATTTTGAAGTGCAGGGATTTCATTGCATTTCCTCTGTCCCAAAGGGTTAAACCCATTTTTTTTTTCTATGAAAAAAATAGAGTGCTGGGAGGGTTTTACAGGCTAGAATTTCTGGATTTCTGAAGCACTTATTCAGGCTTTTTCCTTCACAATTACTAACAATAGTTTGCTGATCACCGAGAAGCAAATCACCGCAACACTGTGCTTAAAATCAGAATGTCTTTTTCCTAATTTGATGGTCTTGTTGAGCAACAAGATATTTTACACACAATACAAACACTTCAGTAATAATGATTGTTATCAATAATAGTCATAAGGTAAAGGTGTCATTTAACAATAAACTTGGTTCAGCTTTTTGGTTTTGCATTTGCTATTTCTGACCAAATAAGAAAGACTGTATGGTTTTTCATTCTGTTTCTTTAGCTGTGTTGTTTGCAGAAGGCATTTCTTCTCCAGCATAGCTTTTGCAGTGCACAGTGCCTATCTGTGCATACAAAGCATCCCATATGGTTGAAGTAGGCTGGAGGGGTTGCTACTAACCATATTTAAAAAAGCAGATGTTACTAATCTTCTGAATATTACCCCCAAATGATGTCACTTGTGACTGACAACAGTTGGGCTCATGAGTCCCTTCCAATGTCCTTTTGCATGTAACGTGTAAGGGAAAGCAAATTTTGCTCAGGAAGCATGCCTCTAAAAGGGCGGATCACTTTATATTGCTATTGAATTGTTGAGCAGAATGTCAGTTCCTGCAAGGGGATGGTGTGTATATATTACAGACAAGAAGGGAAAGAAGTTTGCCTGCTAATAGGACATTCAGGGAAACTTTTAGGACAGCATTTCAGAGTCAGGCTGCATCGTGACAAGCTGAGGTTTTTAGCTCAAAGTGCCTGTCTGTGCCGTGCAATACACAAAGGCAACTTTTTTTTACATGTACAAAAATACATTCTTCTTTACAGGTTTGCACATGAATGTAGGAGGTGCTTCTGTGCACAAAGCCAATGTCAGTTCCACAGTTGCTTTTCAGTTGATGGCACTTCCAGTAGTGGGTAAACAAATATGAAGGGTAGCACTGAACACTTCGACCATAAATGGCACAGAAATGAAATATCTGCTTGTAGTAAACCTGAAATAAACCTGATGGCAAGGTATAAGCAAGGTTTAATTTTTATGACAATAAAGTAGTGATTTTTTTCATTATCCTTATAAATACCTCTCATTTTAAACCCCAGAGAGAGTAGCCACCAGTTCAGATGCAAGCTGGTGCTTTTCCTGGATTTCTATGAAGTTACACACACAAAAAATGGGGTAATATTTCCATCAGGAACCAGTTAATGTACCAGTGGTTTACAGCAATGCTGTACCTCAAGCTCCCACACTTCTGGCAGTAATAGTATGCTTCTTCATTTTACTCTAGCATGAATTTCTTTCCCAAATTCTCTATGTTCCCTTGCAAGGCTCATTGTAAGTCTTTCCCATCCCATTTTTGCTGTTGCCATCCTAATATTCTTCATTACAGATATTGTATTCTGCCAGCTCTGCCTCCTTCCATACACACTTCACTCAGATATTTGCATTAATAATATTCTGCATAAATGATTCTCAGGTTTAAAACATTTTTAAATCAGTTTTGAACACGTGGCCATTAAATACTATGTCTCCATTTTGGGGACAGTAAGTAAGAGCACTTACCTTAACACTGCTGTATAAAACTCTATATACTAGTCTGAGTTTTCCTTTTTATTTTGTGATTATTTTTGAGTTCTTTATGGAAGATGGGGTTTGTTACGTGTTTAGTTACAAACTGTATGAAGTCCTAGTCCTCTGAAGAGAGGAAGATGGGAAAAGCTTCTTCGTTCCTAAGTCTAGAGCCCTTTTTAGCTAAAATGTGATCTAAAAGCTATATTTCAACAACTTTTGCAGGCCCATGCAATCAGTCCTTCCCTCTTAGTTTTTCTTTACATGCATCTCTCTCTTACAGTCAGGGACACAAACACTTACAAAACAAAATGAGCAAAAACATTTCACTCTCTTGTACCTTTTCATTGCATAAACCAGGTGTCTATGTTTTATTTGGAGTCGGCTGTCTGGTTCTACAATTGAGGACTGACTATTATACATCTCTCTCTCTCTCTCAAAAGAAGAGTAGCTGTTATGCCTATCATTTTCAGTCTAATCTAATTTGTAACAGTGTAATGCAATTCTCTGCTCCATGCTTACCTTGTAAATTTACATCTTTGTCTTTCATAACACATATGAAACATATTTACACTTTGCTTAGTCTCTTCTTGTTGCCAGCGTGGACTTCAACCATTCCAAGCAGAAAATGAAGAGAAGTTGGGGAAAACTTGAGTGATTGGCAACAGGCACACATGGTTAAATGTCAGCATTTTGGTATGTCATTTAATGGTCAGACACTTCAGTGTATTGCCATCCAACAAACCTATGAGACATATTATCAAGGAATATATGCCAGCTCTTTTCCAGCAAACTGCTTGATGCCTGATGCCAAGTACTGGTGGGTGTATACCTTTTTATGCTGTCACTGCATTCAGCCTCCAGGGTGTTGCATGAAAGGATCACTGGATGTTAATGAATAACAAAATGTGTCATTTCCCTTTAGAATTGGTCTATCTATCATATACAGTGAAAAAGACGTGTTTGTTTTCTTCTGCCTGTATTTACATGTGTGTCAAAATACGT
This sequence comes from Chionis minor, assembly GCA_013398295.1. Lineage (NCBI taxonomy): Eukaryota > Metazoa > Chordata > Aves > Charadriiformes > Chionidae > Chionis > Chionis minor. The sequence continues at coordinate 137,757 of VZSF01003480.1, read as the reverse complement.
ACTGTTAAACCTGGCCACATGCTTAGACAGTATGTTGTCTTGTTAGTCTTTTTTTCATTATTACTATTGCACGTGATCATACATCCCACTTTATATAAAAAATAAGCACCACAGCAAAACAAATTAGAACACTGCTTGGAGTAGTACCTTGTGTTCAAAACTGCATTTTCCATAGATAACGGATTTATAAGAAAAGTACTTAACCCATTCAAGTATTTTGCCACTCGTATGTAACCAAAATATACCAGAAAATAAAAAAGGTGAGAACCACCAACAGAACACAAAATGACAATTGAATAAATAGTATGAAAAAACAATTTGTGAATACTTTGTAGAATAGAAATTAGTGCTTATCATGATCATATTCCTTTAATGACATATCAACTGTTGCACAATTTACATGTTGAAATAAAGTGTTCAGACCCATAGATGAGTTTCAGATAGTTTCGGGAGAAAACACATTCATTTTGGACACAGGCCAAAGCAACCCATTAAGGTCAGTCAGCCAATTCAGAAGCCGGTATCAGGCCACTGAAGTCTGACTGCATGAAACTATTGTGGGGCACTTTCTGGTCAGCTAACAAATAGGCACACAAAGCACATTTTTGAGAATTAGAGTTGGAATCACAGAATCACAGAATGGTAGGGGTCAGAAGGGACCTTTGGAGATCATCTAGTCCAACCCCCCTGCCAGAGCAGGTTCACCTAGAGAAGCTTAGACAGGAATGCATCCAGGCGGGTTTGGAATGTCTCCAGAGAAGGAGGCTCCACTACCTTTCTGGGCAGCCTGTTCCAGCGCTGTGTCACTCTCAAAGTAAAGAATGTTTTCCTTATGTTCAGATGGAATTTCCTGTGTTCCAGTTTGTGTCCGTTGCCCCTTGTCCTGCCCCTTGTCCTATCACTGGGCATCACTGAAAAGAGTCTGGTCCCATCCTCTTGACACCTGCCCTTTATATATTTGTAAGCATTGATGAGATTCCCTCTCATTCTCTTCTCCAGGCTAAACACACCCAGGTCTCTCAGCCTCTGCTCATGAGATGCTCCAGTCCTCTGATCATCCTCATAGCCCTGTTTTGTTTATTATAAATGGTTGTTTATCATAAACTTATTTATAAGTTGTTTATTATAACTTCCCTCAACTCTTCTCAGAGACTCCCAGACTTACAGATTTATGCTTTAAGCATTTGCCCATGGGGTTCTCTCAACTAGACCAAGTTCAAAGCATCAGGGTATGATAAAGCACTCTAAATAAGTATCCCAGTGCCACTTCTAATATTGTTTTGCAGCTTCACAAGAAAATCAGTACAACTCTTATACATGGGAAGAATAGTTGCAGTTATCAAGCTGCATTACATATAAGTAATTTTATTAGAAAATATAGCAATTAGAAAATAGGATTTGTAGTTTGCTTTGCAAATTCTGAAGGCTATATGTGATACTAATATTTTCACAGACAATGTGTGCGGTTTCCTAGAGAAAGAGATGCGGGTTTGTGTGTGTGTACAGTTTTAACGAAAACTCAGTTCACTGTGGGTCTTTAATTGTGTTTTTCAGCAAACTGATTTAAAGTTCCCTGGGGCACACATACTGTAGGATTGTGACATATCACACCAGGTTAAGTCAAACTCAAAAAGTTATGTGATATGACAGCATGTAAAACACATGATTAGCGCATCCACTGGGAAACTTGGCTTTATGAAAAATGGTCCAACAGGGAAACTCAGGGCACTCTCTGGTAAATTCTACTCTTAAAAAGTAAAAAAAGCCTCAAAAGCATACTACTTGTTAACTTCTGTTTGAGATCCACAGCTTTCTTCTTTGGATAAAATGTTACTGTCAAAAATCAACAAATATTTGTGGTCAATGTGAATAGCAAAAGTTTTACTTCTCTTGGAAAAGAACTGTTTTGCTGACAGGTCAGAATATGATGACTGGGATGAAGAACTTACTGGAGATCCATACATATAGAATTTCACTTGGTTGTGCCTGAAAATGTAATTACATACTCCATCCTTTCTGCCAAAGGATGTAAAGCTGTCATTTGCCAATACAGGGAGAACAGGTCTCTCTGCTTCCCTGTGTAAGAGGAACCATATCATGTGTCAACATATGCTGGACAGAGAGCACCCAGTATTACAGAGGCACTATGAAAGAGTGCTATGAGCTGCACCAGGTAGACTTCAGATCCAGTATATGCCCTCCTGCAGCACTGCTAATGGAGCTCCTGAAATTGCCCATCTCTGTGATTTGTCAAGCCCAGTCTGACACTGGGCAGTGCAACTAGTGGCCACTGTTCAGGTTATATGGTCCTGTTTTGGTGCAGCTTGGGATCTTGCTCCTCCTCATCCCCACACCTGGCATGCTCAAAAACACTGAGACCTTGAAACCCACACACCATAGCTAGCTATACAGTAAATATTTTCAGAAATTCAGACACTAGAGTCTTCTAAAAATGCAGTTTTCCCAAGCATTAGAAGAGAGTTTACTGAAAAGTAAAATTACTGAAAGAGAAATTAATACTGTGTGGCTCAAACCAGGACATCTCTGAACTCTGGCCCTGAAGGTGATATAGGGAAAAGTTTTTCAAACTACTAGCCTACCTGAGCATGGCTACCACAGACACCAGAGGTGCAGCGTGAGTCCCAGGAAAAAGATCTGCTTTTACTGGAAGCAGGGCTGGATGGAGCAGGGCACTGAGGGGCTTTGTGAGAGTCACTTGCCTGTGACTTGCTCCAGGGTGAGGTAAATCAAGCAGAGCTATCGGAGAGCTTACAGCACCCTTATCCATTCTGGTACATCCCACATTTGCATTAAAGCCTTCTAATACTCAAGTCTTGATATAAGTCAGAAGATACAACCTTATCAATCCACAGAGAAAAAAAAAAGGAAATATGTCAGATGTATCTAGTGCCCAATCTGGTATGCCTTAAAAATAATCTAGCTTTCAATTCTGTACTTTTTGAAATTCAGGATTCATTAAAACTTGAAATACTGACACTCGCAGTTCCCACTGACTTCTCCTGTTTTGGCCCAATTTCAGAATCTGAAATGCTAGGACATTTTTAAGGGTGTCATTTGAATATGGCATTATTCCCTAATGCAGTGAATTCTCGATAGTCTACGAAACCAGATTGTATGGACTAGATGAAGTGTAGCGCGAGGATGACAAGTCAATATCCTTTCAGTGGGATCACTAGGGATGGAGGGCCACAAAGGGAACTGTTTGTGCAGGATCCCCACATTTCCGTTAAAGCTTTCACATTCTGACCTGAAGCATCCAACTATTTTGAACAGAAACTGTAAATCATGCTGGATTACATAATGTTTAACATGTTTGGAAGTCAATAAGGAAATATTTTCCCCTCTGCCATCTTCTAGAAAAAGAAATTCTGTCCTGTTCCCATCCTCCCACAAGAACAATGGGAATGGCTTAGGGACAGTCAAGTGTTCTGAATGTTCAAGCTGTTGATGGGGTTGTGTAAAATTTACAGGTTTTTATGTCTAAAGTGGAGTTTGCCAAAGTTCAGATTTTCCCTTTTTCAAAAAAAAAAAAAAAATTTCTCAAATCCGAGAGAAAAATATTTCAGTTCTATTTATTTTCTTTGTTTCAGAAATCAGCCTTTCTTCTGAAATCTGAAAAAGTATCCCTTCTTTTTTTTTCCCTTTTGAAATATATTTTCCTTATAGGAAATTCAGTTAAAACACTTCGGAAATTGTTTTATTTCAAAGAAGCCGGGACTTATGATTGTAAAGAAATATTCTGGGTAAATTACTGACTTCTCCGGTAAACTGTGGCAGCCTCGTGTAAAGTATACAGAAGAACTTTGTATTGATGGTGTGCTTGAAGTGATGTTATAAGCAGTTATTGACATATATACACACAGAATAATAAACATTCTATACTAATCCACTTCAAGCGAATAAAGACATTCCTGAGGTCTGGACAGTTTTCTGCAGAGTGCTACAGAAACATAGGGTGCCTGATATTCCTATAAGAACTCTCTGCCTAAAAAAACATGCACAACCCGTCCACAAAGTTTATACCAAGAGCAGCCGAATAGCCTTTTCAGTCTGCAGGCGCAAGGTAAAGGTTTCAAATGTTTTTTGTCAGAGGCGGAGGTACCGAAGAGATCAAATCGCTGTAAGAAAAAACCCAGCCAGAAGGAGGATTTGCGACGGCCGCACAGGAGCCCAGTGAAGCAGCAGCAGTGACAGCAGCTCCTGGGGAAGGCGGAGGACTCGGGTTCCTCGCCCTGAGCCAGAGGAGCCGGGTGCGCCGCAAGGGTCACGCGCGCTGTCTTTGGGTGGAGAAAGGGGAAGAAAGGGAGCTCTGCTCTGCGCAGGGGTTGTGTACGTGTGCACCCGTGTGTGTCTGTCCTTTTAGCGGCCTGTGAGGCAGGAGCCTTGGCTGATTTTAGGAGACACTGCTTCACTGCTGTATCCTTATGGCAAAGTCCTACGGAATTTAATGGGGTTGAAGCCAGTTGGAGTATACCGAAATATAATTACACCGAAAAGACTTTAAAAAACCCCAAACCAACACCTATGGAGTTTAATAGCAGTGGTTGTCTTCTTGTAACATTTTAAACCAAACATATGCCTTTTCAATAGAACATTTTATCTCTGCTCTATATTCCTTTGGGTTGGCTTAACAACCCTATAGGCAAGTTATCATTCTCTGTCCGGTTATATTGGATTTTTCTGTGAGGGGCAGTTGAAGTGACTGAGTAGTAATAGAAATGGACATCTCCATTAAAGAATAAGTAACCATGCAGTCGTGCTTCAAAACCAAAGCAGTGCTCTTGCTGCCCGATGCTTTCTTAAAACTAAATGGTGCAAAATAAATCCTGGCCAGGTCTTACTCTGTCTGCTCTGAGTATACCTGTTCTTTCTTAACTTTGTGCTTTTGCTAATTGCATAAAGTGTGGTTGGTGCTGAATAAACACACAGAAGGAGAAAAGGGACAGTAGCCCCCAAAAATTTGCTACCTGAAAGCACAGTTCACCAAAACACAAATGGTACATTATGTGAAAACATCAATAAGAAATGCCTTTGCATTTATTAGCATATTTAAGTGGATTCTTATGGAAGTGGCAGGAGTCACATTTACTTCTGTTACAGACAAGGTTCTGTTAGTGTGAGTGCATCCCTCCTTTCTCTGCTGGTCTGCCAAGAGCTCCAGCATGAACATGAAAGGAAAAAAGCTCACTACAGGATTTCAACAATTTATTACATGATAGGGGCTTATTTTTGCCCATTAATCCCAGGGCTCTTTCAAATGAAGACATAAAATTATGCCAAGTTACTGTGCGAGTTGTGGTATTGCCAGCTCGTAGCTGAGGTGGGAAAACCCTTGGAATCTATTTCTTTTGGGACTGAGACACAAACTTATTCTGTCTTCTGACTCTTCTCTAGTCATCCACTTGGTTTTCATGGGTTTCTGCTATTAGTCGTCATCTTAACTGCTGAACTGTGGGGCCAACAGTTTTGTTAAACATAGCTTTAAATACTGCTAATGTGAGAAATTTGCATTGAAGATACAATCTGTGGCCAAGAAGTATAAAATGTATTTCCTTTATATGTAAGACTGAGAGGGGATTTTGTAGGGGCAGTTTGTTAGCTCGAAACCACATTTTATAAACTCCTCAGATGTTTGAGAAGTTTTAGTGAAAGACTGCATTTTTCATAAAAAACTCCAAGAAGTTACTGTTCCAGCTAATTCAAGAGAGAAGACAGAGGACTCTAGGCCATGGACTAAATTAAAGTAAAATCTTATTATTCCTTATTAAAAGCAAAAAGCAGGTCAGTTGCAATTTGAACAGAATACTGATTGAATATATTTAAACCATGTTCACATAACTGAGGGTTGCGAACATCAAAACAAGCAACTCAGTTCGTGAATCACCAGAGGACAGAGGAATTAACTGATCTGTTAATGTGCAAATGATTTCAAAGTGAATAACTAGGCCTGTGAACATCTGAAAGGAGACTGGAAATCCTACAGAGGTATACAGCTGTATAGGCAAATAAAACATGGACATGGAAATTCAAACTTGCATTCAAACTTTGCAAAGCTGATAAATAATAGATAGTATTAACTGAACCTAGGCTAGAGACATAACCACCCTCATTACACACTCCTGAACTGAAGTTCTCCCTGCAAATTACCAAGCCCTGGCCCATGTAGCGTCCGACTCTTCTGCCATGGGAGTCCATACTCCCACATCTCACCTTTAATTTTTTCTTTCAGCATTTGTTGTTACATATTGTATCTCTTTATATCCATGACAAAGAGGGACTGGAGAAAAAAAAGGGAAAAACTTTGTTATCTATTTACATTGTCCTGCCTGAAATACTTTGTTCAGTTAAACAATAATAACAAAGAACTCATATTAGATGTACAAAAAATGAAAGCTCCGAAGCTTTTCTTTTATTTTATTTTTTTTTTATTTCTGATGCACAGCAAGCTCTTTATTCGATCCATTTTTAATTTGCTTCCATTTCACATATGGCTGCTTTCTGCTCTACCATACAAGAGATTTTTCTCAGCTATGTGTTTCTTTTCTGTGCCCAGAACATTCTCCAGGGGGATTTCTAGTGAGTGCTGTTTCTTTCCAGGCTTTTGAAGAGCCTGCCAGAGCCAAGCTTTTGCTGCTGTGGGAAGATTCTCAGGAAGAGCTGCCCTAGCTGAGACATTGGGCACACCGCAAATGATTCCTCTTGCCCTCTTCCCTTCCCCGCAGCCCATGGCTGCACCTTCTCCCTGCCCCCTTCCCGCTCCCTTCTTTACTTTGAGGGTGGCAGAGCACTGGCACAGGCTGCCCAGAGAGGTGGTGGAGTCTCCGAATCCGGAGACATTCAAACCCTGCCTGGACGCCATCCTGTGCAACCTGCTCTAGGTGAACCTGCTCTGGCAGGAGGGTTGGACCAGATGATCTCCAGAGGTCCCTTCCAACCCCTCTGATTCTGTGATTCTGTGATTCTGATGGAAGCACACAGCCCCTAGGGAGTGACCTGAGTCACTGAATGACAACTGGCACCCGAAGGCTTTCTTTGGTACCTACACCTGGGATTAGAATTAGGATAATCTTGCCTCAAGTGAAGGACACTCAGACAGCCTCAATCCAGCCTCATTAGGAGATCTTGACCCTCCACCAGAAATGTTGCTGCTGTATGTAACAAGCAGCGATATTTTTGCACGGTGTTTCATGACGCCAAGAGAGGGAGGCTTGTCGGTGACGGATTTTGGCTGTAGGACATGGAAGGCCATGATGATGCAGTCAACAAGAGTTCAGCTTTCAGTTGTGTGGTAATGTGATGCCTACTGTCCTGTTCATGCAGGAGGAGATTAGATATGGTCTAATTAGGCTCCAACTTCATTAATTTCACTGGGAAAGGTGTATCAGTCTTTCAAGGTAACATACCTTTCTTTCCTTGATCATTCTCAGTTTCCAACCTGCATCCAAACTATTGCTGGCACCTCTGTGGACTCCCTTGGTAAAAGGATGAAGACAGCTGATAAAAAGGAACATCATTTCCCTCAAGTAACCAAACATTGTACCAAGTCCCTCTTTTTTCTAGCCTCTCCAGGGGCCTTTTCCTGTGTTCATTTCCACCTCTGGTTTATTAATGAACCAGACCTTCTATGGAATGGGTATCTGCATTGAATCCTGCTAAATTATGATAATTTGAACTTAACCTCTTGACCCTTCCAATATGTCCGTTCACCTGCTGTGGGGAAGGAAAAAATATCTTAAAGGAGACATGGATCCAGTGCTGGTGAGACAAAGCCCTTTGGCACAGATACTGCACAAAGATGTTGCTTTCATCTGGCCTTTGAAGAACAGTGGGGACATAAAAGCTGAATGGTCTTAGGAAATATTTAACGATGAACAGTCACTTGCTAAAGGGAGAAGCCAACCAAAATGCTCTCGGTTTTTAAATGACACTTATTACTGTTTAGATAAACAAAACATAAATTCAGCTGGATCCTCCATCAAGAAGAAACTTAAAATCATAGCCATTTGTAAACTGGTAGTTCACACATTTTTTGGTCTCTTTTCTCATGAAATGATAACATGACGTGCTTACGGAAACAGTGAAATAAAGCATTTTTTTTAAAAAAAAGTAGAACATCAACATTTATTACAGTAGATTTACAGCTAATTTTTGTAGTACTACTGACACATCCTATCAGATTTGTAGGCTTCCATATATTATATTACTAGATTTTTGAATCTTATTAGTGGGTTTGCATGTATTGTGTAATTGAATTTGTTGTTTGATAATATGATATGAGAAATTGTTATGGTATCAATCTTTCCAATAATATCTCCAATTTTAAATGCTTAAAGCATGTTCCTATTGTATCACAACCAGTAATAAGAGATATCTATTATTTGTAGTATTGATTTTCAACTGCAAAACTCTCAGATTTCCATAGTATTTATTAATTTTAATTGCCTTTAAGATCTCACTAAGTTAGTAGGATGTTTATTTTGAAATGTAGGGGGAGGGGGAGGAATATTTTATCAATTTACAGAGAGTTCAGACTGGAAATTCTGGAGTCAGCACAACAGCTTTGGGCAAAATCCTGCTGTTATGCAATATGGTTGTTGAGGAGGGGGAGGAGCGGAGGGGTGCTGGCAGGATAACCAGCCTACTTGTGCAGAACTGGGTACAGCAAGGCAGCTAGGGAGATAAAATGTTCAGGGAAGGTGCCCTGCAGTATGCATCCTACGTGCTAGTCAGTGCCTAGCAGACCATAGCTGCTATTGGTCCCACAAGTGCTGGGTAGAAGGGTAGACAGTCCCAGAGAAGGCAGCAGTCTGTGGCTGGAAGGAGGGCCCTGGTCCCCCCCTGCCCTATGTCCCAGCAGCCAGCTGTATATCAAGCTATGGAGGGGTGGTGGCTTACTAGCAAGAATGGCCAAAGACGCCACGTGATTTTACACTATCTTAAATAACTTAGGAAAGCCGTGGACCTGTTGGAGTGGGTCTAGAGGATGGCCACAAAAATGATCAGAGGGATGGCTCCAACAGCTGGCTTTCTGGGCTGTGAGCACAAGTTGCTTGATCGGAAAGCCTGTGGTAGAAACCAACCACAAGGTTCTCTTTGTTGCCTTGCTCTCTTATTCTTACCCATAGGCTTTCAGCTAGCTCATGACTATTCTTGAGAGACATCTCTTCACACTCCATTTCTTAATGTAGAGGAAAACGCCTCTGTCCCTCCTTCCTCTTCTGTCTCTTCTGAACAGTCTGTAGCCATCGGTAGCCACAACCAGTCATGGGATTCATCCCACCAGGTTTCAGGTCATAGCTTTCTAGCAGCATAGTGGTTTCCAGCTCCTCCTGTTTGTTGCCCATGCTGCGTGCATTGGTGTAGAGGCGCTTTATCTGGGCTGTCAGCTGTGTCACCTTCTTAGAAGAATATACCTAAGTCCTCTGGGGTATTCCAGTGGTGTATCCCTCTTCGCTCCTATTACCTCAGGACCCCCTGGTTCATCTCCGTAAGACTCCAAGTGCTGCAGTGTAGCCAGCACATCTCAGAGCAACAGCCTGTGGGCCCTCACTAGCACCTCGTCCCTCTAACCGTTGCCTGTCACCCCCCAGCTTGTCCCAGGCAAGACTGATATTGATGCCCTCCCACCTCAACCCTAGTTTAAAGGTGTTGATGAGCCCTGCTTGCTTCTGAGCACAGACTCTCTTCCCCCTTTCAGAAACGTGAACCCCAGGCTTGCTGATGCCAGCAAGCCTGTGCTGAACAGGCCATCCCAGTATTGAAAAACTCAAAATTGTGGTGGTGACACCAACCACGAAGCCACGTATTAACAGACTGGGCTCATCTGTTTTCTCCAATGTCACTGCCCTCAACTGGGAGGAGAAAGTAACCTGTGCTTCAGATTCTCTTACCAACCATCCCAAAGCTTTGAAGTATCTTTTGATCCCCCTTGGACTACACATTGCAGCTTCGTCACCACCCACATGGAAGAGCAGTAATGGGTAGTAGTCCGAGAGCCATACCAGGATAGGAAGTTTCCTAGCTATGTCCTTAACCCAAGCCCCAGGGAGGCAGCAGACTTCCCTAAAAGGAGGGTCTAGCCAGCATATTGGATCCTCCGATCCCCCAGAAGGGAGTCAACTGCAACTATAATCCATCTTTTCTTCCTCATGGAGGTGGTCATGACACAGGAAGTAGGCCTTTCTGATCTTGGCAGCACCTCTGGTGAAGTCAGACTGTCATCCACATCATCACCCATTGACTGGCCTTCCACATCCAGAGCCTCACACCTGCTGTACAGAGGTACCTGGGACGGTGAGGTGGGTAAGGAGGGGGGTCACCTGCTTCCTGGAGTATGGACTTGCCTTCAGGGGGGCAAGCTTTTTAGCATGGCCTGTCGCAATAGGACAAGGGGTAATGGTTTTAAACTAAAAGAGGGATGATAAGGAAGAAATATTTTACAATGAAGGCCGTGAAACACTGGAACAGGTTGCCCAGGGAGGTGGTAGATGAGCCATCGCTGGAAACATTCAAGGTCAGGTTGGATGGGGCTCTCAGCAACCTGATCTAGTTGAAGATGTCCCTGTTCATTGCATGGGTGTGTTGGACTATATGACCTTTAAAGGTCTCTTCCAACCCAAACTATTCTATGATTCTGTGCTCTTCTGAAATCCTGCTTATTTGTTTAAAGCAAATACTCATGGATGAACACGAATAAGTATTACATGTCATCTTTAAATCACATTCAGCATACTATTTATGATACGCATTTTCTCAGAAGATATTGTTTATGCTTATTCTTACAGGAATTTTCCAATATTCACTCATTTATAATTTTAATGATCTTATGCCACTAAACATTCCTGTTCTGGGGGAGCCTAGCTGAACTTTAACAAAAGGTTTTGGACCGAGTTGCATTTCTTTCCTCGTAAGTGTGAGACTATGCACTACTATTCAGACCTAAAAGCATGCTATAGTGTAGAACCTGGTGAAGAATCCTACAGCTTGCAAAGTAAGAGGACTCACAGAGCAAATGATGTCTTCATGAGAAGATAACACTTTACTCAGAAGTTCATTTTTTTTAATTACAAAATCACTTCAAACAGTTTCAAAATGTAATGGAAACAATATGGTATGGCTCTTGATGTTGGCTTCTACAATTAGTGTGTTATTAATTAAACTCTTGAGTAATATAATAACTTGACTGTTGGAACCTCTCTTTGCATTTAAAATACATGCAGACTGTGGCTCCAATTATAAATAGACCATAACTCTAAAGGCTTAAAACTGCAAATTAAATTATTCAGAGACAAATTGTTAAATTTATGTTGTATTCCTGAGAAATTATTTTTGTGCATTTTTTATTTTGTTCCATATAATATATCCAAACATTCTTTTTCATCAGCAAATTTTTGTTGCAGCGGACATGTGCATTTCTTTTTCTATTAACATATGTGCATGCACATACACACGTGGTTGCACACTCTTACAGTTGTGTCATTTCCTGAGCAATTATCTGCATGTGTCTAAGCAGGGATAAGTTGGTCTGAGATAGAACTAACACCCCGTTATCTCTGTTTATCTACTTTTTGAAAAGCTGTTCCACAGACCTGTGAGTAGCCACATAACATTGCAGAGGAGCTCCAGTGCTCCTGCTTTCATTGAATCACCAGGAAAATTTCTACAGTCCAAATGGGCTTTGGAGATGTTTTATGGTTTGGCAATAAGAAATCTACTTGTTACTCTCAAAAATTAGTTTATTTTCTAGTATGAATTATCAGTTGTTATGGGAGTCACAGCTCCATCATCCATCTCCAATGAAACCAATTTATTTTGTCATACTTAGCCTTTACTTATGGCCAAACTTAAAATCTCTTACCATCAGTGGACTAAAATTTTCCCACGTACTAAAATAGTTTTTTGTTTAAGAACTCTGTTTAAAGATTTTACATTGTTAAGGCATTGGTCAGCGACCAGCAATGTCTGAATTAAAAGTGTCCAAAGAGACTGGGGATGTCCAGCAACAAGTGTGACTGGATTATAAGCTTTTGTCAGTCTTGTTTGAGGACATTTGTTCAATCAGATATAGAGTTATGCTTGCCAGATCTATATGGAAAATTTTAATACAGAACATTGTGTTGGAAAATAGTTTCAAATGACCTTTTTTTCTTCCCCCAGAGCTACATGGATATGATTAGGTTTCCTGTAAAAAAAGAAAATGTTTAAATAATTTATTTTTAGACTTTAAGGCAGATGCTACTTAGTACTGATTGAAACATTCTGCTTGATCCCAAATTTTACAAGTTTATGTTTTGTTACAAAAACAATGAACAAATGAAAAGCAATAGAATGTTTTAACCAATGCCATATTATAATTTGTCAGCAGATTATGCACAGCTATTTTTGGCATGTGTTGATATAATATAAAAAGAATACAGGAACATAAAGTTAGCTTTGAAACAAAATTTCTACACTTTCCAAAATAAAGTTTCTAAAATGGCATTTTTTCAGAAAAAGTATTTGCTTTAAAAAAAAAAGTTTTAAAATATTGTTACTTTCCCATAGATCAGAAGTTTAGCACAAAATACCAGGTTGGAAATTCTTCCATATTAACTTCAGACTTTATCTATCTCAGTATTCTCGTGGTTGATATTAGAAGCAGCCAGAAGAGAGTTACGAATAAGACTACTGCAATTTACTCCTGGTGTCTTATTCCTGTGTTTTCACAAAGAAATAAAAGAACAAATTCAAAGCCTGGTTTAGAACTAAGAAAAGCTACCTACCCTATTTCAAAGCACCCCTCTCCCCGACTTGAAGGGAAGGCATAAATCATCTGTAAATCTTTATCAAGGTAAGGAACAAGCTTACTGATACCAGTTCAAGTGCTAAACCCACTGGGGGAGGGCGTTAGCATCTGTGGATATTGTTTTTGTGTCTCCACCACCAACAAGCTATCTAGTTAACTGAGTTGCCAATACAAAGCCAAACAGCTATAAACCAGCTGTACACAGCTGTATGCATTCCTCCTGCAGAGCCATCTGCAGATTTTGCCACAAATCCCCGTTGGCTCCAGAGGTTTTGGTGCCCTGGGGAAACTGGGGAATTTCTAGGCCTCCAAGCACAAGTTTACTTACTCAGGCACAAAACACTGTTCTGTCACCAAAATATTGCCGCCCTCCATGGCCACCTAAGCTACACACATCAATCGTTTTTCTTCAGCACCTGAGAGGGATTTTTTTCTATTGAAAATCCCAAACAATTTAGGAGTATGCACATCATCTCTTCTATTCTTTTGTTTGTCCTTGAAATGCCTTCCCAATACTGCTAATATTTTGGAGAATATAGGTTGTCAGAGATAAGAATTCCGGGTCAAAAGCCTTCCACTTCTCACTCACATGGAAACAAGAAACTGAGATTCTTATCCATTTATGCTGCTCTTATCATTTTGGCTAGACTTTTCAAAACTGCCTTCCCCCATAACTTCTTTTGCAAGAGATGCTAACATGGCCCCTAAAACATAATAGTTATGTCAGCCAGGATGACAAATCTGCACCAACCGTGAGACATGTTGATAACAACAACAACAACATCTGATTATCTAGATCATAAATGTCTACCCTGTCTTGCAAATTGGCTATGGATTTGTCATCTAAGATAGGAGGATCCACTCACCTGCCTTTTGCCATAGGAGCAATGCCTATGAATTGAATCAGCTAATCTTGGAAATGAAGCGTGGGAAGGACTTCAGAAGATCATGTAGCCCTTCCTCTTGTCTCAAGAGAGGATCAGTGCGGTGATGTCTGTCTCACAGGTGCTTGTTGAACCTCTTCTGAAAGACTTAGAATAGTTACAATTCCAGTCTGCTCATTTGGTTGAAGTAGAAGGAAGCATTGTGCAGTTGATTTTGGATATTAATGATTTAACCTTTAAAATCTTTTTCTTGTCCTGGTGGTGGTGTAAACCATGTCTAGTGCTGACTTCAAATTTCATATAAATCCTTATTTAAGACCTAAAGTCAATCCTTGATTATCTAGCATCAGAGAAAGGACAATTACTACTGGCAATGGGGAAAGGTTTAATGTTTGTATTCCATTGAGAATTTGCATACTGTACTTCAAATACTGAGACACGGAAGAGTCACATTCATTAAAAATGTAGCCAAATACTTTATTCTCTGTTAGTCACAATTACTTGGAGTAATCTTTATATTACCTTCAAAGACTTCCAGTAATCTTTATAACATGTAATAGTTAAAACAGAGATGGGACCATTAGCTTCATTTCTTCTTAAACATCTTAAAGACCCTTTTGTGAACCATACTGTATGCAGGCAGAACTGCTAAAAATGTGTATAACTCTTAGTTTCATAAAACTGTAGCGATTTGGATGCAATACTGTTCCGTGTTTGTACACAAGAAGTTTTACATGCAAAAGAACACAGGCTCTAAAGAGTGTTTTCTCCACACATAGATGAACTTCCCAACCACTCATTCTAAGCATTTATAGGGATTAAGCATTTTTGAGTGCATAGCCTACAAATAATTTTCTGAAGTACGTTTAAAAATATTCATAATGATTAGGCCATAAATAGATGTATTACTAACATTCATTGGTCCCTGGATCAACAACTCACCAGGGAAAAGAGTGGAGAAACATGAAAGCTGATTCAAGAAAGTTGCAGGGGGAGAAAAAAAAAACAACTTAATGAAGATCTAGTGCAGTCGAAGATGTTACAAGGATAAAAATCACCTAATTAAGGGATAATCTCTCTTACTTTGTAGTATTGGAGCAATAAATGACTGCAGAGATTGAGTAATCAACAAAGCTAAAATGGGGTCTTTAAACAATCTTCAAACTTGTTTAGCATGCTTGTGACAAAGCAGCCAAGATTATTCCAAATTCTCTGGTGATGTAAATAAACACAAGTCCATTGATGTCGTTGGCATTGCACCCTCTATGTCAGCACATATTTTAACCTAGTTTTCTTTCCTCTCTTGTGAGGGGACTTACTTATTTTGCAGTGCCATCTTGGCGATTGCATGTTGGTTACTCAAGACACTAGTGGAGGAGGAACAGAAGTGGTGCAGTCTTCAGCTGCTGAGTGAAATTCCAGTCCTGTTAAGTCCACAGAGAAACTTCAGGAGCCAGATTCCTCGTATCAGGTGCACAGAACTGGTTGGCCTATTTGTGAAGTGATGAAGTTCATACCTAAGTGCTTACCAATACATTTCTAAATTAGTAATAGAGGCCTGATTCTCCAGCAGGGAGAAATATTCACATAACCAATTAAACTCCAAAATAGCTATGACAGTTATAACTTTATTTTAAGGAACATCTTCAAGGGATCCAAGATTCAAAATGCTGGCCTCTGCCTTTCTGGGTCAACTGGCTGTTACAGACTGGTAGCATTGTGGGAAATAATGGTATTATACAGAAAATACCTTCCATTTAGTGAAAAAAACAACGGGTTTCCTTCTTTCCTTTCTTAATTGAGGTTGGCATATGCTAAAACATTAAATATCCCTCCAACCAGCTCTCTGAATCCAAAGTTGGCAGCTTCAGTCTGTCTCTAGTTACCACAATTCAGAATTGCACATGATTTTTTTTTCTTTCTTTTCCTAACTAAGCTACATTTTTTCTTAACTCATCAAGGACTTGAGACCACTTGCTTATGCTGAGCAGTGCCTTACTCTGGGTGTAGTCCTACTGACATTTTACCCAGTGTGTGTAGTGCTGCCAGATTTGTCCTATAGATGGTTACGGACTATACTATGAGACTGTTATATCCTATTTAAACAAAGGGTCATTTTTAAAATCATCTGCATTATATAAGGAGATAGCCTTTGACTTAAGTGGTAGAAAAACAACATAGTTTAAACAAACACAAAGCTGTTGTTGTAAAGAGTTCATAAAGATGAAAGTTTGGAGACTAAAATTCTCTGTTTGTGAGCCAGAGAGTGGGAAGGCAAAGCTTGTATTCTGTCTCCTGCTCAGTGTGTATTTACTTTAAACCTAACTTCAAGGTAGAAACTACACTCGCCTGGAAAGAGTAAAGAAAATATCTCTGTGTACTGCTTTAAAGTTAGGCTTCCTTTAAGCAGGCACTGCTACAGGTGCCAAACGGTGCGTGTAACTGGTGTTGAATAAGGTCTATGTGAGTCTTAGCTGCGATCAGCAAATTCATTTAAGCACTCAGGTTAATACTAAACTCAGGTATTAATAGACGAAAATGCACTCCCAGAGACTCATTTCTTTGAACGAACAAGATATGCAAGTAAATAGCATTTTGGCTATACACCTTTTACATGGAAAAGGGAGTACATAAGGAGAGTTTAATTAAAAATCTAACTATTCCCTTGCCCTGTGCCTGCATGCATGCTAGGGTTAGATAAATGATGTTTCTGGGTGGGTTTTTTTTTAATGTAGAATTGCAGTACTGTTTTGCCAATTACCACTACTTTTTACATTAATGGAACACTTTCTGGCAATGTCATACATTAAGATGTTCCTATGGAAACAATGGAGGAAGCAGTATTTTGGCCTGATGCAATAATAGGATGCAGAACCATAATTATGGTCCATGGTTAAAATCCCAACCAAGTTCCATTATAAGCTCTTATTTGGTCTTCCTTTATTTCAAATACATTCTTTTACTTTCATTGGAGTATTATTTTGGGATGAAATATTACCAAGCTTAATCAGAAGGCACTGTATTGGAGATAATACAGCTTGAAGAAACTAAGCTATGACTTCAAGTTACTTTTGAGTTACAACTTATCAGAAATACCTTGGTTTGGATTTACCTATCAATACCAAACATCCCTTTGAGGGGAACCTTTGAGGTTCCTAGCACTCACACTGATCTCTTAAAGCACCTTCAAAACTCTGAGAACTGTCACAGAACAAAAAGTGACTTGTGTGCATTACTTAACAAGTTTGTTAGCGTGATATTCTTAAACTCCAACTCAAAGAAACAAGCAAGAAAGCATGAAAGAGGGCATAGGGTTCCTTTGGTGGACACTTGCAAAAGGCAAAGGTAGAAGAGTGCATGTGTTGGGCAAGGGGGGAAAGGGGAGGCCAGGAAGTTATTTCTGAAAAGTAATAATTCCAAGAAAATTCAATTCTTACACCAGAATTTAAGAATTATTTGTGTTATCTTTTAATGGAGGATTCTATTTGTGAGGAAGCTGAAACACCTGATACAATCTAGGATTTTTTGCTTAAGTTTCCTTGCATATTGAGGAAGTGTGAGGCACGCAGGGCTCTATTTTTTTTCCTGTAAGTTAATGGAGCATTAGCCTGGCTTTTTAGAGTTAGATAATCTAAAGATATAAGGTAAGAGCCTCGAGATAGGAAACTGAGGCACAGCCAAAACTTAGGAAAAACCTTGAGCTAAACTGCATGGTATTCTTACTATTAAAGTCATGGTGCAGAAGGGAAGTTCCTGTGTCTCAACACATGGCTTTTAAGCAAGTAAAGAATGGTATAGTATGTGCACCAAACAACAATTTAATTAAAAGGATACCCTTAAGCATTTTAAAATACAGAAGCAAACTTTTTGAAGGGCTACAACTGCCAAAATAAACAAATAAAAGCAACTATAAATTTGGCAGGGAATCAGTAAAGTATTTCCTGCAAAAACGTGATAATTCTTTTTTTGTGTGCAGTGTTATCTTTAAGTATCAGCAAAAGTGAATGATCTTACACATGCAAAAGCTAGGCATGGTGGGCTGTCTGTGGGAATATGACCAGATCTCAAGGTTGAAGCTAGTCCATACTAATAACACTTATTTCAACTATCTTGTGTGAACTCGTTCTGTTAAACTATCTTTTCACCATAGACAGATAAAGACCAAAGTTTCTGGTAATGCCTAATTTTGGTAAGATGAATGTGGACAGCCATAAAAAAAGGCAATAAAAGTTACAGGTTTCTGTGGAAATTGTGAAATCTGCATAGCGTATGACTGAGAAGCCCAGAAGTGCAACTTAGGCATACCTGGCCCTGTGGCCAATGCCGGGTTAACCAAATGGTCCAGGGCACAGTTGTGGCCCCATTGAATTCTGCGGCAATATTCTTACTGAATTCAAAAGAGTTAAGATTTCACCCTATTTGTGAACGTTAGTTCTTTGGAAATAAATAGCTCTTTGGCCCTTTTTTTTTCTTTTTTTTTTTTTTCAGAGGAAGCACTGTTATTTTTGAATGGCATTAACAAATCCAAGGGCAGTAAGTTTCAGTTGTTTGGAAACTTTGGCTCTTGCTGCATATTTTACTTAGAAACACAAACTCATGCAGACCTTTCCAACAAGTCCTCTAATCCCTCTGCTCCCTCCACTGGCTTCCCGCAGAACTCTGCATTCGTCTGAAGGCCTTTATTCACAAAGCCTTGGATCATATTATTAAAAGATCAGTGAAATACCAGTCCCCAGACTGCCCTTGGCAACTTCATGCCCCTGGCTGACTGGGTTTCTCCACAAGGAGAATGTGCAGTTGTCATTTGTATAGAACAGGGAACTTCACACAAAACTAGTGCAAACCGGCCCAAACGAACCTCAGTTCAGTGGTGCATCTTACTCTCTAAACACAAGAAGCCTGTCATTAACGTCACCTCTTGTACAACATGCACACAGACACACACAGAGCCATCTTTTCATGGATGTAAGTTCAGCAAATATAAAACAATGCACTCAACTGCAGAAACATCTCATCTGGCAAGAAGAAAATATGTAAAGAAGTGGCATGTGTTAGTGTTCTTCTTTAGCACACTGTTGTAAAACACACAGATAGCGAGTACAATACAAGTTGGTGATAAATACGATATGAGACCATGCATGGAAGATAATAATGGAAGACCAGGTGGAAGGAGGTCAGTCAGCTGTTCTGTTCTCCTGCTCCAAGGTAGGATGAATGGGAATTTCAAATATAGATGAACAAACATATCTACGGTAGGCCCAGTCCTGGCCACAGTAAAGTCAAAATTTCCCGCTCAACATCCTTCCTGAAAAAATGTCTTCTTGGAGGCCCTTCCTCTTTCAAGCACATGTATGACAGTCAGTAATGAAACATATTCTGTCAAGTATCGAAATGAGGTTTTAGTATGCAACCCCACACAGAAAAGGTTCAGCATTGTGGACATAAATCAGCTTTGCTCCACCAAACAATAGGCTCAGAGCCTGGCCAAAAAGACCCACAACAAAATTAGCATCGAGAGTGTTGACCAGGGTAAGTATTCTGCTTTGTCTCAATGGAAACTGGCAGTGTTGCGAGCTCCAGAGGCCACTGGTTCTAATTGAGCTTGTCTCAATAGTTTCCTCCTACTTGTCAGCAGCTGGACAAAAGCAGAATTAATGCCTAAGCCCATCTGTGCTAGTTCAGTACTGGGAAGAGGAGTTTCCATGAAGCCATGAGATAGACCTTTGGGACTAGGCAGGATGCTATAACAGACAGCGTGCTGAAGGCAAGAGACAGAGACCTGGGGTCAGAAAAGGAGTTGTTTTTGTGGCTACAGGCCTGCATGAAGTCATGTCTTAGCTGAGGATTTTATGTGTAGCCTTGCTGTTTTTGTCATCTTTACTTCAAGTGAAAAGAATTGGTATACTTACTGTGTACTAACAATAGTTAAATTCTTCACCCTTGGTCCATGCTTATATAAGACCAAATCCCATATAGATTTCAACATATGCTTAGCTTGGCACATGTAAAAAATCCCATTCAATTCAAAGGTTTGATTGACAGTGCCGGGACTTAAAAGCATATGTATGTCCATAAGGACTCAGGGCAATAGATTCTTCGGACAAGAGCTGTCCCTCATGCCATGCCAGTACAGTACCTAGCCCAGGGAGACATATCATTACAGTGGAATAATAGTAATGATGTACTAGACCAGGAATTGCTCCGAGTTTGCCTTCCAGTAAGAAACTGACCCCATCTCAAATTCCCAGCATTATCATACAGCAATGGAATGAGATTATTGTTTCCTCTAATTTGAAAATTGGTGGTAGGGCCCAAATGCCCCTACTCAAATTCATTGTGATAGGTGCTGCATAGCAAAGAATCATTTTTGTTTCTCTCCAAAGAATCATCACTGTTGGTGGCACAGGCACTAACCACTACCATCAGCTGAAAAGTTTATTATGGATTGCTTCTTGAAATAAAACATAACTTTTATTGGAAGTTTAAAGATAAATAAAAACAGCTGGAGGAAAAATACTATTAAATACTCTGATGAGCTCCATGATGTTCCACTTAAAGAAAAAATTCCTCTTGCTTCGTTTTAAGGACTCTTGTCTGCTGTGTTAAAGTTAGCTTTTCTTTCATGTGGGACAAGTGAAGCTGAAAAGGGAATTTACTTAAAACTGTGTATTGAAATTGCAGCTTACAGGAGCTTATGGTCAGTGCAGTTCCAAGAATCCTTCACTATTTCTGTAATAGATGGTCCTTCAACTTATGCTTCCTCTATTACTTTTATGTAGCTTTCTAATTAGACTTCTTTTAATTGTTTGCTTTCTGTGGACAGACAGAATGCCAAATGTTCACAATCCTCTCATCTTTGAAAGTGACACTGCTCCGTTCTGGGGACTGGGTTTAAATTATTAACAGAAGATAAGCTCACATACACAAATCAAGGCTGGCTGGGACCAGCCATGGGATAAGAGTACAAGCAACACCTCATGCCAGCACACCCCATATTTTCTTCAGCCTGTAACGGGGCCACGTTTCTGGCTCCAAAAACAGCTGTCTGAAATTGAGGAACCACCCAAAAAGCCCAGAAACAAAGAAACTCAAATTAAGTTATTTGGTAGGAACACACAGATAGGGAGAGGATTTGCAGGGTACGGAGTTAGTCTGTATCTAAGCTCTTGTAAAGCATCATTCAGGTGGAACAGTGTTTGTTGAACTCTTTAGGTTCTTATAGGATGTTTTTCACTGTTGCATCTGAACACTTTCATGTAATGCATTAAATGTTACGAAAGGTTCAGTTTTCCTGTTTCTCAAAGATACCCTAAAGACCAGACTTGCCTCTTATGCAGACAGCAAGACCAAGAGACCAACTTCTGGTGTGGCCAAATTGCACAGATTGGAGCTTGTGTCTGACCCTGCAGGCTGGATCATGCTGTCAAGCATGCTCAGATAGGCTGCGTCCAAACTGGTGGTGGGTCAGCAGAGGGTGGGATGCTCATCTGACTTGATGCCTCCCTCCAGGAAAAATTCACACCGCCTCTCAGGAAGGGCATCAATATCTCATGGTGAAATGTATCAGAAGCCCAAAGGATAATGAAGCTGTGCATCTCCTCCCGTTCCACTCAAGGGAAAAGTCTCACTATTTCAGCCTTGGAAGTTGTTAAAATTTCAAGAGCTGCCCTGGAACTCAGAGTAATTACTAAGTTCAACTGGAACAAGTTTTTGTTGCTCTCAGAAAATTACCTTTTTTCATTTCCTCTGTAAAGACAAAATTGAAACTGGTCTGGATAGCTAAAACCAGCATGGATTTTTCATCTTTGTTTGGATGACTGTGTGTTTGAAATAACTCAGGTAGAACTCTCATCCATGTGGTACATTTGCTACTTCACAAAGGGCTGGTTACTCTTGACAATAAGGGATCAAGGCTCCTTCAGCCTGTCCAGAATTCCTTGGGGAGTAAATCATCTGAAGATCGGTGCCAATGCCCTGCTGACTGGAGGACACAGAAAGCCTGGATCCTTGCTGTTTAAAAGAAGGCTTCCCGGACTGGTGCTGTCTTTTTCAGAGGAGCCATCACAACTTATCACAGCTCCTTATTCTCTGGTTCTTCTGGTGCAGGCTGCAGACACTCTGGACTAACAAAGCAACTTACCATGCTAGTAGGATTTAGCAACAGGATTTAGCAATTTAGGTGGAAGGTGACAAATGGGTTAACTGGCTGAAATGCAGCCTCTCATCACAGGCTTTGAGTAGTTTGCTGTGTTTCTCCTACTTGTATCAGTCTTATTCTGGGAAGTCTGGCTACATGACCATCCCAAGCAGCATTAACTGGATTTCTTAGGCAGAAATAAGTAGAAAGAATAAAGTGCAGTCAGTTCTGACCAAAGGAAAAAAAAAAATCGTATTTGTTTTATTTTATTTTTTTATTACTATTATTTCACCAGTAATTCTTCTGAATGATTCTCTTCATGTTTCCATTTTTGGATATGCAGGGTTTAGTGGAAGATTTCTATGAGTTTGTTTATCATTAATACAATACCTATGTTTATGGGAAAGTAATAAGTAATCAAACAGTTTGATGTTGAGTCCTTTCACCACTTCTGTCACTCAAGTTTCACTTTCGGTGGGATTCTAAGTTACCATTTTAGCATTTCTTAAATGCATAAATAAATAATAAAACTGAAGAGAAACAAAATTGTAATTTAAAAAAAAAAAAAAGAATCAAACTAAATACAAACATTTCAGGGTTGGATTTTTGTTTTTTTAATTTGCAGTTTCCCTCATCCTCCCAAACAGGGTCTTGGATCTTTTCCCCTGAAGATGCCCTATGCTCAACTTTCAGAAAACATACACGTTTCTTATAAATTAAATATTTCTATTAAATTTCCTGTGAAGTCACTGCAAAAATGAAACTTTCTAGTTTTAAGAATCTTCAACAGTATTTCCCCAAAGCATTAATTTTTACAAATACTTTATTGGATCTTATATCACAAGCCTCAATTGTGTCTATATGATCGTTATGCATTTTTTATTTTTTATGCAATTCCTTGAAGCTCAGACTTTTTAAAGGTCTGCTATCTGTGAATAATAGCAGCAATTTAAAATCTCTTCTGTTGGGATTAAATTTCAAGGCCATTGAAATAATTTGGGAAATGCCAATACATTTGGTGAGGAAACGGGGAGGGGGGCTACTGTCAAGCTGGTAAGGAACTTGAGTGAAATCCCAGCTTTATTACAAAGAGCGCAGGTTTTCCCCCAACTTCCTAGACTCCAAGACTGAATCCTAATCACTATCTTCGTGCCTCATGTAGAATGAGATGAGGTCTGAGTTTAATTGTCTGATAAAACTGTCATAATGTAAAGTGTTATTTAAAAGGGATCTTTGCAACCAGATTTACATAGGGAAAGGAGAGTTTGCAACTTGTTCCTCCTCCTCCTTATAGCTGTCACACCAGAGAAGAACAATGGCACTTCCCGCAAAACACCAAAAGGTAGCTGGGGATGGAATAGTACCAGGGCTCTGCCATGGCAAAATGGGCAGATATGAATATGGCCAGGTGGAGGGAAGGAATATGAAATGTCTCTGACTAGCATTGGAAGATATGCTTTCTTTATGCATCGAGAGGCACAGGAGCAGCGAGCCTCCTGAAGGACATTGGCTTCAATAGACCTCAGCGAGAGTTTAGCCTGAATAAAGAGTTCAAGACTGGGCCTTGTTCTCTAAAGGAAGACAGCAGTATAAATGTGTGTCCCCATTAGACGCACTGTACACAAAGAGAGGAGTAAGAGTTATAACAGTAGCATGCTCTCCTCCTCTCTCAACTGTGTGATCAGAGAGGTCAGAGCCTCCCTGTTCGCTGTGAACAATGCCTTGGAGCAGCAGTCAGGAATCTGTCACTCCAGAGCCACATGCTGCACTTTGGAAGCAAAATCCTTCCAGCCTCTGGCACCAGAGCACTCAGGAAAGAACTGGGGGGTGGGAAGAAGGGAGGAGAGGGGTGGGGGATTAAAAAAAGGGTGAAAAAAGGAAAAGAAATAAAGACAGAAAGGAAGAAGCGCAGTCACCATTTTTGGTAGCAATTCATTGCATCTCTCCTTTGGTACCATCTTCTATAGAAGTTGTGAAGTTCTTCAGAGTAAAGCTAATCACCAAGTGGAACTGATCACAAACAACATTTTGTTCCTCTGCCTGAAGTGCACATGTTTTCAATTCGCTTGATAGCTGTGATTGATGCTACCAAAGAAACATGTTCAGAATACTGCCCTTAAAAAAATAAAAAATAAAATAAATCACTTGACGGCAAAATGCATTTTCGTGGCTGGTTCTTCAGTGAGAGTCGAGTAAATGGTGCGTTTCATCGCTGTTTTCATCTGTGAATCCATTAAGATCACTGAGGCACTTTCAGAAGTTGGGTGAAGAGAATTGAGAAGAAAAAGGCCAGACTGAAGGAGCTTTAAGACACCTGGACAGCCCTGCGAGCCATACATTGCATTGTAACAGAGAGATCCCAGTCAGGTGCTGTTACAAAAGCCCAGTTTTTGCCTTTAGTTAGGAGGGCGTATGGCCTTATTCGGTGGATTTACGTAGCTTAAAAGGAGAACAGAACTGGCCCCTGAGAGACTGAACTGTGCACAGACCTTCTTGCTAGTGGCAGCGAGCCAGTCACAGTGCGCAGAGAGATGTGTTATTTACCATATTTGAATCCTGATTCGGTTTCCGGCACACACTTCATCCAAAGTTTTGGGGGGTGGTCGGGTGCTAATTGTTGGTGCCAGCTGATTTCAAAGAAATTAAAAAAAAATGGCTAGACAGACATTTGGCAACAAAGGTCGTTGACTTTCAGCTGCCTTAAAGAATGATGCATCTGCTTTGTTTGACTGCCAATAGATAAGGTGCATATGAAATTCCCCTTGTAAATTAGCAAGATAAAAGTGATTCTTGTCTCCTCAGATTGATCCTTTTTCCAGTGTTTTAATCATGTTGAAGGCACAGCCCTGTTTTGGAGTCGGTGGGGGACTGTACTGCCCAGGGGAAAGCCCCAGGAAGAATTCCTACACCTTCCTTCCTGGGCCATAGTCCAGGCTACTGTCTTGTGCCTGCCTCCTGCAGTTTGTCCGTGGAGTATCCAAGAGTCCAAAGGCAGACAGGTGAAGTGGCTTTTGTACGGCTGGAAATGCAGGGACTGAATTTTGATCCTGGTAAGGAACCACCTTTTATCACCATCCTCCCCCTTAAGGGCACCCTCTGCCCCACATGCCAGCAGGATGTCAGGACACACTCTGCTCATAAGATAGGTGAAAGTGTCACTTGTACAACAAGTGTAAGGACTGGGAAGAGAAAATACGATTCATAGTTACTGAACACTGTCAGGAAAACGAGTGTTGCAAGGCACAGTCTAAAGTGGAGAGAGATCTATATACAGCATATAAGGCCAAATTTATCTGAAGATTGTCCTTAATTTGCCAATCCTTTTTGGCACACTTGGTTCTAGCTATGACTATAACTCCCAGTTAAAAAATGATTTGCAATTGAAATATGATAAAATAGCTTGTTAATGCCAGAGAGAGCGGTCTGCTAATGTTATTTATTTCAAGTCTGAAGTTTCTCACGAAAGAAAGAAAGAGGGAAGGAAGAAAGAAGGAGGAGAGGGGGCTTTTTTTTTTTTTTTTTATGTGTTTGCCTTCACGGCTTTGGAGTGCTCACTAATTCCATCTGTCCACAACAGAGCCATCGGAACGGCGAGAAAAAGCATTTCCATATGTGCAAATTAGCATCCAGCCTCTCTTAATCTGTGCAGTGCTCCTCTGAAGTAGATGGCGCGGATGGCTGCCAAACCCACTAATGGCATTCAAATAAAGGACTTTATTGGCTTTAACTGCCACTTTTTCTTTTTCTTTTTCTTTTTCTTTTTCTTTTTCTTTTTCTTTTTCTTTTCTTTTTCTTTTTTCTTTTTCTTTTTCTTTTTCTCTTCCTTTTCCTCTTCTTTTTCCTTTTTCTTTTCCTTTTTCTTTTCCTCTTCCTTTTCCTCTTCCTTTTCCTTTTTCTTTTCTTTTTTCTTTTCCTTTTTCTTATCTTTTTTCTTTTCCTTTTCCTTCTTTTTCTTTTTCTTATAGAGAATGTGTTCCCCCCTTTTATTTATTTTTGTTCTGATATTGTCACTTTGTACTTTTACCATTAAACAAAAAGAAGGCTCTGTGCAGCTCTTTAATGGGATCTGTTTTCTCCTACAGATGCATTCTTTTACTTTCTAATGAAATCTCACCATTAGTTATTACACTATAATCAACACCTAAAGCATATCATTCCCACTCTCAGCCAGCTTGTCTTTCCCAAGGAAGTTCTTCCTCTTTTCTCTGCTTTTCAACAGTAGAGACAAGGCTGAGATGAGAGACGTCTTGCTTGGGATCCTGCCCGCACTGTGAGTTCATATGAAAAGGAATCTGTTTGTTTGCTTGTTTGCTTGCTTCTCAAATTGTTTTTCAAGGTCTGGCACATTCACAGCTGCAGCCGAGGACAAGCAGAGGTGCCAGCGGTATCCTACTCAGGGTCGCTGTCCCGACGGGTGGCTCTGCACCCAGCAAGGGCTACCCTTTGGGGTGTGTTTTGAATTTTGAACCGCTTGATTATTTTAACGGAAAACAAAGGAAATGATTTAATCCTAAGAAAAACGTAGCCCTTGTAGCGAAAGTATCCCTCCCGTTATACTAAATCAATCTTTATTTTCACCCGTCAATATTTGTCCTACTTCTGGCAAGGGTTAGGTAACCACACCTGAGGCCTTGTGATCTCAGATCTCGCTGAAAATACCATGGTTGCTAATCCTGACTTGACTAGTGGTGCCAGCAATAAAACCACAGTCTCTAGTGTGTAGCAGACTCCATATGTTAGCCCCCTAGTTTGCTAAGTCACCACGCCAGCCTAAATTTGAAACATTTCTAAAGTGTTATACAATGTTGTAATAATGTTTTTACAAAACAAAGGCTGAGTTACTGGAAGCCATATTCATCCAATCAGCATCTTATTGAAAGAGGAATCTTGATGGTAGCAGTGGTGACACAAGCTATAAAAAAAAAATTTTAAAAATTGCACTAAAGTCCTTAAAAGGGGCGCACTGACTTATTGGGGTGTGGAAGTTGGAAGAATTGCTGCAGAAGAAGAAAGAAAGCCTCAGTTGAATGTTATCTCACTTTCCTGAGGAAGAGCACTCCCAAAAAAACTCAAGTTGAGAACACAGTTGACTTAATTAGAAAGTTCCTAACTGCTAAAATGCTGCTTATAAAAACAAGAGTGGACACTGCTAATTACATACTGAGAAGTGTCTGCCCAAATAGAAAACCTTCTACATAAGTAGAACTTTCTCAAAATGCTACTGCTTGTTGCAGAATTTTTGCCATGTAGAAAAAAATCCAAAACAAACTGATTACAGGTTGACTCTGCACCCCAAACGTAGGCCTACATCATGATAGATAATGAGAGGGGAAGGATCTAACTTGTTTGTTGGTTTTCGGTAAGATTCCAATCCTACAAATATTTAAGCAAGGATTTAACATTGGTACCTAGATAGTGTAGTTACCATTAGTGACTGATACTAGTTAGGTACTTACATGTGAAGATGGTGGAAAAGCAACAACTGGTGTATTATATAAATCTATAGCCGTCACATTATTTTTTAATTTATATATAGCTTTGGACCACAAAAAGCTTAGAGACACAATGCCAGCCACGAGATAGAAACGTTACCACAGCAAGCATCAAGAAGCCAATTAGAGATTGCATATAATTAAAAAAGCTTTATATAAATTTTGTATTTCATACAAATACTTTAATGAATAAAATAAATGAAATTTTGACTGTGTTTACTATTCTTTGGCTGGTTTTCACCCTGTTTTACTCAAAGAATAAGTATTATGTTCAACAGTCATAGTCCTCATTTACAGAAATTAGTTTTCCAGAGGCTTTCTCAAATACTTCTAGAACATCGTTATCAATATTTATTTTCCAGAAATATTTGCACTAGAAATTTTATTTTTATTACTGACTTGTACAAGAAATCTAATTATTTAAAAGAGCCCAGGGCACCATTTTGCTGGGCATTATACAGAGGTTGACTAAAACACAGTTCTTGATTTAAAGGGATTACAGTCTTAGCTGCCAAGACAGACAAAGAGCTAACAAGCATTGTGTAAGCTATGCTCCAGTAATCAGGACAAAGAAACAATTCCTTGTGATTTCAGTAGTGATTTCACTACTGAGCAATCGAGCACACAATGATAATACAGAGGATCACTTAAAGTAAACGATGCTTAAATGCAGGGGGAAAAATTGTCAGATTACCTTACTTGCTATGAATCACTCATTAATCTCTATTTGCATTTCTTATGGAAAAGAACCTTAACTACCTGATCTGCATGTGCAAATAATAATTATTATTAAATAATGAAAGTAGTGCAATTATTAAATAATGCAACAATATCAATCATTACTCCTATTAATAATAAATTATAATAAGTCTCTTAGAACTATGCATGGTCCCAAGCTGCAATATTCAAACACAGATTTGAAACATCTGCTTGGATTTGGAGTTGGGGTTCATACCGTATCAGTCACCACAGTTACAGGTCAAAATACATATTCTTTGACATTTTGGACTTTAAATCCTCCTCCACACTTATTCTTCCCCTGGTCCATAACTAGCTCTGAAATCAAAGATGAGAAACTCTGTTTGGAAAGCATGGAGGTTCAAACTTTCTCTCCTTTACAATCAGTGTAGCAATGACTAATTTAGGTATTACAATCCTCATTTTACACCTAAGGAGATGAAGGCTGAGAGAACAAACATGAAAGTCAGTGACAGAACCAGTACTGAGTCTTAGATTACCTTACTTCTTCATTCCCTACTTTTTTTGCCTATGTAAGTTTAGCTGACAAAGTAAGTCAGCATGAAATTTTATTTTCATAATGATTTACAAGAAAAATATTTTTTTTCAAGGAATGAAGATCATTCATCATGGCAGCAAGATATTAATTCAGGCATATTTAATCCCATATGCTTTATATGCTATCTTTCTGAAGATCACAAGATGACATATGAATTTGGTGTAGATAGATTACGACATTAACATGTTTTCTGAGTACTTTGTAAAAGCAAGATCTAAGCAGGTTTCGAGACCACGGAAGTGCTTTAAAGCAATTAGAAAAAGTACTTAATTGAAACTACTTCAAAATATTTTGAAAATTCAGTCTGATCTTCTGTAAAATCAGTTTCCTTTCTTATCTTTTAAATTTGATGGTTAAGTAGTTTTGCTTGATAGTCTTGTAAAGATTGCCAAGAGTCAGGGCAAGAGTCAAGGAAGGGGAGGAGAAGAACAGTGAGTAATAGTGTATAACTTCTACTTTTACACAACTAAACATACCTTCCCATGGTCCCTTTTCTGCTTTACAAAAAAATCCTCTCTTCTGACACAACACCCACAAAGGCTGATGCAGAGACACTTTCTACAGTGCACAAATCAGATGAAAAAAAACAATTTCAGAACTTCACCTGTGCATGGGTAGCAACACAAGAGGCTTTTCCTGTTTGAAATGAAACTTAACTGTCACAACTTTGGCTTTTCGCCCAAATGAAGCTGATATAAATTTTGTCAGCGCTGGTGTTTCTGCAGCATGCACATCCAAACACATGCACATTGACACACACAGAGGCTCATGCACAGATCAACAATGGCAGCAAGAAAAGAAAAAGGAAAAAAACAATTAAAAAAATTGCAACTCTCATTTTAAATCCAAGTCTCTTTGACTCCAGTGGAGCTGGGCTAATTTACACCAGCTGAGAATCTGCTCTTGTATTTATTTTAGAAAAGATGCAATTTTGTCCTAACAAGCAGTTTGCAAGGCCTACTTGATTGATTTAGTTGACTCTGGCTTTATTACAGCTTAATGTGTTCACATCACTATTGTTAAAGTTGTTTCAGCACTTCTATTATTATTGCCTAGTTTTTGGCATTTAGAAGTTTATAATAATAATAACAACAGTATTTTGTACTTTTATAGCATCTTTCTTCTGAGGAACTCAAAGAGCTTTGCAAACAATAATTACTCCTTACAGCCTCTTGGTATAGCAGATTATATTGTAGCACGTTTTACTAGCAGTTCAGATTCTGATCTCGGTTCACATCAGCGCACATGCAAACTGTCTATGCTACAAATGTAGTTTGGATTCCTGCTGAAATAAAAACAAAAGCAGAAATGCCCTTTACAAGAGCTGCCGCTACCCCAGAACAAAACTTTACAGTCCTGATTGCCTCTCCCCGGTACTAAGTTTTAAAACACTGGGTTTGCTCCAGCACTCGCTCTCCTCTGGGCTCACTGTAGCAGCAAAGGCACGGGGAAGCTGGCTTAAACAGATGATGAGACATTCACTTCTATAAAGAAAATTTCTCCTTGCTCTACAAAATCATCTCTTCTTATTTCTACTGGGGTCTGTACTGTAAAAATAAATAAATAAATAAAATTTAAAAAAAGAAAAATGCTGTTGAGCAATCTGGAGCAAGATGCTTGTTATTTTTAGCAGAAATAAGAGAGATTCTGAAGGTGCTTTCTTTTATGCTAGTGAACAACCTAGTCCTATATTTGGTGTTTGGGAATGAGGAATAGACAGACGAACGCACTCCACTTTGAAACTGAATCACACGTGGAAATCAGACTCTCTCTAGTAGTACATGAACTGATAAAAAATTGGATATGGGATAAAATTTTGCACTTCTTTCAGAGAAGACATCTAGTATTTCATCAGACTAAAGCAAAAAAAAGTTTTTAAAAAAGTGTGTGCAGAAAGTGCTTATCACTAGGATTTTTTTCATTCACCGATGTAAACCACAACAACATAACAAATACAAAATAAAAAATTAAAGAAAAAGCTCTGAATTTAACTACCCAGAATGAGATCTGTGTATAAACTGATTTCTTTGAGTTATGCTGTGAAAATAAACTAGTTAAAGAATATTTTCATTTCAGGCCAATCTGAAATTTTTATTTTAAAAATATCGGTACATAATACATGCTTTCATTTTGAGAGCTTTTTTTTTAAAAGGCTATTTAAATCTGACAATTGCCAAGTAACATTTTTTGGAACCAAAAAACCATAAATTCTAAGGAAAAACTCTTCCTCTTATGAATAGTTCAAGTCCACTGGGAAGTGCATTCTTCTGGAAAAAGAAAAAGTAATCTAAAAAAAAAAGCCTTCTGTTCTGAGTAGAGTGTGATCTTATCACTTCTATCATTACAATAAATATATAAACAATTCAAGATAATTTTCTATAGTTTCACTCCTTATAATAAAAGTATTTACAGAAAGGAAAAGCATTCATTAGATAACCTGTCTGAGCACAGATCTGACCTATGTGGCCTTGACTGAGCTGTGTTAATCGCTGTGGAGTCCTCTGCTATTAAAACTGGTATCAGACAAGAACTTCAAGTGCATTAACACTTTTCAATGACAAGTAGGAAAAAAAAAAAAGAAAGATGCAAATACTCTCATGCCCTTTTTGCAGCAATTTGACAGCAGACGATAATTCAATTAACCATCCTACCATCCCCACTGCCACTGGAAAGAAAACATCTTTGTCAGGCTGGTAAAAAAAATTGAGGTTTCTTGCAGTTTCATGGAGTAAAAGTCACAGCTTAAACACAAGGGAAAGCCTCAGCCTCAGTGCTGAAACCAGTGCATGTTCTGTCCTTTATTTCAAGAGCTCCTGAATCAGCCATCTTAATACACAGAGCAAAACCTTGGCTCCCAATGAACTGAGGGGAAATTTTTCATTACCTTCCACAAAGCCAGATTTTTGTATTTTGGCTTCATCCTAGAGAGAAGCACAAGGATGGTTCTACAGAATTTTGAAAATACCTCACATCAATCAATATCTGAAAACTTAATAGGTACTGTGATCTAGATATTGGACATTGCAAGATCATGCTCCGACCTGGGAAGCTGAAATAGCCAACTAATTTGAATCAGTGGGGAAGATTTGCCTGAAAACTGATGATTTATAACCCTATGAGGAGTGTTGATTATAATTATATGACTATAATTATATGATTATATTATATTATATATAGCGTAATTATAATTGCTCACAATTGACTTAAAATGATCTCTTCTGGATTTGTCCCACAAAAAACCCTAAAATAGGTATTAAAGAGAATCTGTGGTGATCAATTACTGTTTGGAGTTAAACTTAACAGACAAGTACGTAAAAAAAAAAAGACAAATGAAAAATTGCAGAGTAAATCTTTTGGATTGATCTATTTCCTAGTCCAAACTCTGATTTAAGTGGTAATATTATCATAGTCTGGAGGAAAAATAACATAATTGAGGCTTCAAATTGTTTGTGTTTACACACTGAAAGATGGTTGCAGTGGATTCAGTTCAGAAGAAACAGCAATCTTAACTCTGTCACTTCTGACTAGAGTGCAAAACTCAAATCAATTACTCATAAACATTTGTGATAAGATTAATTTAATTTTTTTCTTAAACAAAGAGGGTAAATTAAAAGAATCAGCTTATTCCTTCCTACTCTGTAGTGACAAGATTAAAAATTAAATTTATACATATTTCATTTCTACATAATAAAGCCTTTTTGCAAAAAGAAAAAAATACCACAGTTCATCTAATTAAATCAAAGAAAATTGCCTGCAGCGATGCTACAGTATTACAATTAGATGTCTGCCAAAACCAGCCGTTTGAATTCTTAAACACCACTCCAGTCTTAAATAAAAAACATGGTTTTCATCATTTTGTGTGATATCACTGAAATGGGGGGTTTTTTCATCGCTATTACGTCAGCCTGGAATGCCTTGCCAGACTCACTACATATTTTCTTATGTCTTGCAGAAATGTTGGGCGTAGTAAATACGGAATAGTTTTGCTTTTCTCTCTTTAAGTCTACACATGCATTTTGGTATATAACATTATGGAAATGAAACAACATTTTAAAAAAAAAATCTCTGCATTAAAAATTCCAGTTTTGTGTTATCAGTGTAATTCATGTAATGCTTAAATTGTCTTTGGAACTAGATATGAAAAGAATAAAAACCCAAGACACAATGACTACAAGCAGTTGAAGATGATTATTTACAAAAACTGAGGCTATCCACATTTGCTATTCTTACAGAGCCTGATTAGTAAATCTAATTTAGTAACTGGATGTCAGTACATCCGGATCCTGAAGGCCTGCACCAAATGCTCAGCTCACCCCCGGACTTCCTCCATGACCTATTGCAAGTCCCAGTTTTCCCCATGTCTGTAAAATGGGAGGATAATACTTCCTACCTGACAGGGGTGTTGTCAGGCTAAAATCCACAGAAGAGTATCAGACACTCAGATACTAGATGTAATAAGGGATAGATAAAGAGACAGGCTGAAAACAGTGAAGACCAGACAAATAAGTTGCTATGCTACAGTAAAGGCAATTCATTTAGGCATCGTTTAGTGGAAGCAGAGTTGAGTTACAAGTTACTGTTGACTGACAGATGCAAAAATGTGCTCCAAAAGCACTAAGCCAGATTTCAGAAAAACTATCAACCTTCAATTTAAAGAACACTCATATTTGCAGAGCTTTGTGTAATATAAACAATGAAACAATGAAGATAATACGTGAGTGATGTCTACGGCTGCTTGTGCTAGGACCGTCCTGTGACATCGTATTTTACATGTAACTATGAAAACTACAGCAACGTTCACCTTGTCATCTTCTCTCTTTCCCCCTCCTGTTTTCTAAGTACTTATGCTCCACAGAGCAAGTATGTCTGTAATATTTGCTGAACTCTCCCCGGTCATATACAGGCGTACTCCCTTTAGATTCTTCCAGTTGACTCAACTGAGCCTGGGCTGAGGTAGAATTCTCTTCAGCCCTCTGGGGAAAGTTCCCATTGACCATCTGATGATACTACTTCCACTGATCCGTATTAGAAGAAAACTTTCGTACTACAGTTTCATGCTTGCCTGAACAAAAAGCGGTCCCACGTACAGGCTCAGGATCATAAGAGTTTTGCAAACCACTTTGTACAAACACATATGTTTCTGAAGTCTTTCTCTAGGTACGAGACAGATGTTCTGCACTCTGTGCACTTATCTTCCACTATCCTCCATATGATCAAAGCTCTTTAAGGTGAAAGAAATCTTAAAAAAAAAAGGGGGTACAAAAGCATCCAGAGAAATGGAATTATTTTTTTAATTTTTTTTTTCTAGATTACATGCCACAGGCAGGTGCCCAGTACTCTGGTCAAGTGAGCAACTCCTTTTAAATGACTCTGTCAGATATAATCCTCTTGCTTAATTTTGTCCCTCACTGCAGCTCTCTCACATGGAATTGTACACACTACCAATGCCTGGGTGACTATACTCAAGTTTAAAAGCAAACAGAATGCAAAGACATTTTAATAGCATGTTTAAATGAGACCTAGATGCAGGTACATGCCCTGGCAGGTGACCAAAGATGTCACCTCGGGCTGCACAATTAGACCTTAATAATAACAGTATTAAGGTTCCATTACTTAACTTCTATTTTTTATGGGTTTTTTTCTTCTACACTTTATGTTGATGCACAGTGCAACAGGTAAATTGTTGGACCACACTAGTGAGAATGTTAGGAATAATTAGAATTCATTTATGCATAATTGGATAAAAGTTGTCAAATAGCCAAAGACCAATCCCAAACCTTAGGCACAGGATTCTAATTGCAGAAAATGTTGGCAGCACAAGGAAGAGTGGGAGTCGTAGGATGCTGTCCACAGTAAAAGTGGACACCTACATTTTGATTAGTAATCAATAAGACACTTTCAGAAATCCGTTACTCTTGACATTACCATGAAAGCTCGTCATCTAATTCACCACCTAAAACCACTCAGTCTCTACACATGGGGTGTATTCCCAGAGGGATCCATCCAGTAAGTTTGCTTACAACACAGTCCACAGATCAGGCTCTGACTAAAACGTGACTGGAAGGCAATAAGGCCTCCTATTACAATCCCAAAGGACAAATGTTCGAAACTGAGGTTGAATTCCTTTCTCAGATTCCTGTCTGAGAGTCACTTCCTGATTGCAGTATTTGTACATTTCTGTAGGGCCTCATGTTTCTTCATTCCTGTGGCAATGAACCTTTGCAGTACAAGCTTTCAGCAGTATACCAATATCCAGGTAGGTCAGCTGAACATGTTCAACTTTGACGAAAGGTCCATATTCCATTTGGTATGCTGTTCCATCACATTCTCCCGCTCATCACCACTCATGATTGAAAAATTTAGCAGAGACTTCCAGAAAACAAGCAAAAACTGGCAAAATAAATCATCAAAATTTTTTACCTTGTTCCCTTTTTGCCAGCTCCTAGACATTTGAAAATCCAATACTAACAAAGATAAAGAATAGCAAATTCCACTTAAGATACACAGCATAAAATCTGTACAATAAACTTGCAGAGAACTGAGCTGTCTCTTTCACTTGCCTTTTGCCTGTATTGCTCTGATTTTGAGAGGAGCCAACATAGAGTATTATTCCCACCTTCATTAACATTCATGTAAAAAACGTGAAAGCGAGATTTTAGTGTTCAAGCAAATATTTTGTAGCTGGCATTTTACTACTACTGCGTTGTGCTCGTGGGAAAGTTTGTGAGATTGCAAAATTTGCATCATTGTATTTACCGAACTTTGTACTAATTACTGAAATTCAGTAGCTTTTGAGAACTTACAGTAACATATAGGAGTTTCTAAGAAAGAAAAGTTTCGGTGAGTTAGTTGCTGACAACAGTTGTGGCTGTCTGTTCAGGACTAGAAAACATTCTTTTGTAAATAAACCTCTCATATCTAAAATCCGCAATGTCAGTATGTCACTGAATTCTGCTGTTACCTGGACTGTGGACAAGTCTAGTCCATGGAATAGGTATCAAAATAAAAGATCTGGTGCCAGAACTTTTGGCAAAAGGTACAGAAATCTTTCTTTTCTTTTCTGGACTTCTAATGCATGCTTTGTAAAATAAAAACTGGAATATACACTAGCAGCCTGTTAGATCACTAACAAAAATTTTCTAAATGAAATGATGACACATAACAAAGACACAGAATTATTTTCAATGCTTAGAAGTGAGCTGCATTTCCCTTACCATCTGGATTAGTCTTTAAAAGATGCCTATTCATGTTGGAGTCACCTATCCTCATATAAGAGCATTTTATGGAATGAGCAAGTCTTTTCTGATCAATCCTTGTCTTTCACAGAGTTGCCAGTCGAAGTGTCAGAAATCTGTTGTGTGTGTTTGTTCAAGGAAAAGTGTGTTTCTTTGCCCTTCCCAGCTTTGTTCGGATAGCTGGAGAACCCTACCATCCACTGCAGAGCATAGAGTTACCAGTGGGAAGTCTCCCCTTATCCTTTTGACGAAAGGTTGTTTAAGAGCAGCACCAGACATGAACCAGAGACACGCTGTAAGTTACAAAAGCAAAGCATTTGGGGGTAAGTATAACACTTGGAGAGACTGAACAATAACAAAAGTAAAAGTGAACCATGTTGTTATGTAATAAAGCTTAGCACTTTTCATGAGTTAAGGATTACTATTTGCACATTAAAAATAGAGAAGACCACAGAGACCACTAAAGCTGGGATTAGAATGCGTAAAGCCCTGAATCCCAGATCTCGCCTTCAACCACTAAACCACATCTTCTATAGTTAGACCTTTTTTTAAGTCATGGAGCTGCTTATTACTCAACATTCTGCAAGCACTTAAGCACCCTGCTGAATCAAGGCCCACCTCCCGGAGACCAAAGCCCACAGCTCTTACTCAGGCATTTATCCTTTGTAATCATGTAACTGGAATCTGTCTACAGTAAAAACACACCCTTTTTCTGCACTGGAAAAATAAAGTCATTCGACCCTCCAGAGTTCATAGCCATGATTTGTAGTGTATCACTCCAGTTTTAAGCCGAAATAACTCCATTGCACTCAGAATGACTGCACTTTTTAAAAGCCGGAGTAATGTAACAGGCAATTGGGCCCAAAGTCCCTATGAGTCTTGATGAGAATATCATGCTCTCTCATCATAATCAGCTGTGTTTAGTCTTGCTCCCACCACCCTGCTGCTAACTGAGGTCTATATTGATACATTTAAGAGGCACAAACAGTATCACTGAGAACCTGGCCATGCAGTTCTTTTCCATTTGATTGTATTTGATTTGCAAGAAATAATATATTAACTTGCATTAAATAATTATCCACAAGCTGGAACCTGGTCCTGAGACTCTGACATATGAGTTTCTAGTCATGCTTAGCTGGCTATAATTTTTCATCTGGAGGGTATCTTCACTACGCAAGCTAGATGAACAGGTTATTTTATGTTAGATCTCCAATGAATATCCATCATTGGCTTTAAAGAAAGAAATAAAGAAAATGTATTGGCTCGTGTAGACTATGTGTTTCATATCTCCATTTACTCAAGAGCCATTTGAAGTTCTCTTTGTGTCTGCTCAGATAAATGGCCAGCTGGCTCCTATGCATAATGTATGCATTGTGGCAGGAGCGGGGGTATTTGGTAACCACATGTGTGATGACTTGTGTGAGATCCAGTCACCTGTGTGTTCATGCTGCTTTAGTTTGTTAGCTCTCTGCATCTCTTGCATATTGTCCACAGTACATAGCACACTGAGAAGGCCAGCGTGGTTGAAAGGAGAGTTTTGACCTCTTCTGTCTGCTTGCTGGTGCAGTGCAGTGCAAGATTAAACCCTGTGTTATCCCAGGTCCTCTTAGACTGGGCAAGAGACAGACTTCATTTAATATGGAGGGCTGCAGAGACAGCATTTTCCCATACTATCATTTAATTTGTTCAACATATTAAGTCACTATTTGGGGCCACACAGTGGTTACCAGTTAAATCTTGCATCATAGGTAGAATTGCAGTGAAGATTTTAATACAAAGTATCATGGAAGACTTGTCTACATTAAAGACCTTCCAGTTAATTACCCTCTTACTTGCACTCTAAGGTGCTATTCTGCCGTCTCCCTGTTAACACATTTCAGCTGAAATCCACTGGCAAGCTCAAAATATATGCTTCTGAGGAATTGTGTAGAAGACTGTAGGATTTTTAATGAAGAGATATAAAGCTCTGGATAGGATCGATGTAGGCGAAGAGAGCCACCACGGTAGTATACTCTGGCTTTTCCCAGATTTGAGGAAGCCTCTCTGTGCTCGGCATCTTTGGCTCAAGATGTTGAAGGAAAGGTACTTAAGAGATCCCAGAGGTGGGCAGAGTTGATAGGAGACATCTGCTTTGCTCCGAGTCAATTGCAGATACACAGTTCTCTAATGTGTGGAAACTTGTCCACTGGTCTTTCATTTGGCCTCCCATCCCCTAAATCTGTTCCTGCTCTCAGTTGTGTTTGCTGACATAATCATCATGTTTCACACCATACCTTACCACGCAAACTCCACAGAGGAGGAAATGGGAAGTAAATAAAATGGAAATGTTTCCACTAAGTCTAGCTCCTTGTCTACAGGATCCCTGCCTGAAGCTACTGCCACTGCAGCCACTATGGCAAGCAGGTGAGCGTGTTAGCATGGCATTGCTCCAGGTGCAGGAAGCTGCCCTTTTCCTTTTCCTTTTCCTTTTCCTTTTCCTTTTCCTTTTCCTTTTCCTTTTCCTTTTCCTTTTCCTTTTCCTTTTCCTTTCCCTTTCCCTTTCCCTTTCCCTTTTCCCTTTCCCTTTCCCTTTTCCCTTTCCCTTTCCTTTTCCCTTTCCTGCCCCTGCCCCTGCCCCTGCCCCTGCCCTCCCTCCCACTTGGGCAAACACCATTCCTCCATCAAACCACCATGCATGGCATTGGGGGTGGCAGTATCAGCACTGATTTGCACTTACCACTGCCTGTCTGGGGCAAATGGAATCAGAGATAAATAAGCTAGAAGTCTAAAAGTCTGGATGGGCTGCTGTCCCATTTTTCACTGAATGCTGAGCTCGCAGAAGAGCCACCATTAACTTTGGTGCACCCACTGGACAGAGGTCTTGTGTATCCTTGGGCCAAGTAAGTTCTCTTGAGTGTCGAATCAGATCCAGGAAGAGGACATCTGAGTTTGTCATCTGCCTCACAAAATAAAATGTGGCAGCAGCTGAACTCTTGAAAGATTATAAACAGGGTGTCATATCCTTTTCTAAATACACAATACATGGCAGATCTCCCCCAGCACCACCCCCGCCCACACAGACATACACACACTTGATCCGTGAGCAGTTTTGAAAATTTGGGCGGTAGAAACGTTTGTCACGCCCACAAGCTATAACTGAAAGAGGGGAATGGGAGAAAAGCCATCCATTTTGGCTTCATGCTAAATTATCAGCTTCTTGGCTTCACGCCAGCTCAGCCAGCTTATAATAATAACTGGCTCTGGGCCAAGGCTTTTTAGAGTGAGAGAGAGAGAGAGCACACTGCTTTCTCTTTCTTCAAAAATATTTGTTAATAATCTCTATATTACTCATAATCTGTGTAGCTTAATTAAATAAAAATGTCCATTTTAACTTCCCTGCTAAGGGAAAACTGGAGGTGAGACCAAATTTTTGGGAGTCCAGAATCAGTCTGGATATCAACCATGAGGCATCACAGAGACTGTTTGTAGTTGGCTTTCTGGTTAGGGCCCCTGCTGCCCCGAGACCTGAACACAAACACTCACATTTTGATCGTGGATGGCATGAAAACAAAAAAAAAGGATGAAAACCTCCTGTTATATTGAACCATGTCTTGAACCTTGACCTGTTATCCCTGAAGACAGACCACAGTGTCTCTACATGGTATGATAAACTATAAGAGGACTGCCTTTATCTGAAAGACAGACTTATGATGATGCCTGACACGGTATCTTTCTAATTTTAGAGTGAATCCAGTCAAACTACATTCTTAATGGCAAGGGCTGAAGGAGAAGCAAAATTCCTGTGATTCATATGAGTGCATAGGAACTGTCAGGTCTCACTTACTTAAATTCCATTTCCTCTGGTGTCTTTGTTGGTCTTATTATTAAAACCCCTAGAGATCACCTGCTGTGATTGTATAAAAAGCCCTCATGCATCTGAGGTGCAACCACAAATAATAACAGTAAGCATAAGCAAAGCAGAAATCATATTTCATGCCTTTTGAACGTAACATACAGCAAAAAGGAAAAGAAAATATACTAAAGAGGTTTCCATTAAGTTGCAGGAAGAACTCCCAATGTTAATGTAATGATAGATGAGCTTACTGGATATTTTTATTAATGTCTTACAACTTGTTCCTTTTTCAGATTAGCTAATATTTTATCTTCTTCCTGCAGTGCAAACGATGGTCCTAAAAATTGTCTGTATACAAAAGTCCCTCTCCTGGGTTTTTATGGTTACCCATTGTTATAATTTGTATTAGATATTAAATCTATTACTGCCCTGTGCTGACCTGCAGTAAACCTATCAAGAAGTGTGTTAAGCGTACATCAAGAGGAAGGTGAAGATCAGTTCATGCTGGCCATGTCCCCAAATGCCTGAATGTTGAATCTTGTTACCATTGACCTTCTTTAAGCCTTTTTGTAGCCAAAAGCTGCATAACTGGGCTGTAAACTCTTCAAGAACAATTTTTATCTTGAAATTTCCAGCACCTCTTGTTTGCTTTCTTCTTTTACAGTATTTTTAGTCCTTCTACTTTGGGGGCTGTCACTAAGGGGATGATGATATCACAGGAGGCATTCAGCACTTCACAAGATTAGGTCTCTGGTCCTTGCCAAAAATTGGAAGGAGTTGAAGACTGAGAAAAAGGTAATAAAACTTCCTGCTCTGAAATTGGGCAGATACAAAGCAAGCTGAGCTGCAGCTGCCATAACACCTTCCTTTATTGTCATTTCATTCTCCTTATTTATCACTTAAATTTTTTGGATCCTATCAGACACCACGAATGTCAAGATCACTGGGGTGCAGACTATTGTCTTTGTTATTTGTACAGAGCCTTGCAGAATCAAGTTCTAATTCCTGATTAGCCTGAACAAACCAATGCACTATAATAAATAAGATCTATAATAACAGCGTAGGAGCGTGAATTGTTTTCAACTTCAGAAATATTCATGTCTCATTATTAGTCAAATTTATACAAGGTTCTTGTTTTAACTGAAGAAGATAATCCACTTCCAGTGGACTAATTGCTCAAGAGTGTTTGCATTCTTCAGGTGTAAGGATACAGAAGCATGATGATGACAAATTTAAGTCTGTGCAGTTTCTGTAGAAATCTCAGTATTTTCATCTTTTCTATTAATACTTCAGCTGAAAGTTAGGCCCTGAGTCACAGAGGATGTATACTAAGAAGTTTCACTCCCAGGTGAAACTGGATGCTTCGCCCTGGTGGAAACCTCTCTGTTTTATAGACTGCAGGACAGATTGTGACTAACTGTCCAAAAGCTGGAGGGTTTATAGGTTCAAATGTCAGAAGCACTTTAGGAACGGGACTGCCACTTTATAATGCAGTTGATTAGCAGCGTCAGAGCGCAGATGTGCTCCAGTATTCTCCAGTAAAGGAGCACCCGAGGTGGGAAGGTAGATCCTGGGTGCCAGGACCTCCAAGGCGTAAAGTGCAAGGGCTGCTTTACAGCAGAGTGCCCTGGGTTGGCAAAAGCCTTGTGCAGGGAAGACTCAGAAAGGCTTGAGATGCTCCTTGGGATGCTTGTGGGGGACAGCGACCGCATCCTGGCCTCCTGGCACAGCTCCCGCTGTGGCGTAAGTTGAGAGAACCAGTTCTGAGAGGGAAGTGAGTGCACAGGGCTCTCCATGCAGAAACTGCAATTCCAGTGGTGGCTTGTGCTCATTATATAGTGTGAGATCACAAATAGAAGTTTTCACACTTGCCCATCTGCCACCAACTGACTCTAAAGAGCTGGTGAATCATACACTTAAAAGAGGGTGAATTTTTCCCCGCTGCCATTGGAATGTGTTTTGAAATTAAATATGCACAGTACAAAAGCTGAATAACAAGGTTGTGCTGATCACACCAGACA
Source organism: Chionis minor (assembly GCA_013398295.1). Taxonomy (NCBI): domain Eukaryota; kingdom Metazoa; phylum Chordata; class Aves; order Charadriiformes; family Chionidae; genus Chionis; species Chionis minor. Next base: position 96,054 of record VZSF01003480.1, on the reverse strand, counting down.
CTGTGTATAATGCTACAGACATGAGGGTCAGGGGTCTAGGCCAAGACCATGGCCCTTAGTCACAGCATCAATGAAAGCTGATTCTTCCTTCCCCTTGGTGTCCCTTTCCATGTCTGAAGAGACTATTGAAAGAAAGATTTCTTTGAGAGGAGCCAAGGGAAAGAAGAAGGGGAGGGGGAGAGGGTTAAATAAAATAAATATGATGAAAAAATATTATTTTTGTGCTTGCATATGGTACTTTTTTTTTTCTCTCTCTCTCTATATGCATACATTTTCCATTTGCTATTTGTAATTATGGCTTTGGCTTTACAATGTATTCACCAGTGACACTGTGATCCTTTTGTTCTGCTGCATATTAAAATGGTTCAGAAGATAGATTCAAAAGGTCTCAGGTTTCCAAGAAGGAACATAATAGGGGTAATGCATGGCAAGAACAGTTTCTGCTTTCCGCAAAACAGGAATAAATAAGGGAGCTATTGCATTACACTTTGTGTACAGTACTGTACTCTCTGTCAAAGTGTTAGACAGATTCTTATCCATTGCAAATACTAGTTCTTAACCTGATTTACGTCTTGAAATCATTTTTAAGATTCCCTGTGCTTACAATGGAAACCAGGAAGGATTTATAGAAGCATTATAAGCACATTCTTTTTGTGAAGAGCAATGTTAATATGATCATTTTGGTCATTCAAAAAAAAAAAAAAAGAAAAAAAGATGAAGGAATGTTTTTGTTTTTCATTCCCACTTTAAAAGCAAGTTTTCTTTGGGTGTGACTAATCTACATGAAGTATAACTGTATCCATTACCCATTGTAGGTTTGTGCAATATGTGACAGCTGTTTGACCCTGTCACTAAAGTCCCTCTTGCCATGGAAAAGAGACAGGAGTATGCTGCAGTGAAGATAAAACAGCCTTTATATTCAGACTGTTGGACAGAATCAGACTCCTTGGTTCTCTGGTTGCCAGAGAGGCTGCGTATCCTATGCATCTGTATGTCATTGCAAAAATCTTTCCAACCCCTGACCTGTATAGCCCAGTCGTGGAAGGAACCAAGTATACTACAGATGTCAGATCTCAGCTGCCCCAGGACTCAACTTTGCCTCTGCTATGCTACCTGATTCTCTGGAAACGTGACTCCAGCATCCAGGCTTAAGGCAAGATTCATCCACATTGCAAATTAAGAGGCAGCTATGAACACAGCTGCATTGCACAGGCTCTGCGATGTGAGTAATATTCGTTATCCCCGTGATGTGTTCTTGTCTACCTCAGCCAGCCTTGTGCAGGAGTGGGAGAATAGTCAGTTGTTCATCCAAAATCAGTGTTTGACTGTTGCTTTTACAGTCTTTTCACATGAGCACGTGACTAAACAATGCAGTGGCTGTATGAGGATACCTCCGCTTGCCTTCATGCTACTAGGTCCAGAACTGGAGGTGGTACTGCTAAAACAGGGGGACATTGAAGCCAATTTGCTTCATTAAGAAATATAAGCTGATGAGCCAGTAGGGGCTACCCTACCTGCAGAACCTTGTATGTTTGTACAGGACTGGGTTTAAAATATACCAACTTAGTCCATGCTAGCTGAGCTGCCTGTAAGTGCCTCTGAACTGCGCTGTGAAGACATGACTTTAGGACTGTTGGTCCCAAGTTTCTCATCCATAAAACAGATACAGTTTGTCCTAACTACCATTTCTTGTTGGCCTAATCTTATTAAAACCAGTGACAGCATTTGATTAAGGGTTCCATGTGAGTCATTATTTCAGGAAATAATGAATATTCTGTCAGTTATTTGTTCCTCCTTACCATGCAAAAGCAAGTGATTCGTCCCACCCCTTCGTTTTCCAGACCCTACAAATCTGGAAGTGATGAAATCAAACAAAAACCATTGAAAGTATCCAACAGAGGATGAGGAAAAGATGGGCTTAGCTGGCAAATGGGGATGTGCTGCTCTTAAACATTGCAGATTCCAAAATATTTAAGCACACGCCACATTTTAACAACATGTGTATCCTTGCTGACTTCAGTAAGAGACCTTTAACTTATTTGTCTTCTTTGGGGAGTCTGAAGATCAGGACCACATTTACCATGTGGCATTCATGTTTAGGACAATGAAAAACAAGTAAAAAATATGTTTACTTAATTCCTCTTCTTGGTGTCTTTCTGGAATATAGCTGCTATGGATGTTTATGTGAAATTAATGTTGGCTATACACCACTGACATTATGGTTAAATAATTAGTGTTGTCTCAGTTGCTAGTAACTTGCTGTTATTCACTCTCATTGTGAGTTTATTTCCTCCCCAAGGAAATTTAGACACATCTCTGAAACAGGAATGACTTAAGTAATTTTTTAAAGCATTATTTCTGGAAGTCTCACTTGTGCCTTTTTCTGCTGATAGTACAGCTAACTAGGAGGAAAAGTACTTACCCAGTCTTCAGAGCTGTGAAGGATAAAAGCCAGCTAACCAAACAATCTTCCTAATTTGCCCCACCTCAGCCTCCTCTCTTCCTTACACATTCAGCTTCTTTTATCTTTTTCTCTATCATCCTTGCTTATACTTGTCCCTGAAACTCTTGAGCAGGAAAGACAAATTGATATTAACCCTTCACCATTAAGGCAAAAGTGGTATCTTTGATGTGCTTATATGCTTAGGCTCAGGCAACCTACACATAGCCTGCAGAACGTGTAATTAGATGACTTCAGTCTTTCCAAAGAAGCTCTTTCCTTCTGTCTTTTATAAATCAGCAGTGCTTTTCATATATTTGTATTCTTCAAGGATGTGTTTGAGGGAGGAGAAATTGGATATGGTGCTTTTGCGAGGATATTGCTCAAAACTCTTTTAGCTACGAGGTTCTGCCTTGCAGAAAAGTAGGAGAGAATGATCAGCTTATCGGTGGTATTTTACCCCACTGAGACCCACTTTTATTTCAGTTCTGCTCATCTCTTGCTTGGAATAGGGAGTCTGGAGAGGCTGTTGCCACGCACTGATACTCAGCAGCATCTCACCTCAGTGACTCCTGCAGGAATTCTATGGGAAGTGGGAAGCACTGCCTTTATGGTTTCTCACCTGTAAAAAAATTAGCTCCTCCTCCAACCCCTGGAGTCCCCAGAGGCTCTGCTGCTCAAAACATAGCTGTTAACTGACAGAGGTGGAGGTATGATACTTGAGCACAACACATGGCCCTTTGAGAACTTGTGCCGTGGCTTGCTCTGTTCATACACCAAGGTCTATGTTCATTCTGCTCATACCCTTAAGAAAGTAGCACTAAGCCTGAAGAAATGCAATGCTGTTAGGCAGGATATACTGAACAGAGCTCATCGTTTTGCTAACACAACTACCTTATATCCCAAAATACGGTCAGAATAAGTGCATCTCTGCACTTTTACCATTTGTAAGTTTGCTGGTGGGCAAACGCTCGTTTTCCTTACTCTCTAGAAAATACTTTATTTTCTGGTCTTTTGTATGCTTGTATGGTTCAGCAATATCACTACAAGTCACACAACTCTTACCTACGAATACAACTTCCTCGAACGCTTTGCTGTCATCAACCTATTTAGGACATTTCTTTGAGTAGTTTTTTGAATTCTCTGGAAGAATTTCACATTTGAAATAGTTTTCCACACTGGTGCACCAATAGCTTTTAATTTGAGTGGATATACACCCTCAGGTGTTGAGCAATCTTTGCTGTAAACCACAGTTGAAACAGTTACAAGAACAGATAGGTGAGAATAAGGAGTACTATAAAGACCTTTAAAGGTCTTTAAAAGAGTGCTCAAATGAGGCATTTCATTTCATCCATGAGGCATTTCCCTACGTGGAAGTTATTACCTTGGGAAAGTATCGCCCCAAGTACAAGAGATGGAAACTTCTGTGTTTTCTGATCCTCTCTTGCTATGTAGATCTTTCCATTTATGGAGACAAATGAGGTCCACAGTCATTTGAGACAAGCACTTAGGGGTCTCCAGGAGGCCTTTAAAAAGAAGTCAGAGAAATGACAAACTGAGGAACAAAATTCAAGCTTATTTAGCACTTTAACTGTTGGGGACATGAATAACAACAATCTACTGCAGCAAAGTGGAATTCATGTTTTTCAGTGGAACAGAGCGAGAGGTGGAAGTGGTTCTCGCACTGTTAATGGAAGAGTGCGGAGTTGTGAAAGGGGAGGGAAGCTCAGAAATGCAACAATGCAACATACAGAAGAACATACAAAGCTGCAATAAAAGAGCTGCCCCCATTTGACCTGCTAGCAGTTTGAAGCTGATCATCCTAGTTTGTATGGAGTTTGGAAATATTAAGCACTAGACAAACGTAAAATAGTCTTACAATCATGTATGCTGACTAGAGAAACTCTTATGAAGAGTTTCTCATTTCTGATATTTGGAGAGGCTAGTGATAGAAATGACTGTGAGATGAGTAATAAGTAAAAATATGCACTCAGACTGATTCAAACCAATATGAATTATGCCTGAGTCAATAATGAGTGTAGGATTAGGCATACTGGACTTGATTTTCCTCTCACTTACAACACTGAAAATTAAAATTAATTCAATAGACTACATACCCCTAGTAAAAGTGGCAGCACCTACTTTCAGTCTGTAAAATCCATATTAAGGAAGAAGCTGTGTTTTGTAGTTGGGTTCAAAACACTGGGTTCAAATCCCAACTTTTGTCTCAAGCCATTAATCTCTGTGCCCTGTCACAATCCTTTTAATTTATATGCACAATCTGTTCAGATCAAAAGGACTCCAAGATAGGGACTTTCACTGATTAAAATCTGCTCAGATAGTGCCCAGCACATCTGCACTGGGAGGTACAAATGTGGAACATGCATGTTACAGTGGGAATGAATCCAAGGTCTTGAGGAAGACAGGTGAATGAGCATGAGTGGTCGATAAATGTATCACCTGGTTCAGTGCTTCTTGAGTGAAACATATATATAACTTTGGCTTCTTATCATCTTTTGGACCTATCATCCTATTATTTACTTTTGCTTTTGTTATTTCACTGCAAATAAAGAGATCTTTGTTTCCCTATTATCTCTGACACTACATGGTACTGCAACTGAAAGAATCATAAAGCGATAAGCTACAGTGGCACATTACCAGCCACTGCTGGCACAGGCTAAAAAGGAGGAAAATTGAAATTTTCTTTGTTTCCATTTAAAAAAAAATCCTCAAAAACTTACATCATGACTTTTAAAGACATTTTAATTTTTTTAATTTCACTTAATTTAGTTGAATATATGCTGTTTGCTACAGAAAAGCAATTCCTTTTCATGTATTTTTAATGTCCCCGTCCCCCCCCCCGTTATATTATCTCTTTCAGTTTTGTAGAACAATTACAAATTCTAAAGTGTTTAAAAACAATCAAGCCTTGATGTATAAGTTTGATGAATTCCCATGATAAGGTTGCTTACCCCCAAACCCCTCTTTTCCTTGTTATGATATTTTAAAATGAAATTTTAAACAAGTATCTTCCTGTCCTTTCTGGTCATCAACCTCAGAAAGAAACTCAGCAACAGTCTCAAATTCTATGCATGAAAACAAAGGGAGAAGAGGGGTTAATGGATAGTGTGCTAAGCCCGGGTCACCATTCAGTTCCTCCCTAAGCTGCACTCTTCCTGTGTGACCTTGGACCTTATCCCACTTCTTGTTACTCTGTAAAGCAGAGGTAGAAATACTTGATGTTGCACAGAGGTATTGTGAGAGAGATAAACATCAAAGTCTGGGAGGTGCTCAAACACTACAGAGATAGAGACAAGATAAGTACTGTACATAGAAAAAACTCCATTATATGACTGAAAACCCCAAACAACAGGGCTTTAATCTTTAGACTTACAGTTTAAATAAAGACTTGTCATAACCCATTGTGTAGTTTTCATGAATGTTTATTTCAATAATCCTGTTGCAGTGACCATCTGGAATCATTCAGTCGTACAGTACTACTCCGGGCACTAATTAATTTCTGAGAAATTTCTGAGTCCTGAGAACAAGGGCCTGAGCCTTAACAAAATCTGATCAATGTAAGAAATGAAGGATCATGTGAGCTCGGCTAATACCAAGCTCAGCCAGGAGCTGGCTCAGTATCAACTTGCCATGGCTTAAGAAGTTACTGAGCACCCACTAGGCTCTGGGACCTCTGTCTATACATGCATTTTACCCACTGACCCACCTCAGCTGACTTTCAGTGCAGGCCAAGGGCATGCACACACTGATGAATGTTAAGTATTGAATATGGAAAGATCCCAATGATTAAACCTGTACCATTTTGGGCATACAAAAGCTTTTTAGTTCCACCCCACAACAGCTGCTAATCAAGAGTTACTCAGCAATTCTCACTGTTTTCCTGCTGCTGGAAAACAGGCTTGTTCATTCTCCTTTTCTCTGACTCACCCTCACCTCCAGAAGTTCAGAAGGGTAGGGAAGGATCAGGGTCCTTAGGCCATCAGGTCACGGATCCACCGTGTTAAGCTGGGATCAAGCCTTCAGATTCCTCAAAGCCTTTCTGTAGGATGCAAGACCTCTGTCTCAGGATAGAAAGTCTGATGGTGAACAGCCTTTTGGTTGTGAAGACTATGGTGCCATATGAAAGTCACAATAGCAAGAAGGGATGGTAGAGAGTGAATACATGCTATAGTAGCATTCTTTGCTTCAGATACAGCCCAGTTTAATGAGGAATTCAGAGGGGTTTCATGACACCAAATGGCAATAAAGACCATTAATATATTTGCACATAGACAGTGAAAAACATTTACAGAATAGTAAAACAGATGTAAATAGTCATCATTTGAGCTAAAATGGCTGATCATAGTTGCATTCTCCTGAACTGAAAAAAAAAGAAAAAAAAAAAAAAAAATCAGTGTGACTTTAAAATGACAAAGACATTAGCCCATTTCTGCTCTGATGAAACATGGAAGAACAAATCTGATTGGAGGCTGGTCAGTTTGTGCCTGATGCCTAATGGAGAGCTTATTTTTTACCACAGTCCCTAGGGCACTGCTTTATCTTCAAAGCTTGAGCCAAGAAAATTCACATCTTCAAGTTGTCTGCAGGCTGTTTTTCTTTCTTTCTTTTTTTTTTTCCCTCCCCTCTCTCTCCCTCTCCAGATCTCCATCCTGGCTCAGTTAACAAACCTATTAATCCCTAGTCAAGTGCATACATGCAAAACTCTGATGAAAAAAAGCAAACATGGAAGAAAAGGAACAGAGCTCTACAGATCAACACCAGCGCTACTATTTTCCTTCTGGTTTCATCTCTGTGTTCAGCAAATTTTATGCATGCATATATTTCCCAACATTGTGGCGATGTGTAGCTTTGATACGTCTACTTCACTGTAAACTCAGGCCAATAGCTATCTCACGTAAGTGGCCACTACTTTGTTGAAGAGATAGCATCAAAAGATAGGGCTGTTTCAGGAGCGGATTTTCAAGATTCCAGTGGTGTGCTATTAACAGAAATTCTGTTATGAGCCAGTAGGTTTGGGGCAGTTAATTCCTATTTGTGTTTTTGAAAGATTTATTTTAACTGGTTATCAGCATTTCAGTAATGTAATGGGGAAGGAAATGGATACCAGAAATATCTTTTGAAAAGTACCTCTGCAACTCTCTACCTATAAATTAAGCAACTAAATATATAAGATCTATGGTTAGACACCTACAGACTCAATTGAATAAACAACAGTTTAATAGAGTGAATTAAATCTATACAACAGTGGAACTTATACCAGCATGTGAGACTGAAGATACCCATCAGTATATTCTATTGCTTGAATGTCCTAGTGTTTTGAAAATTTAACCCACTGTATGTTTATGGCTATTTATCCCTTCCCTTCCTCCCACCCACCTCCCAATTATTTCATTTCTCTGGAATGTGACTTAGCATGGAATATTGAATCTCTTCCTTTCAGGGCATGCACAGTGTTTACCTGTAGCTCGTATGCCACTGTATCTTAATGGGATCTTGAAGGAGGGTTCAAGGTTATTTAGTTTCCATGCTTAATTCATTCTTAAGAGGTTTAAATAGAGACTGACAGCATGCTAATGTTTGATAATTATTACCGTCAGCTAAGGGGAGAATCACTGATCACCTAATACTTCTGTTAGTTTTAGAAACAGATCCCGTGACTGAAAAGTCAAAGTCATTAATCAGCCCATAGTATGATCTACATAAAACAAACTACATCCTCCCAGCACATAAAGCATGTTGTCTCCTGTTCATGCATGTCATCTTTCAATTTACATTTTATGCAGATTTGCCTAGCTCTATGATCTCCGACCAGTTTGCTGGCTTACAAGGATGTTTTAAACACTTCCAGCCCCTTTTCAGGTTTCACCATTTTCATCTGCAGTTGAAAATGCTGCTGGCTGAAGCTGCAACAAGGAGGTGGCATCTACTGAGCAGGGGGGAAATCCCTGTCTATGTGATACAAAGAACAGCCATTTGCTAGGAGAAATTCTTTTCAGGAATGGCTGTTAATGAGAACCAATATACTAGCACTACTGTTTATATCATTTTATATTGTTTATATTACTTTTTGTACTGTTTATATCACTTTTTGTACTGTTTATATCAATTGAGTATATATAAACAATAAATAACAGAATTATTATTAGTTGTCTCAGTCATGCCTGCAATTTTTTTCATATGTGAACTGTGTAATTCCAGAGCCAAAATAGAGTCTCTGTCCTAAAGTGCTTGTAACTGAACGCAGCATTGGGTATCCAGATAGGTCAATAAAATAGGTAACACAGAGGAATATATTTCAAAACATACCTATGGTGGGCTGTATTATTAGTATCATTTAACAAAAAACAAACTGAGACACAAGTGATCATAAAATGATTTTTTTTCACAGGTTCCCATTAATCTGGAGTCTGGAATTATGCCATCTTCTTATATCTGACCGATTACTGTCTCAGTGCTATATCTTCTCTATCACTTCAGCCAGCAGCCTGTGTTCCTGGTGCTTAAGGTCTTGAGATTACTCTCAAGTGACAAATGATGATGTATGTACACACAGTTCAGTACTTCTCCCTTTGACTTTAACTGGACTGGGAGATGCTATTGCCCCTGGAAATCAAGCTCTTTGTTTTTTAGCTTCGGCAATAGAGAGTCATCCTGCTTTAATACGAGTTTTTAACATTTGGTTTGGAAGTATTTTCTGAGTTTCACAAGTCTACAGAAAAGACAAGTCTCTTGACGTGCACCTTGTGCTTTAATCACAAGAACATCCTTAATTAGAGGCAAATTCTGACACTAAGTCAATTAGATCACTTGTGGAATAAGGTAGTCCTCAGTGAGAGTGACAGTAGCAAAATCTGGTCCTTGATAAATGAAAGGCAATGCTGAGTACCTTGCTAGGACTTTGATGAGAATGCACAGTAACTCCCTCGTCTAAAAGTCTGAAGTTTTCCTGCCTTCCCTTATGAAAGTAAAGATTTCTAAATATGTTGTATTGCTATTACTTATTCAAAAATGCAGTAAATTATTTGTTTTCTTTTTAGTCTTACTTGAGCTGAAAAAGTATTCATATTTCTGATATTAATTGGTTGAGATTTTCAAAGCTGCAGAAGTACTGGAGGAGTGGAATTAAAAATCTTATCTTCCATTCATTCACTTGCATGTCACTCACCATTGCTGCAGTTCTCCCAAGAGTTCCTTTTCCTACCTATAGGTTTGAATTATGTCACCTTCTGTGTTATAACACCATGTCTTTCTGCAAGAGATGAGTGCTGTTCATTTCTCATCTTTATTGTGTTTTGTGTGTTTATTTGTTTCCCAAAATACCCCTTACCATATTTCTTTTTACCTTTGGAGCAAACTTGTGATAATAGGGCTGATTCTTTTGTCAGCACACACGATTTACTAGATCACTATGCATCTCAAATATTGCTGAGAGGTTATAGAATTTCTACAAGGCATAGTGGAAGGTTGTATATTTTCAGTGGTTTTAACTTTTTAGAACCAGTACATTGATTCAGAGTGAAAATAGGGTAAATACTTTTAAGAAAAGGAAATACTTCCATTTATCAATGACAAATTTCAAAATTCAACATTTCAACTTGTTCAGATCTATGGTTAATGTTATGCATCCCTTCTGCTGAAGCAGTCACTGCAGATAACTCAGAAGCTCATCACTCTCCAGCTGCAAGCTGACAATTTATTCAGTTTAAGATTGTATGTCACCAATGAAGGTTCTGATCACTTGTAAAAGGTAGCACTCTAACCTTAGTAATTGCATAAACTCTGGATGGGTCTTCTGGCCACAAGACATTTTCTTACAAGCAGTAAAAGTTCCCAAGACTGCACAAAAAAGAAGAGATCAGTGGAGATACTGCAGTGATTGTTCATACACTGGGAAGAAATGCTTCCTCTGGAGTGGAAAGAAGGCATAAGGGGCCAAAATTGTAATGAAGACATGGAGTTATAACAGGAATAAATTTAGCTGCATGAGTTTAGATGAGCAGCCTGGACAAAATGGTACGTGACAGCTCTTTGGAGACAGGTTTTCCTCTGAGTCTGTACTGCCACTTTAGCACTACATGTTTTTCTTAGCCCTAATCATATGCAGTGCAAGAAAGAAAAGAAACTCAGCTGCTTCTAAGTGCTGAAAAAGACAGTAGCTTTAGAGATTCAGATGAATGGGTAAATGGTTGGATGGACAGAGACTAGAACCCCAACAAATAAACTCCTCACAATTTGGGCTGGCCAATTTTCTGATCCTTTTTCTCAATGGATTAAAGACAAGCACATGGCTGTAACACCTGGGAAAAGTCAGGCTCAATATCATGGTGTTCTGACATTGACCAAATCCCTTATCCAAGACAGTCGAGATTCTTTACCTTTTGAAAAAGAAAGACATAGTAAAGAGAAGTTTCTCCTTTTTCCACTATGTCAAGACTCCAAACTAAAGTGAACGACAGATCATCTTAGTTAACCAACATATTGTGCTATTGTCATTCTAAAAATATTTTATGAAGGGTTAGGGAAATCATGTAGACTGAAGAAAATAAAAATAACAACTGTTTTCAAATATAGAAAGATTGTTGTTTACGACAATTATCATTGAAAGACCTAATTACTTTACTCTATTAGAATTCTGGATTGACAGTAAAATAAAATTAAAATATCTTCCAAAATGATATTTAAAAAAAAGTCTCTAATCATACAACCAACGACAGAACAACAGTCATTACATATAAGAAATTTATTGCAATAATGAGTATGTCATCAGAGGCTTCCTTTTCGCAAGCAACTTTCTGCTAGCATTTTTACAATGCGTTTCAATTTTAAGCAACAAAAGTTGTACCTCTGGATATTCTTTCAGCAATCAAAAGCCACTAATATAGGTTAAAATATTCAGATTTTTCTAACATGCTTTTTGGTTTTTCATGTGTAAGTGTTTGCATATGCAGTTGACTTCCAGGTAGAAATTTAGACATTTGTCCTCTAAATATTGGAAGCTGGTGCCAATAAGGTGGTAGAGAAACAACTACTTTGATTTACCCTTGCAATTTACTTTCGGGCACAAAAATATTGCTATACCTTTAATATATGCAAATTGCATGAACATGGAGCACAGGCCCGAGTCCTTTGAAAAATTCCTTCTTAATCTGCTAGACAACCTCGGTCGTGTATTTGGATAAAGCAGCAAAATTAATGGATGAAGGGAAAACGGCAGATGTAATGTATTTGGATTTTAGAAAAACATTTGATACAGTGTCTGACAAAACCTTACTTGAAAACTTAATTGAAGTTGGCTTGGAGAAGAACAGTGTTATGTGGATTGAAAACAAACATTAATGGATAAATGGGTAAACAAGACTGCAAAGAAAGGGTAATGATAAACCACAGTGTAATGATTGAGGAGTGGTGCCTACCGGGGCACCAGAGGGATCAGCCTTTGGTCTTATGTAACGTCTTTATTAACGATCTCAAATACAGAGTAAGCAACATATTGACAAAATTAGTGGATGGTACTAAATGTGCAGGAGATTTAAAGGAGAGGAATGAAGATTTAGATGATTTAATTATAACAGCATGAATAGAGAGTAAACAAAAGACATTTCCGATCATTTCAATGTACAGCACTGCATATGGATCCAAGAAATACAGCAAAGAAATAATCTGTGGGATGAAAGATCTTCTGAGAAATGATCCATAAGGAAAATCTAGAATTAGTGGTTGAAAATTAGAAATTAATATGAGCTGCACCTATAACATAGCAGCAAGCAAGGACCAAGTCAAGTGCGGCCCAAAGATGTAGGAAAATCATTTCATATAATGAAGTCATAGTACTTTCTTACATAACTGTGGTCTTCCACACAAATGGGATTATTGTTTTCTTTCTTGGACAATTGATAAGAAAGTATATCATCTGGAGCAACAAATAAATAAATTACCAGAAAGGAGCTACATGGAAAAACAATGGGAAAGGCTAAAGCATACTTGAAATTTAAGAATATGAAAACAAAAATCACAATTCTGCACACAGTTCATACTGAAAACAAGATTATTTTTTTTTAAGAAAAAGATATAACTTAAAACAATAGAATGAGACTGAAAAGATGATGTCAGATGAAAAATAAAGGACAAAATTATTTGTTTACATTAAGAATGGCTAGTACAATTGTTGTCACAGGGGAATGATGCACCAAACAGATCTGGATGGTTTTGGCAGCAAAAGTTCTGATTGCGTCTGACTTCCTTTGAGGTGGTAGAAAATGTTTTCTGACCTGACACATGTCCAATAATTCAGTTACACTCCACACACCTGATGCACCTGGCCCAAACCACAAGTGGGGTTGAAATCTTCACAGCTGGTAAGCTACAGTGATTTAGAACATATGCAGGCAAGGGCCTTGTCTTCTCTAAGAGTTTGCTCAGTGATAGAAATGCTGCGGGGGGAAAACAAAAACGAAGGTCAGTAGCATTTGGAAACTTTGGCTATCCTCTAGGGAGATCGTGCAGCTCAAATGCCCAGAGTAGGGCTTGGAACTTTGATTTATGTCTCCCTGTACCAGCTTTGATGAATTTGGTGCAACACAATATTGCAAAGGGTGTCTGGGAAATTCTCTGACTATCATGTGAGGTGTCAACATGTATGTAGAGGTGTTATGTAAAGTCTAGTACGACTATGGTAATCAGATGTATCAAGTGACAAGCTGCTCACAAAGTCTTGGAACGCGAGAGTAATACACATGGGGATGCACCTGGATTAAGAAGCAGATAGTTTCTGCACAGGGTCAGAGGAGGCAGAAAACAGCCTCCTCCAGGCAGTGCTGCCCTAGCTGAATGGTTGCCCAGGGATCATTGGCCAGAGCTTCTTGGGGAATCGGTGGTGGTGAATTGGCAAAGGCAGTAAGCTAGGGGCAGCGTGACCATACCACCGAGGCAAACGCTTTGAGAGGCATGGTGCAGCACGGTGGAGGACTCGTGATATGTAGAAGCTGGCCCTCCTAGGAGACATGAAAAGCAGAGGTAGGTAGGATGTGGTGCCGTGTGCCTGACACTCGCCTTGCTAGGGTGGGAATCAGCCATTTCTTTCCACGTTTCATAGAATGGACCACATGTCGTCTGTGCCTACTAAGTACTCCTGCTGCAGCTATATATAATCCTCTGGGACCCTCAGGCCAAAAGGAGATTGGTATTATGACAGGTTTCAAGAAAAGTGATGGCAACAGTAATTTTTCTAGTCTGTGAAGAAAGTTCAGTTTAGTACAGACATTGTGGGCATTAGTCTTGTTATGTACAACTTGGTAGAGGACACTGTAGAGGCAGCAAGGCGTTTCCTTTCCACTTCTGCCTAGGATCACTTCTTAAACCAGACTTAAGTTCCCTGTCCTGATGTGTAGGGGTTTCACACCACTGCGTATGAAACAGAAGAGAACAGATATTGTACCATCTCAGCACGATAAGAGTCTACCCAAAAATCAACATTAAAAGCATCCATAAATTGTACAAGCACTGCATGAGCAACACATGATATTTGTTCTTCTTTCCTCCCAAAGGGTCCTAGAGCATTTTATTCCCTCATCTGACACTGAAATGCAGCCACCTCTGGGGTGGAAGCCAGCAGCCATTCAGCATCAGGGACAGTGCCATATTTAAGCAAGATAAATGCACAGAAGAAAGACCATCTGTTAGCATGCCAGTCAATTTGTAGATACAAGTAGATCCATAGCAAGTTGTGACAAACCCGTGTGCCAGAGCCCCCTCCAATATTTCTAGCAGAGTACAGGCAAGCATAAGGAAGTCATTTGTGTACGCCCTAGTGGTGCTGTCAGCCTGCCTGGGAGGACTCTTTGCACTCTGTGATATCACTATTCCCCCCTAGGGCAAGGGACTCCGCAGATCTGATGTTATCAGTCAATGGCTCCCCCATATAAGGGCACGAAGGTAGGCATGACAACTTTTTTGCTGAGCTCTAGGCAGTGGCTTTTGCCAAAGTCTTGAGCCAAAGCTCCTCCGGAGAAGTGCCCAGAAACATTTGGCTCTAAAACCAAGCTGAGGGATCTCTAAGTGCCAAGTTGTAGAAGCCTCATGGAGTCTCTGCGGCCAAAACCGTGGAAAAGGAAATTTGCTCTGAATAGAGCCCTTATAGATCAAACATTCAGAGTAGACTAAACATCTTTGACAATGAGTCTAAGATTTCATGGCAAGGCAATTTTGCTCAGTAATTTGTTCAGATCTAAATGCTTTTAGTTCTCTAAGTTCATTTCTCACTAAATTATTTTCTCAGGACAGTTCGTTTGAACATAATAAGGCATCCAAGCCTCAACTACAGCAGGACCTTTGCGATACAAGTGCATGTGTTATAATACCTTATTTTCCGTCATAGAAATTTAATCAAATTCACTAAAATGATGGACTGTAATAGAGATTTTTCAATAATGTATGTTAAAAAGGTCCTTATGTAATGACTTAGAAGTAGGGAGTGAAAAGATGATAGTGTGTTTCAGCATACAATATGCTATGAAGGATTAGCTAAACTATTGGGAAGCCCACACAGGTCTCTGCTACCCTCAGCACTTGTGAGTCATTATGGTCTTGTTTGTTTCTCTGATAAATTCAGTAAACTGGGGTGCAGTATATCATGCAGCAATGCCATATATCATTCCATTCTCTAATAGGAACATAAAACAACCATTGATTGCAAACAGGCTCTTTTAAAGATTCACTACACTGTTTGGCATTTCCAAATGTTTTTATGTTGGCAAGCTATTATAATAACTCATATGGGATCAAAATGCAGATAACTTATTCCAAAGTATTCCACATGCTAATTAAGTAAACAGAAGTGCACTTGTCCCTACCCACCCCATCAAAAGCGAGTATGCTTATTCTCCAGAATATTATTTCATTTCAACTTCTCCTCTTTACATATCATTCCAAACCTTCTTCCCCCACCTCCAGCATTCATATTCCTGTTCACTGACTCTCTCGTTACTGTCTCTGTCTTTTCATATATCTAAAATATTAAAGTGAAACAAGGTAATGAGTCACTTTTTATCTCTCCAAGGAGGAGAGAGGAAAATGACACATTGTGCACTGATCTGACTAAGAAAAGTACAGTATATGTGGAGATTTTTTTTTGTTTTTATTTAATCTTTACTTTATCAATGCTGCATTGCATGAGTCATCTTCATTCTCTCAAAAAAAAGAGCAAAGCAAAGCAAAGGCAGGTGAAAGAAGCACTAACAATGATACCAATTACAACATTTTTCCAGTTCCGTTCAGGGCACTGGGTACTTTAATGCAGCTTGAAGACAGTCATGTAAAAAAGAAAAAATGTTTGATATGTATTAATTTTGAGCAAAATAAGCTTCCCCTTGATGTCCATATGTATAAGTCCTGTTAATATTACTCATCTGCATAAACCAAGGGAAGAACAGACCTCTTAGAGTTCATTGTGTCTTCACATTTGAAGCCAGAACTACAATCTGCCATTAGCATGTTTATGAGTTACGTCTTTTTGCAGAGAGCAGGTGCCACTAACATCTTCACAGAGCATGAATGGGGGGCGACCTCTGAGCTGACATTTTGGGATACACATTCTGAAGAAAGAAGAGGGGGAATGTCTGTCCCTCTGACTCTCCCTCACTGCAGGGCTGGGGGACCTTCTCAAAAGGCTTTCATCTGAACCGGTGTCTTGTTTAAGCAGTGGTGGGGCTTTGCACCTACGATGCATCCAGGAAGGAAATCGCAGTGGGGGGGAGGACAAAGAGTGGAGTCTGGCACAAGTGAAGTGCTGGGGCTGGGGCCAAGAAATCACTCCCGCTAAGGAATTTTCAAAGGAGTTCACCTGGGTGAAAACGGTCTTTGAGGTAAAAATCATTCACACCCCAACTTGTGGCTATCATCACTTGTGCCAGAGGAACAGCCAAAACCAGCTGCTCCACGTTGTCTCATTAGATCTGCCATTTTACACACCGTGGCCAAAGACAAAACAGGCAGTTGCTTGGCAGAAGCCCGGGGCTGCTTGGCACCACAGCAGAAGCATGCTCTTAGCTCCGGCTGTGGCCAAGCCCAGGCACAGAGCGAAGGAGAAAGAGAGGAGGAGGAGGAGGCGGCCCACAGGCAGTGCCAAACTTCATTATTGCAACAAGATTTACAGGTTGTAGGTTAGCTTTCTAAGCAGGTAACAACGCCTGCGATGATAGAGAGAGACACACACCTTATCTGAATCTCTGAGGAGCACTGTGAGGTCTGGAGAGCCATAAGCAAAGGGAATCATGTCATATCAACGCTACTTCTGAGTCTGGCAGAGGGCTCCCATCTCTGGGTGTTTTTGTGAAAACAGAGGGCTAGTAAGCCAGCCTTCCAGTGCTTCACGGAATAGCAAAGGACTTTGAGTGCCATTATTGAAAGATTAGCTACAATCAGCCCAAGCTCCAGCTCAGACACCTACCATGATTAAGTTCCATAGTGATGATACATTTCCCTTTATCGTGGCCCTTTCAAACTGCATTTCTCTAAAATAACCATTGTAAAGGAGTGTATAAAACAGTTTAAGAGGAATGCCCTATTATTGTATGGGTTGTCTTTCTCTTGCAGTGTGTGTTACAAATGTGGAATCACAGTAAACAGGGCTGGATATGAATCTTCCACTTTAAGATGACAAGGTACCAGCTTGCTGACACTGCGTAACTTTAGTAGTCCTCTGTTTATCTGTGTTGGAGGAGACAATATTAAGTCCTTCAAAATAATATCTCATAACTGCCATTGCAGACCCCTGTGGTCCCTCACAGAGAGGTCACAAAAATTAAAACCCGACTAAAATAATTAATTTCTTTCTTTAAAGAAAGTGGAGTTTCAGGTTTTTTCTTTACTGCCTTGGCATCTTCTCTATTTTCCTGAGGCCATTGTGAATGATCATAAGACCACTTACAACTTGGGGACGTTCTGGACAGCATCCACTTGTGCTAGAAAGAAGAGCACAAACATTTGTATTTGGATACCTCAAATTTATCTTCTTCCCCCGAGGCTTTTACATGGTCATTGGGCTCCATTGTGGCAAAAGCTGCAGCATCTCTGACGTGGAAGAGTAAACTGCTCTTCATGAGTCAGGATGGTGAGGCTGGATGCCAGCCAGTTCTACCAGGAACAGTATGTTTGGTTCAAACCCCTTGCCTACACAGGGAGACATATTCTCAAATCCACCCGTTGCTTGCCCAGTTGGTTAACTTTTTCCGATGAAGATTTTATAAGTGTACTAAACTTAACTGCATGCTCAGACTTCCTCAGTCATCCTAGGACACAAAAGACCTTGGTTTACCATACCCATCTAAGTCTTAACTTCAGAGCTGAAGGCTGAAGCACTTGCCAAGACTTTCCTTCTGCAGGCTCCAGGAGCAGGACTTTAACTGGAATGGGCTGAATAAAATATGCAAGTAAGCATTTAACT
This sequence comes from Chionis minor, assembly GCA_013398295.1. Lineage (NCBI taxonomy): Eukaryota > Metazoa > Chordata > Aves > Charadriiformes > Chionidae > Chionis > Chionis minor. The sequence continues at coordinate 78,154 of VZSF01003480.1, read as the reverse complement.
CTCAGCGGTGCTTTGCAAGAAATGTCTTGGACAACCTGCACCAGAACTGACTGGGCCAAACTGCAGAATGCCCGCGCTGTACCCTGGAACTTCTGAGGAGAAAATACAGGCCTCTGAGTACTTTGCCAAATCACTGGTGGCTTGTGGAGGACACGTTTATACAAGAAATTATGAAAAGTGCACAATATTGTCTGGAAAAAAGTAAGCCCTCAAGGGTACAGCTCTTGTTAAGGGAGAGAAGCTGAAAAAGAATCATAGTTTGCAGCATGTATCCTTAATTTTGTGCTGTACCTTTGAATATGTTGAGGTTTTGGAAGTTCCTCATTCTTACATGAAAATATATTCAAAACTTACTCTTCTTAAGATATTTATTTTTCTTTCCAGCGCTGAGCGGAAAAAAAAACAAAGGAGAAGAACATGAAATACATTCGTGTCTAAACCGGAATCTCACAGTGAAGGCAAACTGGGGACACTCCAAACAATGTCAAGTATTAAGTAGCAAAGAGGGGTTTCCCCCCTATTGTTTTAAGGTCTTTTTTTCCCCGCACAGTACGAAACTAACTCTTATAACTAACCTCCCAGGATTTCAGGCTGAAACAGCATACTCTGAGCACCCCAGCAGCATTGAATGAAAATCTGCGTACCCCTTACAGGTATGGAAAGTAACACAACTCCTTCAGAGAGCATGTACACCATACATTATGCACCCATATTCAAAAGTATGTATTCTGTATGGAGAGGGAGGACTTATAGGAAACAAACGCACTTTCAGGGTAGTGTAACACAACCCTCTCCTCTGCCGTTCCCTTCTCCTGGCATCAGGGTGGATGTAATTCTTCTCATGCATTATTGATAGGCCCAAAAGCCTGCCAAGCTAGCCTGCTTTTTTTGTGACAGACAAAGGAGGGTACATGGATGGCACCTCTCACTGCTCGGGGCTCTGCTTTCATTAAGAACATTTTCTGCCTGTTCTCCAAGGGCACCCTCTGTCAGAGACTGCCACGCAATAAAAAAAAATATGGCTTTGAAGTCCAGTGAATAGAAACAAAATGAATTAGCGTTCAGGTGTTCGTGCAACCTGATTACAAAGGCCCAATTCAGTGGCGTCCTTCACACCTTTTCACTTGTCCCTGCATAATCTCAACACATCTTTTAGGCTCTCTGCCTTTCTAGTCCCCCTCCTCCCCGCTCCCCCCCATCCCTTTATTTCCTAATGCTTGCAGGTCCTCCAGGAAGACACAAGCACTTACAGTTGTTGAGTGATTAAATATTTATAATCAGGGCAATGAGTGAGGTGTTGAATAATAAATGCTAAGGTTGAGGCGGCCTTAGATAATTTCTGCAGATTTCTTCATCCACAGCCTCTTTGATTCTAAGGCAAAATCCCTTTAATTAACAAAAACTTTTTTTCTTTTCTTTCCTGCTTCTTCTTCCTCTTCTTTTTTTAGCAGCTGTGACAGGCAATAGTCCTTTATCACTGTTTTGTTCATGAACCTTAACCCTGAGACAGTGCTAGAGCTGTCATTAAAACCTTAGATAGACATGCATAAAATTTACATTGGTTGTTGCTTGCTCACATTTGGGTTCGGGTTTTGTATATATAAAACATATATATAAATAAATATATTTACCCACATTCACTCCAATTCTACTACATCAACTAGTATTTAGTCAAGAAATGAAAGTCTGTAATACATGGTGAGTCAGCTATTAGGGACAGTGATAGTATGTTGTGATGGGGACAGTGAGTGACTTATACAAAGCTTCTTTACAGAGCTTTAATTGTAGATAACACTGTACTTTGCAGAACAGACAGAACAGCTAGATTATCCACAGGCTTCTCCTGATTTCAACTAGCAATGAATTTAGTCTTTAATATCTCTTTCTCTTTGCCCTCCTTTATCTCTCTAACCCTAGGATTGGAGCTAGGGATTTTTTTGAATGTTTTTCTTTAAATAGTATTTTTTAAAAAAAAATTCTGTCTTCAGGAATCATGTGAGAATTTGAGTTTGGGGGAAGGAGAGTTCTTCTTTAAGAAATATTTCCAGCACTAGTGGTATGGACAAAAAGCCTGTAAAAGTGATGTCTCATGAGATCAGAAGTCCCGCAGCAAGTAAGAATTGTTTTCCTTCCCCTCTCTCCTTCCAGTTACATTCAGTCTCATGACTATACAGGAGGCTGATTTGTCATTTCCGAATGCTGGATTTGGCTGAGAACTGCCGGAGTAGCGCAGACAAAGTAAAACACAAGACAACATCTCCTGTGAGACAGGATTTGGAAAGACCAACACAAAATGACCAAAAGTAGGAAAAATGCATTCAGCAATAGAATTTGGAGAAATAATAAAAAGACACCTGACAGTTAACAGCTTTTAAGCATTTCAGTGTCAAAGACAACATAACTTGGAGCATGGAACTAACAGAGAAGCATTAGGAACCCCACGATCTGTCTCCGATAATGTCACTCTGATGGCCGTATCACTAACTCCTCTCAAAATGCATGTTACCATATTTCCCCATGTGACCACACAGTTTTGAAGCTTGGCTCTATAATATTTTGAGATCTTTGGATCAGAAAGGAACTAGAAAACATTCACAATGCAAAGGAATGTAAAGGTTTCTCTGATGCTCCTTACACTTTTCCCCTGCTCCAGGGTGGCTTCTTTTACACAGGTCACAGCATGTTCAGGAAACACCCACCGGCTCTGCCACAGTCCTCCTCACGGGCTGTAGTGTGGATATCAGCTCCACTAGGGAAGTCCTTGTCCTTGTCCTTGTCCTTGTCCTTGTCCTTGCCCTTGTCCTTGCCCTTGCCCTTGCCCTTGCCCTTGCCCTCCATCTCCTGACCTTGCTGTTCCCTCAGCTGTTTCTTACTCTTTTTGTTTCCTGCTCTTCCTCCCTCTGTTTAGCATTTCCTGCCCCTTCTTAAATATTTTTTCCCAGCGGCACCACCGTCTTGGCTGATGGGGACAGCTGTGTCCTGTGGTGGGGCCTCTGGAGCCGGCTGGAACCGGTTGGAACTGGCCGTGTCCAGCATGGGGCAGGCCCGGCCTCTCCTCACAGAGCCCACTCTGCAGCCCCACTGCCAGCGCCTGGGCACCGACACCCAGAACAGGCTAAAAATTTAGCAGTAAATTGCATTATGAGGAACCTGTAATCTAACGTTTTGTAGGTGGACGCTGATGAGGAATATTTCTACTGATGTATTCTGTTGTTTGACTCTTCAGGCATAAATACAGATCAAGAGAAATTAAGTTGTCCACTTAAGCTCAGTCGTTGAAATACAAAAGGGAATATGGGCTGAGTTTAAATCAAAACAGCATCACACTGGTGATTTGCTCTGTAATGCAAACAATACTGCTGTTGTGGTCATATTATCTCATATTATCACATTACCTATCATTATATGAGGTAATTTGAAATAGTGTGACATCCAAAAGAAAGCAGGATTTGGGACTGGTATTGCAAGGAGGAAAATGGAGACATCCTTCCAGACTAAAAAGGTGACCAGGGAGGAAAATATTTCCTCTATTTATGTGTAGAGCTCTGAACACCAGTACAGTGTGCAACAACAGAAGCAGCAAGCTGAGCTTTCTGGAGGATTTTTTTTCTTATTCTTGCTGCTGAATGCTGATTATATCATCGTCTTATCCTCCCACCCAGCTTCACGCTCAATGGCTACTTCATCCTCCTGTGCACCTCACCAGGCTTCAAGACCTCAGTCCTTACCAAATTCGCGTGTTTATTCATGTGCATGGACCATTTGTGCCCGGAAAGAAGGTGGTGGAAAAAAGGATCATGCACAAAAAAGAAGTTCCCAGAAACCAATTCGAATTGTAAGCTCTCTAGAGCAGCACGCATCTTGGTAGCAATCTCTATGGCTTCTGTCCTTGTCATATTGTGACCCTAGTTGCTACAAAACTAATGTGTTCAAAATAATTTGATTTCTCACACTTGTTTGGTATTTGAAGAGGGGAAAAAAAAATCAACCCTAAGTCTATTCCTTTAAATTAATTCAAGCCTTTAACCTTTGTTTTCTCAGAGTCTTCTACTCCCTTTTCATAGTATTTTCTGTTTCCAGAACTGGCTACTTTACTTGGGACTCTGGGTCAACTCCTAGTTGTAAAATGCTGTAAACCCACCAGTTTCAGGTGGGTTGCTTGTGCTTTTCACTACTTACTACAGATCAAAGGTGAGTACTGCAGAAGAAACTCCCATTTACGCTTCAGCCCTTTACACCACCTGTCTGTATCTTGGTGTGCATAAGATATTACAGAGTTACGGCTGTGTTACCTGGCAGAAAGATGGAAAGAGGCCTCAAGGTGCACAAGATTTATTCCCTGCTCAAAACATAGCCTTCTGCCCCAATCATCTATTGCTCTAACAACTGAGTCCAGTTTTGAAACAAGTAAAATGCTTACAAGGAACTTTTCTCCGAAAGAGGACTATTTGGGCTGTATATGTTGGGTAGCATCCTTTGTGCAGAGCAAGTATTGTGAGAGATTTCATATGGGTGTTTAGGCTTGAAAAGAGACAGTACAGAACAGATAGAACTTGTAACTAGGCAAGATCTTGGTTCTCTGCCTCATTCAGTCACTGATTTAATTGGAAAGTAGCTAAACTTCTTCCCTCTCCCCTACACTTAGGACTTTCTGCAGCAGAAGGTGCTACTTCACATGCATTTGTGTATCTCCTGCCAGCAAGGGTCAGATCTCAGTTAGGGCTTCTCGGTGAGTGATATAATCTGAAATTGTTATTAATAATAATTGTAAAAGTAATAGTAACAGTAATAGTAATAAAGGTAAATACCACATGAAAAAGATATTCAGAACTCTGTTGTAAACATCTCAAACTCAAGAGCAATCCCCGGATTTATTAACAAATCTCACTTTGTGAAGAGAAAATGAATCCAGGTGCATAATTAAGTTATGTCAGGGGTCCAATGCAGAATCTGCATAAATATTTGACTTCTAATAGTGTTAATTCATGTAATACTTCATGCTCCTCAGTTTCCCTTTGTCAGGTTCATCTTTACACTAGCTTTCAGGCACCCTGAGATGGTGCGTTATAGAGGTAGCAGCAGTGTGCATGCCACAACTAGAGCAATGGATGGTAAAAGGTTACTTAGAATTGCCTCCTAATTTTGTTTCCTCTCCCCACCAAGGGGTAATTGCTAAACCACCAACAGCTAAATAGATTTATCACCAGATGCCAAGGCTGCTGATAAGTTTTGGGCATGTCTTTCCCAGTAGGGGCCACTACAGAGCATTAAATAGGAAGACTGGGAAGAGAAAATGAGTACAGTATAACAGAAGGAACCAGGTAAATATGAAAAATGCTTCACTGGAAGATTAATCCTTCCTGTAGTCCACCGTTAAAGTAATAAAAGGTTTATGATTCATTTCTTACATTATAATGGAGGAGGCAATTAGTAATTACTGGATTTATAGTATTTGTTGTGTTAACTCAGCCAATAAAATACACAGCAAAACTGTTTTTCTGAAGCACATTCATTGCAAAGTAATGTTCTTGAAGCATTAAAAACGCAATCTAGTGCACTGCACTTCATGTGTTATTACAGAAAGAAGGATGATTCTCCAATGTACACCAAGGTATTAAAAACTCGAATATTTTCTTCATTTTTTCTATGCATTTTTTTTTTTCCAAAGAAAGGTTAAACAGTCTAACTCTAGTAATAAGATTTAGCACAAAAGCCCACAGCTGCTTAGTGTCTGTTGTTAAAAAGCTAAGCATGCTTTCTCAATCAAGCTACCACATCTTTCCCCTTAACATGCAATCAAGTTTGGGTCTTTTCTTGCCATGGGGGAATGGCCAGACTCACATGATCTTCGCTGGCTACTGTTATAAGCTTCTTATCTGCCCTAAAAATACTTTTTACTTCCACTGAAGTACTTCATTAAAATATTATTTGCTTCAGCAGTATTTTTCTCCTGCTGTGAATTGGAATTCCATTACTATACATTGTTCCATTTCAAGTAAAGGTTTACATTCTGGCACTGCTACAAAGTACATTTTATATGAAAACTGCTCTTAATATATAGCAAAAATTTTAACCCGAATTAACAAAAAATGAAAGTATTATTTCTTTTACATTCTTTTATCTCACCTATGTGTGCCTTGGAGCTGAAGAGCTAGAAAAATAATTGATTTATAATGCATCCATGTTCAGTTGTTGGGCTTCTGTCCATGAGCTAAATTAAACATGTAGAATAATAGAGAACACATGACTTTCCATCCAAAAACCACAATCATCTTTCACTTTAGCCAAAGGAAAATATACAATAAACACCACTCATCTAGAGGGACCCTACATCCAGGAAGGGAAAATGGAAGTGAATGAGGAACGAAAAAGGTGAAGTTTGAGGAAAACCCTCCAACTTAAGGCATTTTTCTAAATCATGACTATAGGCATAACCCCCATGAAATTCAAGGTTGCTCATTCCCCTGCTAATACGTTTTCCTATCCATTCCCTAAATGTTTTCATTTGTGAAAATAAGACTGACTTTCCCTTCCCTGAGAAAAACTAGCCACATCATCCTTGATCATCGAGGCAGGAACTGCCTTGTAATACAATTTCTTCTAAAAGTTCCTAAAACCAAATTCAGAGTTATAATGTCACATGTAACACTCCTCAGGGGTTCCTTGAAAACCATTTCCCCATCTGAGTATGTAACTGTCAAACCAAAACGGGAAGCAGTCAATCTTGTCAACTGTTTCTAGTCAAAAAGGTTTCTGACAGGGCAGATTTATTGTTCTTTGAAGTAAATTTCTGCTATGGAATTAAGTTCACTGGAGTAAAAGCTGATGGAAAATTCAAATTTTTTTAAAATTAGTGCAGTAAAATCTCTTTATTCACCTGAACATTTTTCTGACCCTATTGTCTTCAGAATTTTTATTGGTAATATTGATTTTCAGTTTCTATGTGAAAAAACCTGTAATCTGAATTTTTGGCAGAAGACAACAAAAGCTTACCTCACCCAAGAAAAATGACAGCTCTACTGCAAACATATTATTTGTTACATTAGAAAAAACCTTATAGAACCAACATGTAAAAAACCTCCTAACAATAATAAGTCATATAGCATACTCTTTACTACTGCTTCCTTAATATGGTTTCAAACGTGAAGAAGAGTCTGTGTGCCTGAAAGCTTGTTGTTTTTTTACCAACCGTATCAGTTGATCTAATAAAAGATAATGACTCTACAAACCTTCTCTTTAAAAACATTTCACACAGTCTAGCTAGAGACAGAGGGGGGAAAATTAAGTTCACAAGCCTTGCTTGTGAAGTCCCATCGAAAGGACGATGAATTTGTCTGGATGCAATATGTAATAAACAACCCTGTGAAAAAAAAGGCAGAAGCTCGCGCAGCATCTGCTTTGCAAACTTAAATAACTTGGCCATTTAAGTTGTTTTGTTTGGTCTATTGCATATGGCAAAATGGTCCAATTGATGCACTCAGTACCATCAGTATTTCATTTTTAAAAACTAATCTGTTCTCTTCCCTCCCCCTCCCCATGTTGATGGAGGATCAGTTTAATATCTGGATTGCTGGCAGTGCACTTGAGTGCTGGTGAGTCAGCTAGATGGGAATGCTCCCTCTGAGTCAGTGCGGAGCCAGCCTCCCAGCATGGTGCTTGGGGACACTCTGGTGCTTGAGCTGCAATCGTTTAGATCAGAGAAAACCAAAGCCCTGAACAGTTGCGGTCACTTGAGATCAGATGGAAAAAACAGAGATATTACGCCAGTATCCTCAGCAAACTCAAAAGAAGACAATAATTGCACTAGGCCAGATCTGCTTGCACTCTGCCAAGAAGCTTGATGAGATAAAAATAGTCGTCTTTGTCTTCTGTCATTAAAGAGTCAAGCTTATTATTTTTTTATTGAAAGAAACCGTGTAAAAGTTGCTATATTCCACACAAGAAGTGGCTGCATTTCAGTGCTGCAGAAAGCGATTCTGGTACGTATGAGCTGTAGGTTTCCACACGACAAGGAATAAATCAGTCCTTGCTGTGCTTTTGCATTGATTTCAATGGAGTTTAGAGCAGTCCCAGAGTTTTTAAGGCATCTATAAATCATCTGGGAGAAAATAAAAGACATTTAATCACAAATGAATTCTTTCAGAAAAAAAAACCTGCACTACCAATTCTTCCCCTGGCCTGCGAGCTCTTTGTAGCAGGGACCAGATTTTTATTTTGTGTTCACCCAGTGCATAGCACAGTCAGCTCCTAGCACAGTCAGCTCCTCTGGGTTTTGAACGATGCATCTCAACAAAGCTATAACAACAGCGATAACCCTGATGACAATGATGTCCACGATAATAAATTCAACACTTTCCAGTAAATAACACATATAATTATTACACTCCAGTTCTGTTTATTATTCAAGTATTTTTATTTTCCCTTAGCAAAAGTTCATGTCACTAACAATGCAGCCAATTAAATACACAAAAATGAACATCTGCAAAATTTCCAGCCAAAAAGAAAGCTCTGATTCTTTCTTCCTTCAGGAAAGAAAGGGACAGACTGACAGGGAAGATTTTTTCTCTTTTTCATTCTAAAATACTCCAACCCTTGTTGTAACCACCATCCCCCTCATTCACATAGCTGCATAGTTAGTTGGCAATTTACTAAGGATTCATCATGCACACAGAAAACCATCTGACAAACAAAATCAATTCAGTGAAAAGGACAATGCAACTAAAATTTCAAAGCGATTCAAGGTGCACCAGGTCAGGGAAAAAAGATGATGGTATTCAAAGTAAAACAAATAAACATTTACTTTAGCACTGTGTCAAAATGGAAAAGCATGTTTCCTGATGTCTGAAGTTCAAATGAAACTCTCCACAAAGCATTTGTTGATATCCTGACCTGAGAATTCATGTGGCAGGATAGAACTCAATGCAAAATTAAAAGGAATGAGTTCTCCACCCACCAACTTCAGCAGCGCTGCTAGGCACTGTAATAATTAATTGAGCCTTGATATTTCATCAGCCTTTGATTACAGTGTGGAGCTGAGTGGAACATTTCACACAGAAAGTGAGACAATGTTGCAACGAAATCAGGAAAAAAATATCACATTTCACCCAGCATAGTTTTGTGAACTTTGACATTTGATTTCACTTAGCTGAATGAAGAATTGCATTAGAGAAGGGGAGCCCACTAGATTGAGAGGGAAAGACAAGGGTCAGGCAGCATACCGCTCTCTAAATGTTTCACATGTTTAATAGTTAATATTTTAAGATATGGAAGCAGATTCTCAGTTTGACCAAAATTTTGATGCATGCAGAAGAAAGAGACCTCCCAGCCATTCCGACCAGGCTCAGGACACTCGGACTCCTAGCCCAGAGCAGTATGAGGACTGCTCCAAATCTCTCAAGTTGGTCAAGGCCCCTAATGAAACGTTGGAGAGCTGAGCATAGGTGGAACAGAGACTGAAATATAGCCCTTGACGCCCGGTGACATGTTTTGGAGTGGAAGCCTTGCTCAAGGGCAGCTGCGCTTGGGTGTGCTGCCAGGCTGCCTCTTTGCTACGGGCGTTTGTGTGGCAGCTCAGAAGCCAGTGGAGGGCTGGTCTGTAAAGTGAGCTCAGAAATTATAGTGTTCGTTTTTACGGCTGCCGACATTCACCTCAGCACTGCTCGAGTCCTTCAGCCTCGCCTGGCTTTCCCGAGCAAACCCTCTTCTGCTTGAAGAGGTTTGCCATTGATTTTAGTGTAAGCCTTAAGACGTTTTTAAGGGAATTGTGTGAAGGGGGTCTTTGTACAGACATTTGATTTAGGGAATTTCACCATTCCTGAATAGCATGATCCTGGGGGGTGGGGAGTGAATTTGTTTAAGTATCGGGGGCGGGGGGCCAGACACCAAACATGGTTTAGCTGTTTTTGATTGTGCAAATTCTGTATGTACTTATATGGTGAAATGGAGAAATTAACCTCGTGTAGCAAAGTTTTTATTCACCAACATGATGTAAACAGCTAATTTTGTCCTTTTTGCTAGGACTAGGAGTGCTTTGGATGAAAGAAGATGGGGGGGAAGGAAATACTGGGATGTGTGAAATGTAGGAGAGGAAATGTAAGAAGAGAGAAATCAGAACATGACACATAATAAGGCTACAGAAAGAGCAGCTGATAAAAAAAGATAAGCATTAAAGAGGAAATTAAAAGACAACAAGTTATCCACTTGGAATTGATCAAGAAACAAGAGGATGTATGCCTGTAGTAACATCTCCATCTCCCATTGGCAGTTCCTCCAAGATCCAGGGTGTTCCCCGAGTCCTGGCTGACATCCAGCTTGGGTAATTATATTCTACTTACATAAAATTCCCCTTGCAGTTTCAATTGGACACCACTTTGCATCCCAAACTGTTCTGCAGTGTAGTTATGCCTGCTTCACAGCAGAGATGGCTGCATTTCAGCAGGGAGCAAAGTTATCTTTTTATATAGTTCATATACTATGTTCTAAAGCACCTGGGACCCTTCTGCATCAAACATGCTGTACACATTATGTTATCAGTAGTATTCAAGTTATTAAGAGAAATAGTACACAGTCATCATTTATCTACTGAGACAATAAATTCTGTGTTAAGTAGGGTCTAAGCTAAATCACAGTGCCATAGTAGTGCTCAGATGGAATTGAATGGCACAGTTATAAAAGTAATTGAACAAGCCAGTATGGCTACAGCTGGGAAAAGTAAATCAAAAGCCCAGATCCTCAGCTTAAGTAATGTGGATTCATAGAAGCTCAGCTATTTACACCAGTGGGGAATCTGCCTCAAAAAAACAGGGCTGGCAAAGAGAGACTGACCATCCTTCACAAAGTTTTAATGCTTTCCCACCCAGCAGGAGCAAGCAGGCTGTGTTCTAGCAGTAGTTGAAGACTCAGGGGAGGTTCTGAGGCCAAAAAATTAGAGAAAGGGAAAAAACACACGTGCGCGCTTGTACACCCACACACCCACACCCACACCCACACNTTGTACACCCACACACCCACACCCACACCCACACCCACACCCACACCCACACCCACACCCACACCCACACCCACACCCACACACACACGAAGAACCAGTGCCCATGAACGAGAAAGCAGAGATTCAGAATGCAACTAGGGTTGCAGAAATGATCCACAGCAGTCAGCAGCCGCAGGTGAAGGAGCCAGAAGAGGGGAATTATGATGTTGCCCAGTAGCTTGAAAAGAAACCTGACTTCATATAAGTTTGGGTTTGTGTTTTTTGTTTTTTGGGTTGTTTTTTTTGTTTTTTTTTGTTTGGGGTTTGGCTTGTTTTTTTTTGTTTTGTTTTGTTTTTTTTAATGTTTAGATCAAAAGGGCATCAAGTAATGCAATCCATGTGTTTACACAGAGAACAGTTTTCATATGGGGATGCATGGAAGCCACATGGGAATATCTGCTAAATAAGACTATGCTGAAAACAGCCATTCAGCAGTCTTGCAAACCCCACTGTGTGGAGGAGAGTTGACCACCACGTAATTCAATTCAACTACGTGAAAGACACTGAGTGACTGAGCGCAGCAGCTTGTGAGAGAGAGAGAGATTTGCTATACTCGTCTAACCTGTTACTTTTACAATCACTTCCACGTGCAGAGTTAGGAGATGGAGCATGATAGGTTCCACAATGAAGAGTGTGATAGAAAAATGTAACCAATTAGTGCGAAGGTAATGTAGACAAAGCAGAGCATTCTGCTTCCAGAATTTCAGAGAAGTGTATTTAAAATAAGGAAAAGAGGTATAAGTTAATTTTTGGTAAATTGTTGTTTGCTTGATCATGCTTTTGACTTACTGAACATCCACTGGCAGTTCCTTTACTACTTCTTATTGTAATGTAACATGAAAAGAACTGTATAATGAGAGACAGACGTTTTCCAAAGCATGATTTTTCTGCTGAAGAAAGCTCGTTTGGACCTGTTAGGAGAGAAGGCAGCAAATAATCTTTCATCCTTGGTGAATTTCCACAGATAAGGAATTGTTGGAGGCTTGTGGAATCCATGATTATATGATTACTGTTTCAGAAACCTTTTCAAGGTGGAGGTAAAAGCTCTAATGTATGCCATTATTTGACATCTTCTAAAGAGGAAGGAAAGTCAATTGAGAAGGTGAAGAGTCTAGCTCCTGCTGGTTTCCGATTGACCAGTCAGTGCTGGTGCAAACTTCAGATGATAGCAAGAATATAAATGAGTCAATTGAAACAGACTCAAAAAGCTAGAATCAGAGTGAGGAGAACACACTGGATACAGTCAAAGAGTGATAGATATAAGTGGGAAATACTGCTAGATAGCGTAATTTTTTTGAAATAGGAGGAACTTTTCAAGTACAACAGCTGTAGCTATTCCTTACTTGGGGAAAAAAAAAGTCTCTTTTTCAGAAACAACTAAAGATAATTGGGAATAAAGATTAAGAAAATGGGTCAAGGAATATTTTTATGATTATTTTGCACATACTGTGTAGTATTTTGCTGAATTACAGAACCACATATCTGAAAATCTTACTGAAGCACCAGAGACAAGACTTAATTCTTTATTGCGGGTCTGCTAATGCTCTTCAGAATTAAGCTAAATTACTGTGTCTTTGAAGCCTCATATTTTTGACAAATGTCTAAGACTTTTTGATCTTTACCATGTAGTTCATGCTGGTCCACAAGTGAACTTTGTAAAAAATTAGCTTTTGATTTTGTGCTTTGCATTTTGTCAACCGGATTCTTGTGAGCTTTGGTTTAGCAACTTTAAGCCTCTGCTTCACAGAGGCTAATTAAATTAAATCAACTGAGTGAAAAGGCAGCCTCTCAGGTCTGTAGTAGAACAAGAGCCAATCCCAAAGGGATGAAGAAGGGGAACGCAGCAGCATGCAAGCTTCTCCCCTTCCCCCTTCTTCTTTGTGGAAGCTGTCCTAGGCACTGTCCAGGAGGCTGTTAGCTGAAGCTGGCGTCTGCCATCGACTAACACCGGGCACATGATAATGAGCCAAAAAGACAACAGAAGGAGAATGGAGGTGCCAATGTCCTCAGTATTTTAGCTTTGAGTGGAAATAAAATCTCCTTTATCTACCTTACTAATTTGTTTGATTAAGGGGATGTGACTTTTTCCCATACAATTGTGGCTGGTGAGAAAGCTGCTGGGAGATGGCTTTTGAAATTATGTGTTCCATTGATTGCAGCTCACAGTCTGCAGGCAGAAACTAGTGTATTATCTCCTGATTAATGGAATGGCCTCCCTATAGGAAAGTCTGCAAAGCTGGGGGAGCTTAGGGTAATTTCTACTGGTATATGCCACGAGGTTGCAATCAGTAGACATAATTTGGGATCACAGTAGTTATCATGTTAGGTGCAGGTGAAAGTGTAGAGATCTCACCTTCACAGCACTATGTTTTCATACTGCAATACAAGCCCACGGATTAGGAAAGTTTAAGTATTCACAGTATTCACAACTGAAACTGGAAATTATTTTGCTGTATTGCGTAAACATAGCAGTAACATTGCCTTTCCAAATGCGATGTGGTCTTGGGCAAAGTGGCTGAAAACCTGGATGCATTGAGCTCAAAGAAGGAGATGGGTCTGCAGGGAGAAGTCATCCATGTTATTAAAATGGTTAATAACATTGTGGGGCGGGAGGGCAGGGGGGAAAGAAAAACAGAAACGCTTTCAGGCACACAAGCTCTTCTTCGGAAATAAATTTCATGTCCTTACATTCCTTAAACTCAATGGGAGTTTTACTATTGGCTCATTCATCTCTCATATTTAAATTGCAAATAGAGAGGATGTAAGATTCATCCTAAAGGAAGGGAAATTGCCTACTATTAAAGAAATGATGGGGTTGTTCTAAATAAAGCTAGGAGTGCTGGAGCATCTTGACCCAAATTGGGTGTAGAGTTCAGGGAAGGCAAGTCGCAACACTTTTATGCATTGGTTTACCCACCTGTTAAACGGGTCTAACAGTCAACCTCAGGAAAACAGGGAGGATTAATTAATGTGTCTGATGTTCTCTGAGATTGCAGAGAAGAGAAAGAATACAGTGCAAAGTACTATTCTGATTTTTGTCATTTTGGTGATCCATCATCCTGCAGCACTGTGGGGACAGGAACTACTGTCTGATTCAGCAGGCAAACACATGCAAAAGCCGTTGAGATTTGCCTTTGTTGTGGGCTGTCAAATGTGTTTTTATTTTTATTTAATTATCGGCCTTTATTGGGAGTGAGTTCCAATTTTGAGTGCTTTCATGGGACATCAGATGATGAGGTGGTACCAAGGGAAGTGCTGCAAAGTAGGTCAGGTACCACAAATGTAACCAGACAAGTCACTGAGGGGAAGACGAGCTATTTCAAATAAGTCAGAGACTACAGCCTGGAAGACAATGATTAAAGCTTAGAAGCCTTTACTGAAGCCACAGCATGATAGGCCTGGATCACTACAGCAGTCAGATAAAGTTGTGCTATTATCAGTTTTCAGCCATCGTGCTAAAATCCTGATTCTGTCAACCCTACTCACATCGAGGACTATACCTTGCCTTGCAATGAGACCCATTGCCTGTGTTCACACATCGTAATTGAGATCTAAGCATAGAGTAAATAAAAGTATATGAAAGACACTCAGTTAGTACTGTCTTTGCTGGATATACTGTGCTTAGGCATTTGAATTTTTGTCCAGGTTGAGACCATTTGTTGAATCTTTTGATGTTCTTACACAGGCGGGACTTAAAATCTTGTCAACCACCTTAGGTAAGAAAATAAATGTTTGTAATTAGATATCCTCAATATTTGTTGAATTTGAGCTATCTTCCCTCACTCATAAAGGGAAAATAAATCTGGGAGAGATACTTAAATATCTATTTAGCTTGACTAAAATGAGGAAGCATTTAAGGGCTATCTCACACCTGTTTGCATCTGCCAAATTTCACATTCAGCTACAATAATAACTTCCCAGTCCAGCCTCTTCAAATTATGTAATCATTGTCTGTCTTTAGCTATACATTTCCTTAAAAGTGGAAGCGTTTCGTATTGCACTGGTCTCAAAAGGACTAAATTTCCTCAATTTCCTTACCTTACTGCTGATTTTGCCCTTCCTTCATCTTTTGCCTGAGCTTTAGGACTAACACTCTTACCATGTGTTTTCTCTGTCCTGCAAAGGGAAATCAGAGAAGAAGCTAAGTCTGGGGTTTTTTTCCTCAGCATAGGTTTTGACTGAGACATCAGCCTGGCCCTGATGCTGCCTTGTGACCAAATCAATAGTATCAGCAGTGCCCTAGTGTACCACACAATCCTGCAATGCTTTTCCTTCACCATCCTGTGCTGTTACATGTTCCTGGGCAGGCAAGCCTTGCAAGAATGCTGTTACACAGCTCTTGTTTAGTGTTTAGATTTTTAATATTTAGATCTTTAAAGCATTTTGTGTCTACGCCTAGCAGGCTTTGTGCCAGTTCTCCAACAATGTAGTTGAATCAGTAACTTGGAGCCTATTCCATGATAGTGGGTCCAGCAGTCTGCTCTGGGTATGGATCTTATGAGTCCTGCAGCCTGCGTGCCTGTTTGCCAGACAATGATATAATCAATAAGCTGCCAGCTCTTGGATCACGGATGTATCCAAGATATTTTAGGCTTATCCAATTACTGAATAATTGTGTTTGCAATAACCAACTCGTGTTCAGCACATTTGGTTATTAGAAGAAAGATGATTGCTGCTGACTCTCTCAGTGCCAGTACAGCCAGCAAAACTCCACTTTATTATGCCTCCACTAAACTTAAAAAAGTTACCTCTGAGCATCTGTTTTCCTATTTGTGGTGTCACTATAATGACATCCAGCAACCCATTCCTAAGCAGCTTATTCACATTGCTGTCCTCCAGTGGGGTTAGCGTATAGGCATTAAAGATATTGGCAGGATGCCTCCAATTTCCTCTCTTCTCCCCCCTTACACAACTACAGAGCGCTCCATGATAGTCCCTAACTTCGCAACCAACTCTCGAAGCCACCCAGTGAGCCAGGAGGATGTGGAGATATTCTGAAGCGCTGATGGGTACCACTGTGCTCCTGGGGTCCCTTCTCCCTCCAGTGGCTAGCAAATCAGTATACATCCACCTGGCAGGTAAGGGTTATCTTTCTTATGGAAACTTGTGTTTTTCAATGCTTTTCACTCTGCAGACCAAGAAATAACCTCTAAACATTGTGGAAAGCTAAGACTGCAAGAATTCTAGCTGTGCTGGAACAGTCATGCTTCAGGCATTTTTTTGAATACAAGTGTAATAACTGCTCAAACAGGATAAAAATGTTAATATATTTTCATGGTCATTCTTTTGCACATTTTGCACTTCCAAGGAGATCTCAGGCTGCAACAGTTTTATAGAATGATTGGGTCCCATGTTGGTGGGAGAAGTGATTTTCAGTCCATAAATTCAATAGGATTTGGGACTCCTTGGAGAAATCCTAGCAAAATTTTCTTTAGAAGTTGTGTTTAAAATAGTTTGTTTCACTTGTGCACTTGGTAGGTAAGCATAAATATATTGCAAATGGGGCTGCGTGAGTTGAGTTTTTAAAATGTTTTTGCAACTCTTGATTTCCCTAAAAGGACTTTAATCTTGAAATTTGAAGGGAAAATCTAAAATAAACCAGTAAATATGCTGGACCGACAAGTAAGTTTATTTACATGCTGTGGAGTAACATACGTTCCAGATGAAAGGGTGTTGAGAGCAGAAGCAGATATCCCTGGATCAACAAATGAGTTCCAGTCGGTATCCAGAGGTATGTTCCTTTCTATAGCACACAACACAAGCTCCCAGGCAATCAGAGGGTGAACACTCAGCATATCACAAATGCAAGGTATTCCGGTGGCATTGGTCATAGTTCAAAGAAGAGGCAGATGCTTGTCAGTCAATAGCCAAAGGGAGCCACATACCCTCTTTCCTGGAAACAGATAAGGTACGGCGATGGTAGCAGCTCAGTATGCAGAAGCAAGTAAAGGAAGGGATTAAAAAAAAAAAAAAGGCAGTCTAAAACAAGTGGTAACATCACTTTTAATTTTTTTTTGTACTGACAGCTTTAAAAATCACTTTAAATCCACATAAAAGTACAGTATGTGGGATTCAAATAAACACAAATGGCCTACTAATGCACTAGCGTGTGTGTAATTATTTTAAAATCTGGTTGCACAACAATGAACTCTGCTTTTCATCTTAATCTCATGGAGGAGAAGAGATTTCTGTGGTCTTGGTGAAATGCAATCCACGCCAGGCTTGGACTAGTCTGGCCACCCAGGTTTGCCTTTTCATATATCTGATAGATGTGTTTTGACAAGTTATATTAAGTACAAAGCAGGCCACCAGAGCAGCATGTGGAGTTGATATAGACAGAGACAGAAAGGCAAATAACAGTATGAACACACTTTTGTAGGCAATATTTGCCATAACTGAGTACCCCCCCATACATCATATTACCACACTTCATGAAAAAAAATAAAAGTCATGCAAGAAACGGGGCCTAAAAACTTTTGAAAGATGATAGTTTATGCAGGATTTATGGCCTCTACATCTTCCTTATTTAAGTCAGGTTTGTTTTCTTGGGTTTTGGTGGTTTTTCTTTTTTTTAAGAACTGAATTCTTAGTCTTGGTGTACCTTTCATTTTACACTGGTTTGCTTAAGGGGAACGTTGGAATTTCCATTCCCACTCCATCCTTTCCCTTCTGTTAATACCAGTGTTTGTTTCATTTAGTCACTCCTCTGAAAACTGGTGCAGAAACTTCATGAGGGGGAAAAAAAATGCTGGCATGTACACACCTGAACTGATTGCCCTTTTCTTTCACAACCATCTTGAGTACATCACCGTCGTCCTCCAGAGCACTCCTAAACAAGTTTTGGCAAAAGCAAAAACAAACACTATTTTACAACATCTTTGGATGCACTTCCAAAATGCAAAACTAATTAATCAGTAGTCTCTGAGAGACGCAGCTAAATGTGGCTGCCTCTTTGACACTGATCCCTGCTTTGATGTGAATATAGAAAGCATGTGAGTAAACCCCCTAAAAGAGGTAATGGGTTTCAATTATTTATTTGTTTGGAAGACGGGGGAGTAGAAGGTTAGCAATAAGTACATAGCTAATCTTGCTTAGGCCCTCCCAACAGCGAGGGTGTTTAACTCCCTGCTTTCTGTACAGGATGCAGTAGGATGCCTTTCTTAGGCTGTCATTGTGCCAAGTACTTTACAAAGCAGAATATACTTAAAGGACATGTATACTGTCAAGCCTCACATAAAGACTGTTATTTTTAATTATTCATTATCAACACTAGAGAGCTGCTAGCTCAACATATAGGCCTTTCCCCTCGCTGCATTTAACTGTCATTGGTTTTCAAGTCAAGAGTGTGTATTCTAAGCGTTAGCTAGTCATTAGCATCATATTCTCCAGACACAATATAATCATCCTAATAATTGATTGTAGTGAAGGTAGTCACTTGTATCCCACACAATTCTCAGCCATGAACTTTGTCCTCTGTAGTTTATTATGCACAGAGAAACATCTTGATGCTATAATCTATCTTCCTTGCAAATTTACATCAAAGGGCAACAAGCTACATATTGCTCCTTCAAAACATACCACTTGTATGATGCTGTAAAAGCACCTGCTTTTTCTGAAAAGCATATTATTAGTAAATGTGAAATTAAAAAAACCACTAAGTGAAAGCCTTCCTCATAGAGACTGTGCATGTATGGAGAGAGAAAGAACACATAGGATTTTTCTTTGGAAATAAAACCTCTTAAATTGTAGTGGAAAACCTTTTGTGTCACAAACAAAGGGAGTATATTGATAGCAGGCTGACTAAGAGAAGCTGACTGCAAAAGTAAGAGAAATCTACAATACTTACGTGATAGATACCTTGGGTAAAATGCCTGCTTTCCTTGTTGACTGGACCAATTTAAAATCATTTCACATTCTTAAATCATTTATTAGTTGTGCTGTTTTTCTCTCCCCTTTCACAGACTTGTCTAGTGCAATATATGGATGGTGAGACTTTGAAGTTTTCAGAATGTTTATTTATAAAAGTTTTAAAGCTGATTTTGCCACACAAATTCACTAATCCTAAATATAGTTCTTCAAAGGTGCAAATGAAAAGGAACCAAAAGAAGTCATTGAAATATTTATAAAGATGAGGAGGAAAAAAAAATCAATGGTAAACAGCAGCTAATTGTAACCTCATTCCCGTCCTCTCCTGCCAGCCTCAAGCCCAAAACCAATCTGATATCTCACCTCTGGAATATAAAATGGGAATCTTCTCTACATACTTGCTAGATTAGATCCATGTACAGAACTTTTATGACAACAGTGATTTGAAATTTATTTATATATAATAAGTCAGTATCTTAAAAATCTGGGGAGCTCATTGTCATCTGTGCTATTCAGGTACATTTTTCACCAACTTTAAGTAAGAAAAAGGGCTGCTCTTTTTTTCTGAAATAATTCACAAAAGTAAAATGATACTTATCCAACAGTTTAGGGGGACAAGAACACACCATATGAAACACCGAATTGTTTAGAATCCTGTGTGTACTTTTAATAAAAAGCCTTCAAAACCAAATACTGTCTGAAAGAGCTTTTGGCAATGTTTTGGAGCCAGAGTAGCATCACCTCACACAGGCAGTGTGATACAGTATTATGAATGGAAAGCCTTTCAGTAGTGGTGACAGAAGGTGTCTAGTTTATACGCACTGATCACAAATTAAATGCTGGAGTGGAAAGTCCTCAAGAGGTGGGTTTATTTCGTGTGTGTGTTTGACTTTGGGATCTTTTTGATTTTGCTTTTTCTAGCTTTAGAACGATTCAAGGTGAGAAGGCCTCGGCTTATATGTCATTACCGTTAATACAGGACCCAAAATGGATAAATCAAGAAGTGAAGCTGCAGACCAGTAGATGTGCAGTCATTACCATTTTACAGAAAATCACCTTATCCATCCAACTACCCACCAGTCCACAATCCATGACATCTAGTGGAGTTGTAACCACATCTCTTTATCCGAATACCCATATCACTTGAGGATATGGAAAGGTAGGAGACAAAAATCCACGTCTTGCACAAGATAAAATGAAGGACTAATTATTAACTTAATTTCTATAGCCTCCTCTCTGTGAAACTGTCAGCACCTATGAGTAGCTTAACATTAAATTCAGGCAACACAGTTGACTGCATTGGAAAGATCTCAGAGAGCTAGCTACTTGGAAGTTAATCCAGCTCTTTTCTTATCAGAAGAAGATGTAAACTCTATGAAAATCATCAGCAATCACTTGGGTCACACGATGCCAAAAGTGACAGGCAGAATGAAGTGGAGCTAATCAGTCACTGTTACCATTTCAGTCTAATTCTGATAACAGGAACTCACCATAATGTGGTGGACATTGAAGGATGAAAGTTAGGATAGCCATGGTTGAGCCATGTTCATGAGATACGCAACTTTGCTATAAAATAGGAGACTTGTTAGGAAAATTTTCTTTCACAAAATAGAAGGGAATGTGAAATACTGGTATGATTAAAAGTATTCATTTACTATGTGTCTCATATTATATCCTTAACCATGTACTCAAAGATCACTCCAGTTTTTGCACATGCACAAGGCCTTAACAAGTTTATAAGCTGTATAATTTGCCTTCTATAATAACCACTAGACAGTCTTAATGCAGGAACCGTTGCTTTCTCCTGAGGATACTCAGCAGTATCAGCTATTTTTTGAAGTTGTCATTCAAACCAGATGTCATTCAAACAAGACTATTCATAGCTATTTATAATCTGTTATTCCAATAGTAATGACTAGATTTCTTTTTATTTTCTTCTTGCGGAAGGAGAAATGCTTCTAATAGCTAGATGTTACACAGAACAATAAGGCATTAAAAGAGAAGTGGAAAGCCTAGTGAACTCAATGAGTTGTAACGGGTTTTTTTAGTATAGTTTTTGTGGTTGAAGGAGACTGTATGTCTTCCTATTAATAAAATGTATACAAAGAAATGGTATGAAGTAGATTAGCACTTTGCAGATAAGGTAACATTGTGCCTATTATGGGTTTAGTTTGCAGTATGGATCTTAAAGCACCAGGTTTAACATTCTGTTTTAGGCATTCCAAAGCATTTTGTATTTTTGTACTTATACTAAAATTTTTGGAAATGTGATCAACTAACATTGTGCAAGAGCCTGGAATCCATCTCTATTTTATTAGTTCTTACTCGGCTAGATGGGATCTTTGACAGTCCTTTAGTCCTTGGTCACTGAAGACATGTGTAAGACAGAGTCAATTTTCTAGACTTGACAGTAGAACTAACTTCTAAATCTTCCTCTATACCCTTAGAGTCTCCTCTCTCCTGTGGGAGTTTCATATAAGAAAGTACATTTCCGAATTCCGTTTCAAGGAGCTGTTTCAATTCTTTTTCAGCGAACTTCTTGTCAACTTCACCAATGCGCTGATCCATCCTTCCC
Organism: Chionis minor; assembly: GCA_013398295.1. Lineage (NCBI taxonomy): Eukaryota > Metazoa > Chordata > Aves > Charadriiformes > Chionidae > Chionis > Chionis minor. Next base: position 56,684 of record VZSF01003480.1, on the reverse strand, counting down.
ATGCAAACCTAGAAAATGCATGTGCATGCATGGTGCACCACATGTAGTACTATGTGACAATGGTTGGGACTTGTCAACTTGTAAGTAGGTTATCATTTAGATCTGATGAATGATTAAGCATTCTGTAACAGTGTCAAGAAATTTGGCCTGTGTGGTTCAGCTGCTAGCTGAATCCAATTGCTTCTACTTGAGCTTGGTATATGGAATATTTCGTGGTCTTCAGCACAAAAATTTTTGTTCAGCCAGGAAATGTAAATATTCTTATTCTTTACAAGAGGAAAAGGTCAAGGTTTAATAAATTGCCCATATCACATTCTTCAATATTAGAAATCTATCAAAAGCTCACATTTTTGTTATAAAAGGAGTATTCATTTATCCACAATAAATATATTTAGTAAGTGACTGTCTAGCATAATAATCCTCTTGCTTTTTACTTTTGTCACAGTGTATAGTGTTTCACAGTGTGAACAGTAATAATGATCATGTGCTCATATGAGTAGATTCATTTTGGCAAGCCTTGTTAGTTGACAGGTATGTAATACACTTGCCTTGCGGCTTTGGGACCAGGTTTCAAATACAGCCTTCACTGAAGTGACTGAAAATCATTCAGATCTCATAACTGTATCAAGTGACAAGTAACGTGAAGTCAGTCAGTATGTGTATGGGACCTGATGTACACTAGCCAGTCAAAAATACTTCCCTTTATTCAGTTGCACTGCTATCTCTGACCATCAGAAAGAAGACACTTAAGGCAAGGGATTAAGGCCAGCAACACAAATATATCTTTCTAAATATATTCATATCTTCCCAACAAGACATTTTTGTGCCCAGCAGCTGTTTCCTTGGCTTTTGTACTCCATGTCCACTAAAGGAACTCAAGTCCCTCACATATACAATAAGGGCACTGTACTAATTGTCAACATTAACTGCCCAAAGCAGCAATTCTATCAAGTTGATGTTGACTCAGACGTGAACTTGTCCTGATTGGGTTACTCTTTAACGCTGCTGGACACCTCTCACTGATAACGTTTTCACTGCTCACCAAAGAGTGCCAAATGTTGGCATCTCGTTCATGCTTGTCATTGCCATGATATCACACATTATCCTGTAAGAGGAAACAAGATTTCACCAATAGTCCTTATTATATCCCATATGAAGAACATGTCAGTCAGTCATGTGAAGTCATGGTCAGAGAAGGAAACTAGAAATTATGTCCAACAACCAACGGCCCTGCTGGCTCTGGGTAAACTATTTAATTCCTTTTTTTATGCCAGCTTTATCCAATATAAAATAACAATAATAATAATATTTAAATTCTTGCTGAACACTTTTAGAGACACAGCTGATTTAGAATGTTTTTATCCGCGGGCACAATGTACAGCATATACAAGTATTAAATGACTAGGAATTTTTTCTGTTTTATTATAAGTAGCTCAAAACCCACTTTCCTCCCCAAATTTTTTTCATGTGAGTAAGAACATATTATACAGATGGAGGGTCTTCCAACTTTTATACACTTTGAAAAAAAACTCATTGTGTTTTCTCTTCCTAGCATGGTTAGGACACGTGGTTAGTAGCATGGATGGGGCATATTGGATGGGGCCATATAGTTGTAACATGGCCATACCAACAATGGCAGAGGAGACTGAAATGCATGGGGGGAGAGCTCTGATTACAGCAGCAAAGAAGGAAACTGTGGGCAGGGGATAAGGTGGAATTTGGCTGTTTTCAGACTCGTATTCTCCTCTCCTTCACTCCCTTACTTTAAAGCTTCCTTACTCAAATGGTATATTCCTTTTTTAACTCAGTGCGGACCTCTGAGCTTTTCAAGTCTTTCTCAGTCTTCTCTCTTTTCTACTTATTACACAGATTATTTTCTTTTTTTTTTTTTTTTCCACCCATGCATCAGTTTGCATATTTACAAATGAAATCCTTCAAGCTGTTTTCTTCCCTTCTTCCACACCAACTGTCTGAGTTCACTGAATCCCAAGGAAATATAGCTGAAGGGACGTCATGAGGTCAGGGACTCCATAGCTCTGCCCCGAGGCTTTCCACTTTATCTTGTATTACGTCAGTACTCTTTGTGCTGTTTGCAGCTCCTCCCAATTCATTTTCATATCATGATGGGTGGTAGTTACACACTACCACCACAACATTGGAGAGGATGCTGGTTTTATTTCCCCTTACATCTAGGCAGTATCCTCCACATTCACAATCACAATTCCAGCTATTCCTTGAGACACGTAATCAAGTTTCTTAATAAACAACTATATATCCATTTCTAAAATAAGTCACCTAGTTTGATTACACTTGAAGATTACTAAGTTTTTGGGGTTGGTATCATGGACATCACTGTTAACAACATGACTACCATATTCTTTGGACTAATCCTAGATAAACTGGATTTTTTTCAGAGCAGAGGAGGAGGAAGAGGAAAAAACATGACTATCAGGCAAAAATACACTGTAGCACAGTCACTCACTTTCCATGCTGTGTCATTCAAGCCATTCCTCATGTTGGTAGCTTGCATGTAAGCACGTGAGAATTGTGTGTATTCATTGCTACCTGTAAAAAGTCTCTTTTAAATGACTTCTAATAATCCTGTGTCTGTTTTTCTCTAAAATAACTGCAATGAGCATTACAGAATGGTCCTGTATTTCCACAAGAGTCAGTAAAGTTAACAAATGCCTGCAAAACACTTCAGTCGAGATTGGGTGAAGATTTAGGTTTTTTGTGCCAGTGTAATGATCTTGTTCTTTAAAGCCAACTCTTATAGAAAGAAGCACAATAAATATGAGTTATAGTTGTGGTAGTATGAATAGGAACACATCGTAATTTTTAATATTGAATTATAATTGAGTATGCAGATAGAAAACATTAGGTATTCCAGTGTCTCAGGTAAGCTGCATAGAAGTTTGGGTCCATGTTTCAACTGTGAAGAGTGTGAATCTGTAATTTGCATTGTTTCTATTGTATACAGAATTGTACTCATACTATCGGTGGCATCTGCCTTGAAGCTTCTTTGTCAGAATTGTTCTGTGTAGCAGCTTGCCCGTAAAAGATCCTCCACTTACAAGTTTGAGCTGTACAACTCTACTACAGAATTCGAAAACAACTTTGTAGAGCAATTAATTTGGCTAAATGTCTTGTGAGCTATCTTTAAAAGTTCAACATACGTTCAAATGTTAGAGCAAATATACTGCAACTTGTCATGGCATCTGCGTTAGTAAACAAGGTGTTGGAGAAAGGCCTTTGATTGTGATGGTGGGTGGAATCTAGGAAAAGGTGAAAAGAATATGTAACTTGGGGCATGTTCTTTGTTCTTTATCTTTTGCAGATTTTACAGCTTTGATATAATAAATCAACAATTAAAATAATTGTACAGCTTAAGTGTAGATTTATACATGAAAGTTTCCCAAAGATTTAATGTCCATTTTTTTAATTACCAGAAGTGAATTTCAATAACAGGTCACTTTAAAAGGCTACCACTTAAATCAAGAATCAATTAGAAACATTAGTAAAAAAAGCCCTGTTAACTTCCATTAGACCCTAAATGAGCTTTTTAATCTCCATTAACTATACAGTTGTTAATCATTGTTTTTATCAAGATTATAAAAAACAGAGACCTTAATTTCTCTCAAATAAATTTAAAATTTCCTTTGTTAACAAACTACAAGCAAAACTGACCTTCCAAAAGACGACGGGAATGAGGGAATGGAATTCATGTGTAATTCCTGGCAATTAGTGAAACATCATCTTCTGTGATGAAGACTCAAATCACAAAGCCATTTAAAAAGGCCTGACTGAAGACTGGGGCCTAAGGAATGTTGAAAATCACCCTACAGTTTTGTAGCAATATTTTTATTTTTCATAAGAGATAGATAAAGCATGGGGAAGTGCATAGGGCCTTCCCGATTCTGCTCTGTACTCTTTCTTGAAATAATGAGAGACAACTTGCACCAGCTGTCGTACACTGGTGGTCACTGCCCACAGACCTCAGAAGTGGGGAGAAGGTTGCTGGATTTTTAGGCAGGTTAAGAAGCCCTCCAAAAACCTTCCTTTTTTGGCACTGATGTCACCTATCCCAATCCTATTTTATTTTAAGTCTCCCTATTTATGGTTGGCATTATTTCCATCAAAAATATAAAACTGTGATGGGTATAGAAGGCAAGATTAAAGATGAAACCTTTTTTAACATTTCCTGCATTCATCTTCTGCCTCTGCGATAGAAGATCTGTATCACCCACTGTGACACTGGCAGGCTGAGAAGTAGGTAGGTGGGAATGAAAATACCTTGTGGGATTTGTGGGCTTGGGCAGCGCAAAGGGTCATAGTGCTACTCTGTGTTAAGATTTTATGCAGAAAACAATCCAAATTTTAGCTTAATGTCCAATTTTTTATGATACTCGCCCACGCCTGGCCTTTAAGGTTCCCCCACCCCTAATTGCTGCCTGCAGCAGGTTCACAACAAAACAACTATTTAGCCCAGACGTGAAAATTTCCACTTTAAAAAGCAGAAGTGGAAAATGTGAACCTTCCTTCTGGATCAAATGTTCATACGCTTATGAAAACATCAGACATTTTCTTCTTGCTTGGCTTACAAATACTCTCTCACACACACAAAAGGATGGGTACATTGCACAACTGCATCGTAGGGAGCCTGCGGGTAGCAGTGCCATGCATTCAAGAATTACCTAGGGGCTCTTCAAGACAGGCCACTGGAGGCGGAGGTGACACAACGAATTCGGAGAAAGTGGAGGAGTGCTGGCTGAATTGATTCTTATGCATTCTCTGTATTTAGTAATACCCACATATTGGCATTGACGTGAGTTTCAGAGGCAGAAGGGTTGAGATGCAACATGGCATTCATAATGAAGGTTGATAGAAACAAAATGGGAACAATACTAAATGGGACATCATTAAATATTATTATGAGATTAAGTTAAACTTGCTTAAGAGGAAAAAATCTCCTACAAACTATATTTCAAAGACTGACATGTCATTGCTTGGCACATTCCAGCAGTGACTGAGAATTAAACAAAGACATTGCAGTCTAAGAAAACCAGGCAGCAGAATATTACACTTCAGTTTTTAATGCATGAATGGATTTAGTGTGCGCTGAAGGGAGGAGCTGATAAAGCAAGCAGGTGCTATGCAACCTTCAGTTAAACACACACTGTTTCTGAACGGCCAGAGCCCTTCTCAGCCGCTCGTAGTCCCTCCTGCAAGGAACGTGGGTATGTGTAGCTGTGTGCAGGAAGGACCAAGTTATTTCTCTAGGGTGCTAACTCTGTACTGAACAGAGATCTTCACCTAAGAAATGAAAGCTCATAATACCAATAACCTAAGTCATCTAGACCCTATTGTAATTTTTAATTTTTTTTATGAGATCGTAAAAGACTTTCAGGCTTAATCTTTCAGCCATAGTGAAGACTGAGGGGCAAGGGAGGGTGGGGGTGCTAAATATAGCAAAACAAATAGAGTTTCACTCTCCTGGGGGAATAGGAAATTATGAAAATCCCTGCAAAGACTCCACATTCTCCATAGGGTATGCGACACAGCAGTTTTTGGAAGACAGACGTGTTTGTAGAAGTATTGCTACGCAAGTCCTAAGCCATTCAGTGTCTAACCCCAAACCTAGAGCTGATTTGCAACACAAGACTAGAGCTACCCACTGCCTATGCTTGTTCAACGAAAGTCTATTTGAACTACAAAGTCTTCCTTAACTTTCCTCCATCCAATCTCTTACTACCGCAGACTCTATCACCATCTAATACTTGAAGCGCACTCTGACCAGCCCCTTCCTTCCCTTCTGCGTTCTACCCCTGTTACAGCCTCTGGTTAAGTTTTTCCAGGTTTGGGCAGTTGGTCTTTCAGCTGTCCTTGTTCACATAAGCTTTCGGATAGCAGCTATATCTCAAGGTAGAGTGTGCAATGGTGCAAATACAAAATACTGTTCAAGGCTTTGCTGAGATAACAGTGGTCCTTCCTCAAGGTGCGCTGTGCTTTAGTTATAGTAGGGCCCTCTAAACTTAATCCAGCTTGACGCAGCTGTTTGTGGTTCGGATTCAGCTGCTCCTAGGAAAACAGCTAAGAAGAAGCCCCCTTCAGTAGCCTGAAGGGTGCAAAAAGCACTTACATATCACTTCTTTTTGATATGCCTTGTTGGTGTTATTTGCCACACCCTGCTATGTTGTGATGTTTTGTTGTGATGGTTTGGCTTCTGCAAGCGGGGTGGTATCAAGTATATTCAGCATTCCCTGTCCTAACTGAGTTCATTGTGATTTAAATGCCAATATAATGAGTTCTCTATGAAACAGAGGTTGTCTGCTACCTGGGTAATCCTGTACTAGCAAGGCGCTAGAATCTCTCCTCCCTTGTATCTTCTGCCTTTTATTAGCCTAAATAACAGCAAGCTTTATGCCACTTCTTTTCAGTAGCAGGGCGACCTATTTAGTCTTCTACTGAGGGCAACTGAGAGTGTTCAGCTGTTTGCTAACTGTCCATTAATATTCAGGCAAGATGCCATGCTATCTCACAGAGACATTGCCAGTTTGGAGTAGGACACTGTTAGCTCTAATTTGGTAGCAGTTTTCTGTGCTCCTGTTTTCAAAGTGGTTCGATTCCCTGTTACCTCGTACTCAACAGCAGTTATTTGTGCTTGTGCAAAAAGTGGGTGGGGGCAAAATGCTACCGGGTTGGGATGGCACAGATTCATACAAACTTTCTGCTGAGGTAAACAAATGTGCACACAAGGAGGCAGAAGTAAGTAGATCCTTACATCTTTCTAGGGACAGACCCTGGGAAAATAAAACCCGGGGAGCCGTACAGGGAAAGTTATTGGCCTTGAGAAAGGCTGGTATTGAGGTTTTCAGCTCTGCCTCCAGAAATCTTTTGGAAGCAATATCTGAAAATGTTTCAGATGAAAATGTTTCATTTCATATAAAATGTCAGAAAATCAGAGTTACGATGTTGTGGAAACAAAATGGGGGTCTTTATTGCAAACCTCTGTTCTCGGTGCGCTAGTGCCAAGAAAATAAGTACTCATATAGGTCCGATTGAAATGTTTTCTTTTTACACTTGTAGTGCATTTTGTTCCTTACACAGTTCAGTCTTCTATGACTTTCTCCAATTCATCTGAAATATATCTTCGAGTTTCCCTGTTAGTTAGCTTAACTCTCTCCTTCAACGTGCAGTATTTGTACTGCCTGCAGTATGCATTCAGGGTGGGTGAATTGTCCTTTTGGAGATGCAAACTCCTTACCCTCCACATAGGCAACTGCACCCAAGTTGCATGCCAAATGCAGCCTAACATAAAAAGGCAATTATTCCCGGTTTTCTAATACCCTGATTTTACAGCGCCAAAGGTAATGAAGTGGTGCAGCCCAGCTGGCTGGTTTTGGGGATGAAGGTCTTATATTTGGAAAGTACCAACTTTTCAGTCTCCTTACGAGCAATGGTTCCCAGACATTTACCTGCCATGACAGCTGCTTGAAATGTTAGACTCCATTTTTCCTTCAGTGAAAGATGAGATCTTTTTAAAATGAAATCTTCTACAGCATTTACACGACATATGTTCCTCTTTTTTTAGGAAAATAATCTTAAATCCAAGTAAATTTTTTTTTTTTTTTAATTTCAAACAAAATATGTTAAAAAAAAAAAAAAGGTCCTTCTTCCCTGCCTCTTCTCTCTTCTTCTTTGGAGAAAAAAATTGACAAAAGAAAATAGTATCTAAAAAGGGAGACATGATAGAAAAGTCACTTTAGGAAAGAATTTTGACGTATTTGCAAAGTATCATTATTGATAAACTGCAAACTTTTTAAAAGGAAACTATGGTGACGACTTATTTTTTTCTCTAAGAAACAAAAGAAAACTCTTTTACCTCCATTTCCAGCACTGGACTGTGTCAAAACTGTTTAGCTCACTAACAGCTTCAGCAATTCACCATGGGTTTTCTCTTTGCTGAAGGGAATTTTCTTTTTCATTCATCAATTATTTCCTATCTTTCTGCCGAAATAAAAAAGTCAAATGCATTTTAAAACAAAAACGTCAGACATTCTTGCTTAGGCTGACCTTTGACAAGCAATATGTTTGTTCTGTTTTTTGTGAGACAAAGTTAGAGAGAAGTGGGTACTTGACTAGGGCTTATGTAAATGTCTGGTGGAGTCAAACAGCAGTGTTCTAGCACACTTGCACTTATCCAAGCCTCTTCTGCTCTGCGAAATAAAAATACAGATAGTGAAAAACCAATCTTAATAAACAAAAGGAAGAACTCAGTTTCTGTGCTCAAGATACATTGAAATGATGAGAAAGACACCTCCAGACACCTTCCGCACCTTTCGTACCTACCCTTCTAAAACAGCCTTTACTGAATCAATGGTCTCTACATAGCTGCTGCATGCTTTGAATGACAGAAGTACAATGTCTTATAAAGTTATAATCAGGCTAGATCTCACTAATCTGGGTTATAGCTCAACTGTGAGGGCTCTTTTGAGTAAAATCATTTCTTTATTAATGAGATTCAGCCCAATCTCACTGATAAAAATTACTTTAAAAGATGTCCCTTTGCTGCTATTCAAATGAATGGGAGAAAACGGTGGGTGTTTTAAGAGCTGTCTTCCTGTCATATCAAGATGGATCTCATTAGTGAAGGGAATGATTTTACCAGGAAAAAGCTTCTACAATGAGAAAACATAACCTACCATGGATGAGAAAAATCCAAGTCAATTAGGCTAAAAAAAACCCCAACCACCCTTAAAAAATCATCTCACTGCTCTCATTCATTTTAATAACAGGAGAAAGGACATTTCCCTCTCAAAAAAAAAAAAAAAAGTTCTTTTTTAAGTTGAACTGGACTGGATCTCATTAATATGGGAACTATTTTACTTAAAAGAGCTTCTAGTATCAATCTACTGTTCAACCTAGATTAATCAAATCAAACATGACTGGGGGGAGGGGGAGGAGGAATAACTCAAAAGTGTTATATCTGTTCCTAAATCATTACATTTGATTTAGGAAATAGACAAGAGGGGATTATAATCCACGGATACATTCAAAGTAGCTGGGATACATATACCCAGCTAAACTTCTAAACCAATGCTTGGAACCTTCACTAGATGCAGTCAGCTACAAGTGACTGACAAAAAGGCAATTCAGACGGTTTACATGCACTGAGGGAACCCCCCTGATTCTACAATAGCATCATTGTAATTAGCCCTTATCCTTTTCCTTGGATGATTAGCAGGGAGGGCTAGAAGAGTCATAGACTTTTTAGCCATTCTTGTTTCCTGTTACTGTAGAAAAAAAGACAGTTTCTGCTGGTTCCTGGGCTAGAGTCCATGTGGGACTCCATGCTTTTTCTCTTTCACTGTCGCTCTTTATTGGGTTGTGAGACTTTTAACAGCTAAAATCTTGTAATAATATCTCTCAATTAGTATTGGTCTGAATGCAAAAGATGGTGTTGGTAAGGAAAGGTCATATGGTGAAGGAGTGGACATGATGATCTTCATCTGTAAAGCAGTCCCAGGAAAGAGGAGCAGTTGGGAGGATGTGCTGCAGATGCACGTTGAGAAGACCTAGCTAGACAGGAGCAGGAACCTGGAGAAAACCCCACACCCAGTTCATTAAATTACCCAAGCCTGGTAATACGTATTTGAACAGAAACTAAGTGTAAGAGTCTGTGTCTTTCATGGACTGTGATTGTTACTGCAGTATTCAAAAAACAACAACGTTGACTGCAAGATCACAATTACAGACACAGTATCTCTGGTTTCCTACAACAAGGTTTTTCTAATATTTTGATGCCTTTATTCTTCTTTTATAGCACTCTTTCATGAAGCAATATAGCCAGCTGCAGATACTTATCCTAGCTGCAAATGCAAACCTAGACAGGAATCAGCTTTTGATTTAAATAGCCCTAAATTAATTTGAATCACTGTAAGACTACACACACCTGTGCCTATGGATGCCTTTTGCCATGTTCTGGTCCTGGAACTTTTGCAGTGATTTCTCAATGAGTCAGTGCAGCAGCAGCTGTAAACAGATCTGGAAAGCTCAGTATGGGTGTTTGTGTTCACCAGAACCTATTTTGGGAGAGAAGGTGTTTTAGGATTACTTTTCCCATTATCACTACATAGGAAATATTAATGTAATAAACATTCGTGTTATTTTCAGCATGCTTAAAATATGCCTGATCAGCAGATTACCGAATGTACTTGGAATTGAGCACAAGCTAATTGCAAGAAAAGAAAGAAAATGGAAAAAATAGATTTTGTGTACGGCATGTTTTATTTTTTCCATTCAGAAAGACTACCAGATTCTTTGACATATCCACAGCCTGGAATTTCAGGACACTTTAACATGTATACACTTCTCATGGATTTACAATCGCAAGTGACTTTTGTAACATCATTTACAATAGTTAAGGTTATATTTATTACATCTCTTTCACATAGAAAGACACATGCAGGCACACACAAACACACCTGCTCACACATATATGAAAATCCATAGTGACCTTTTTCTTTTGTTAAAACACTTAGAGTCGGGATGGCCTTCTATCATTCACATTTTGATGTATTCTGAAGATGTTAAAACCAATCTGTCCATGTCAAAAAAGTGCATGCCATGGACTTTATCTTTCCAGATGAGAAAGCTGCTCTGAGGAGTGATTGCAGCTATCTGAAATAAAAACACTGTAGGTGTATCCCACATTAAATGTTCAGCTTCAAGCTAGTAGTTAAGCATGTCACATTATTACATGCATAATAATATGATGAGCTGAAATGACAGAATACCAGCTTCCCACCAAAAATTAAAGCAACAAACACTAATTTCTTCCAAGGACAGCAACTGTCGCTTTGCACAGTGGCTTTGGGAAGTGAAAGCATGTGGTACACTGGCAAAATGACATACCAATGAAAATATATGAGAATCTAACTGGCTGGGGGATGGAGCTGCTTCTCTGGTGTTCTCAAGTGCTAAGAGAGCAAGCAAGTTATCTGAAATACCACACCAAGGTTAAGGAACACACCAAGTTTTAAATAGCACAGCCAATATAAAGTGCATGTAAGAACGGCAAAGTCTGATTAAAAAAGTTGGTTTCCTTTCACTGAAATCCAATTTAATGCATGTTTGATTGGGTCTTGATATTTACTACAGAACAATGAGATACGTTTGGTTCGTCAGAAGATGACTGTTTTGGGAATCTTAGCATCTGTTCCTTCCATGACAGAGTTTGGATCTTTTCACACTCACATGTAAGACCTCGCAAGGTTTGTCAAGATTAAAAAAGATGCACTTTAATTAGGTTAATATTTTATTTATGCTACAACTTCCCCCTGGTCATGTCTAACAGAGGTTCTATTTACAATCTTGCCAAATACTGAAGAACAAATCAACAGACATAAATTTACTTTTTAGAAAGATATTCCTTGGATAAAATTTACATTTGAAAGTCTAAATTTGCATTTCACTCTATCCCCCCAAATATCAGCTTATTAAAAAAAAAAGTAGTTTTCATGAGATCTTGTGGAAGCAAAACTTTTCATTTTCTTTTATTTGCAGAATGTTTTAAGCAATTTTGTCGGTGCATTTTTTGTGCCATTTTGCTGCATTACATTCTAATTTTAGTTATCACAGGACTGCAGATGAATAAGTTTGGGTTTTTTTCTCCTGAAGTAGCAGTGGGTCATTGTTTGTAAAGAAGAAATCTCACAAAGGAAATACATTCTTACTAAAAGCTAAAAATAACCCCATCTCATAAAAAATATTAGTCACCTATCAGGGGTCTATCTGTATCAGGTACATGAGTGTTAATTGGAGTAAATGGACAAAAAATTGGCATAAACCTGCTTTAGTACCTAGTTGCAGTACTTAATGCTGATTCTCACAGGTAAATCTCAAACATCACAGTTGTGTAAGGTTGCCCTTTGGACTGAATCCTGTGGCTGTTAGAGGTAATACTTTCAGGCAAGGAACTGTTTTCCAGAAAAGGATAGAGAATACTCCAGAACCATTGAAACTGGAGTAAAACAGGGTAGCAAAATGTTTTCTGTGTTCCTGAGAAACTTCTGATACACATTAGCTTCTCATGTGTTATTCCATGTTGTCTCTGTATATCCATCACTTGTGCAAGTAATTAGACAGACACTGTTACAAAGTAATGCATTATATGTTGGTTTTGGCACTTTATAGGTCAAATACAAATGAGAAAACACTCCTGTGTTTTTCTCACTAGTGTTTTATTTTACTTACAGCAAACTTAATAAACCAAATGCCATTCTAAGTCTTGTGTTTTTGCAACAACTACAACACACTGTAACCAAAATTCAACCAGAAGATCAAGCGTCCAGCCCACACGCTACTTTAGTGCTCTCAGAAAAGTGCCCTTCCGTACGCCAAACTGCTTTGCTCTCTGCTGTGGCCCCCTAGGTCACCAGGATCCCATTTTCGTTTCATACATCCCTGATGCAAAGCACTGAAAAACTGACGTGTCTGGTTTCTGGCAAACCACAGGGAAAAGAAAGTTCCAACCTCAAGCATTTCCTTGGAAAATACTACGCCAAGGATCAGTCTCTGACAGCAGCAGCACTGCAGCTTTCACTATTTTTCCCTGGCAAAGAAGTGCTGTCATGTAGCAGAATTCTGCACTATTCAGAAAGTTATGGGCTATGGTGCTCAGCCTGGCTCTATTCTATTGCTGTCAGGTCACTCACAGATGTTGCCCAACTGAGGGTACCCCAGCCTGGCATCACATATACTATTGCATTGTATACAGGAATAGTAAATATTATATATACTATATATTGCATTGTATAGACTATTGCACATACCTACTGCACAACCAAGCCACCCTAGACGTGAGCACAGCGCAAAGTGGCACATTGATGGGGTGCTTTCTAGCACAATATCACTTCTTAAGTCCTGGAAATGTTCCTCTGCCACTCTTTCTTGTGACACCATTTCTCCTACTGGTTCTCCTTTTCTATTTGGAGGACAGTCGTGAACAGCCACAGGTGTCCATGGAGGCTTCTCTGCAAAGCATCTTCTTGAACATTTTTCAGTGTTGCCTAGTGATAGGACAAGAGGTAATGGGCACAAACTTGAATATAGGAAGTTCCATCTGAACATGAAGAGGAACTTCTTTCCTTTGAGGGTGGCAGAGCACTGGAACAGGCTGCCCAGAGAGGTGGTGGAGTCTCCAACTCAGGAGACATTCCAAACCCGCCTGGGCGCCATCCTGTGCAACCTGCTGTAGGCGGACCTGCTCTGGCAGGGGTTTGGACTAGATGATCTTCAGAGGTCCTTTCCAACCCCTAACATTCTGTGATTCTGTGATTTGATGCCCTAGGACGGGAGTAGCTTTTCTTCTCTAAAGGGAAGAGATGTTGTGAACACTTTCGTAGTCTCTGGCTGGGCTAGACAGGGTGTGTGAGAGAACAGTTTGTCCAGAATACAATTGACAGCAATACGGACACCAGTGCAAGGCCAGGAGCTTCCAGCATTCACCTCCTCCCTGTTGTACACTAAGGGGACACTCCAGAGGGATTGCCAAGGGGAAAACCAACAGATTGACTGTTTGGTAAGCTGATCTCACAGCTGCTGCCAGAGGAACTGTAAAGAGAGAAATGGGCAGAGCCATTTTATCCTCACTGGCTCATACTTTCATTTGTGGCTTCCCAAATGGGTTGCTACATTCTGCACTAGTTTTCAACTTCCACGAGCTGTCTAGATACAGCTCTCCATGCATACCTCTCTGCAGTAGCCTCATTTTTAATGTAATCAGGGCAAGGGTAACTGCAGTGAAGTTCACACATAACAGAGATGCCTGCGCCTATTCTAAATGCGAGTGAAAAAAATAACTTGACAAGAGCTGCTATCCAAACCAACAATAGTTGTCCATGCTCAAGCAAGGCTTGTAAATAAGGAACATTTCTTCTTGTTTCAGCTTCATTTTATCTTAAAATATAAATTATTCTTTATCTTGACGCATCAACCTCAGTCTGAGATTTCTGCCTGGGCTGTTCTAGCTGTGGTCTTGAACTTCTGCAGGTGTTCCGTAAACCATGCTGACCTGCAGGACTAAGGATAGGGAAGATCCAACCACTTAGTCTTTCTCTCTATGAGCTGGGACATACACTTTACGTTCTTCCTCCTATCCCTAGTCATTTGCAATGTCTGGAGCCTCCATTAAATGTCTCATCGTTTCCATATGGATGATATTACACAGAATTGAGTGCAGTACTGAAAAATTAAACTGTCACAGAGAAAAAACAAAATTGTGAGAGAGGAGGAAAAAAAAATGCAGGGCTATAAACTGTGATCATCTCTGGTCTCAAACATAGTGATAAAAGGGCAATTTCTTTCCCTTTCCTCAGGATATGAGAACATTGCTTTCATTCAGGTATTCAGCATGTGTAGCAATCCAAATTATGGAGCTGACCAGGTGATTCCTGCCCTCATTGACTCCAACATAAGTCTGGATTTGTGTCCTGGAAGGGACTGCTGTGAGTTTGTGCTGGGGAAACTAAGAATAGAGTTTGAACCATTGCCATAAGAAGCAGAAAAGAACCAAACAGGACATTATTAAAATGTCAGAGTTCATTTCTGGTCTTAATAGCTGTGTACAACACCCCTGCTCCTTCGCAAAAAGGAGCTGGAAGGTCACTGTCATTTCTGGTCTCGAAGACATGTGTCACTCATTTCCAGCCTCTTCTGATATTTGACAGTATGGACCTGCCTGGAGCACAGCAAGAATAAAGGATGACACAGCTCACCGAGCAAAATTTCATTAACAATTTTCCTCCTACTCAAATAAGAGCTCACCCCTGACCCTAAAATGTAGAGTTTGCTACAGAAGAGGCACTTGTGAGGGCTTGAGTTAATGCAATCCAGTCTTTGACAAAGCCAGGTCTCTGTCTTGGAGGAATGCTTGAATTGATAACAATCTTTGATAAAATGCTGCATAATCTGTAAGAGAAAAATGGGCTGCTTCAGCAGAGGAGGTCATGTTTTTCATTGTCTAGTCTGATCTGAGTTTATTGCACCAAGTGAAACGAAAAACATGGATTTGCAGTGAAAACCACTGCAAGTCTATCAGCTATATTTGTGTGTTCATACTCATGTTGTAATTAATAATTTACTCATCATTTGCAGATTAGATGCTATATTTCATTTCAGAAAAACAGGAGATTCCATTAACAGTTTAATTACTGGCTTGCCCAGGATATTCTGTGTTGCAGTAAAACACTGATACTTTTCTTTTTACTGCACTACAACCTCTTCAAATGCTACAGTTTGGACCTGGTTTAGCACATAGTACTGATTCTGCCTCTTGACAAGTGATGTTGCTCAGGTCAAGCAGCTTCTAGATTCATCAAAATATTTTTTATTTTAAGAACAACTATATAGGACTGTGTATATAGACTAATGTATCATAACACGATATGATAATTCAGGTTTTACATTCTTACTAAAGACATGATATGAAGTTTCAATTGGGTGACATCACACCAGTTGCCCAGAAACATGAAAATTAGTTTGAAACGAATCACCCATCCTTAACATTTCCACATTTGAGGGAATTTTGGATTTGAACTAGTTGCAACAGTAATGTCTTCTATGCGACCTGCCCAGGCACAAATTAAGATGATCTTAAAACAATGATATGACAAAGAATGTTGCACCAGCAAACACTGCTCTTCTGTAGCATAAAGCGTGTCCAGAAGAGAGAGTTTTGTACAATAACTTTAGAGTTTACACTCTGGTTTATAAAAAAAATATTCCTTTTCTGTGCTGCTCTAACCTGTCCTATAGAAAAACTTGGGGCAGGAAGGGGTGATATTAAACATTTGTAGAGACAAAAAGAGAAAGTTTAATATGACTTTAATATTTCCTTTAAATTTAAAATACAGTCTAAAGACAATTGTGGTGTGGGAGTATGGTCATATTAAGTAAGCAGTGTCTTATGTTGTTCTCATTTGTAACGTTCCTAGAAAATGAGAGGAGAGAGCTGTGACTGATAAATAATCAATATCTGCAACACCATATAAATGAAGCAGAATATTAAGATGAAAGAACTCAAGAATCAAAAGAGATCTTGACACAACATCCAAATAATTAGATATTTCCTTTGTGGACAGAGCTTTTTTAAAAATCCATCATCCTCTTTCTAAGCAATACTTGGAGTTAGTAAGAACTGCTCCAGCAGCAAGCAACTGAAAGAATCTGACACAAGGTTTAGTTTTTCTTATTATTTCTGAATATTAGAGAGTAGGGATATTAATTTAATTTTATATTTCTATTATTCCAGTGAAGAACATATTAATGCAGACAGCTGCATCAGAGTCTCAAAGTATGAGATAAAGCTGTATGGGGGAGACCTGTTCAATGTGGGCGACCTGTCTCCCAAATTCGGTTCTCATACTTCATCTTTTAATGTATTCACAACGCCTTTGCAATTCACACCCTCTGATCTTCTCTTGTATAAATCATATTGGCCCTGCTTATTCCTCTGGTAGCTTCATACTGGTACCTGCTATGAGGTACCCAGAAATGAGACAGCAGTGCACCTTCACATTTTATCACCTCAACACACTGCACGAGGCTTGCACTTTGGAATAAAACATAGCTTTACGAGTGCAAAAGCCAACAGCTGAGGGGCTTACATCTCTCTTACCCCCAGTAAATAAGGCTTAGGTAAGCTTTGAACTCCATAGAGACAGGCAAAGAATGTAGAGGAACACTTCACATTATGAGAAACAGATCTCTGAAAAGTTACAAAAATTGTATCCATATAGCTATATCAGGTCTCTTTTTTTTCTTAAATGATATTTCCTAGAGAATATCGAATTATTCCGTTTCCCTTCATTTTTAACTAAAATGGCTACAGTGTTTTAAAAAAAAAATCAAATATTTTCAATCACCAGGCCTACTTTGGTATTTGAAGATAGGAGGGGAGCATCTATAGTTTCTTTAACTTAGCCTAAAAAGTTAAATCTGCAGCTCTGAACGCAGGTAAAATTCTCTACAATTTCCAAGGTAACTGCAAGTGTGTTCCTCTGGCTGCTGATCACTTACTCTTTGTTTCTGACCAGAATGCTCCACAATTAACTTCTCAGAGTCTGACTACAGTCTCTGGCATAGATTTACTGCTCCATCACAGTCTGTAACTCCGATGTCCATAGCATTTAGTGAGGTGGTTAAACTATAGAAACAGCACGTAACCGTGTTAGCCAGAAAATGGGAGATCTTTGGGAGAGTGACTGAGAAAATGCACCGACTGACAAAGAATTTGGATCCAGAACACTCCTATAGGACTCCATGCCTCCCATATTGTCCTCTGTGTTTTCTCTCCTATTTATTGTGCCTTTTTAAGCTTATTGTTTACCTGGGAAGAAAATTGAGTCAG
This sequence comes from Chionis minor, assembly GCA_013398295.1. Classification (NCBI taxonomy): domain Eukaryota; kingdom Metazoa; phylum Chordata; class Aves; order Charadriiformes; family Chionidae; genus Chionis; species Chionis minor. Next base: position 39,274 of record VZSF01003480.1, on the reverse strand, counting down.
AACCATGAAATACGAGTAATCATCAATGTTTGCCAATAACCAAAGGGTAGTAAATAAGGTATTAGCCACAGAACATCAGCTATTAAATGCCTGGAGAGTGGCCAGTCTGGCTGGAAATATGTATTCCTTTTTTTTCCCCTGCTGTCATTTATGTCAGTCTTGAATAGATTCTGTTTCACTATGCAGTGGATTACACCCAGAGCTTATGGATATGAATATCGGTTTCTTGCTTTGCTCTCTCTGATCACGCTCCAGTGGTATTAACACTTGGGGTCAATCTGGATTATCCCATGTTTAAAAGATGGCAATTAAACACTTCGGTTCTTAATTTCTGAGAATTCCTTCTTGCTTATAGGAAGAGATGAAGCAATTGCTCGCACAGTTTTATTTTGCCAATTTCTTGTTGCCCGTGGCCTGGGTAGTAGTAAGGGGAAAAAGAAACACGACTGTTGCACAAGTATTCTCCCTTGGATGGGGAACTGATCTGACAAGTTGCAAGGAACTCGGTGGTTGAATGGGTGACTTCACTGTTCAGAGACATTTTTTCCTTCTCTGCTGAGACTCAGTAGTCAAAATTAGCTCAGATGCATCCCTAAAGCAAAGTCTGGAGTTCAAATTTTACCAGTTGTGTGTTCAGGAAAGAGTCTGGTTTGTCATTGCAGGAGGTAAGGGTGGCTGCATGAGAGACCGTCTGGGATACCACCGAGTGAGAAGGAACTTGGGACCCACTTCCAAGCTGGAAAAAAATCACAAAGAAAAGCAGAAGGCTATCTTTAGCATGTCAAGTACATTAGATGAAAAGATGAGATCATCCTATAGGTAAAGGAGATTTTCCTCTAAAATATGTCTCTGATGTCATGAAGTAGCTGGTGTGAAAACTTGCTTGATATGTAGTAGCTTAGATATTTTAGATCACTATTTATTTTTATCCTCAGTATGTTAACTAGGAAGACAGTGTCAGAACTACACGAAATGAAGACTCTTTGAGTAAGAAAAAACATTTCAACAAGTTTAGAAATTATTATGAGAAAGACTTTTAAAAAAAAATATTTACTAAATCTTCTTCCTAAAGACACTGGTTTAGAACTTGAACAGGTCTAACCAGGACTGAATATACATCTTCAAGGGCCCTGACAAAGTGAGCAAAGGGCAAATGAAAGCAAGATGTTTGCTTAGACTCCCTGTGTGATCTTTTCTAGGGCTGGGCTATGAATTCCAAGCTTGACCGTAGCTTTCTGTCTGCTTTTTTTAAAAGTAGAGATTTTTATCTATAGAAAGGACTTTGCAATATAACTACATGGTATGGAGTACATATTATCTCTATATTAAGACCAACATAAATCAATGATTTTAGTTTTTAAGATTACATTATTCTTTTCTCTTGTGGAAAAATGTGTGACTGCATGACCCGATAGCAGCTACATGTCAGCACTGATGTTAAATTTAGGTTTCCAAAATTTATTTCCCATATTCTCTGACACTATGCAAGCAACACGAACTATGCAAGGTTTAAAATAGCCCACATAATCATAGGATTCCAAGAGGCCAGAGTGCCTACAAGTACCCTTAGCCATGAAGGTGTTAATCAGTATATATACTGTCTCATCTGCATCTAAGAAGCCCTGCAATTAAAATTAGAACTTTTATGCCTGGTCTCCAGCTTGCTGCTATTCAAAGCTCCTATCTGCATACACTGGGGATGGAAAAGGCCTTTTGAAAGTAAATAATTGAAAAAATTAGAGGGATTTTCGAAGATTGCAGAGCTTCCCTTTAGGACCAGTCCAGGAGCCCTGTCCTTCTGTCAAAGTACAAATTACCCCCATATGGTGATGTCCGTTCTCTCAACTGTAATTTATTCATTATGCAGACTGCCGAATACCAAATGGTGAAAGCACAGCAGCAGAACAATGAAACAGGCTTAGGAAACTAATAACTGTCCAATCAATGAGAACCTAATGAACTATAACATGTAATACTTTATATGGCATTCAAATTAAAAAGGGGGAAAAAATCAACAACGATGCAATATCAATTTACTTATTCCAAGTCTAATCAAATGAAATAAATGTCATTCACCAAAAATACAGCCATAACTGACATTTGGGGAGGGGGGATGAGCGGAAGGTAGGATCAAGCCAAAATTCCTTTAAGAACGTAATTACATACTAACCACCTGTCCTTATTTAATGTAGGCTCTTTGCACCAAAACCTTTTGGTGAGGTAGGAAAAGGGGTTTTTTGTTTTTTTTTCCCAGTATCCGTGCTTGGGAAGGGATAGGCAGTATAAATCTGTAGAATATGTGAATATAATAAGGGTAGCTGAAGTCTTTATCAAGAGATCATAGGCGTATTTTGTCAAAGGCAGCAGCTTTACCTTTCAAGGTGAAGGGAAAAACTTGTCTTTTATCTGCACACAACCTTTTCCCCTCTATCCTAGGAGCCTTATTTTACTGTGAGTCCCATGCCCACCTTTGCCAAAAACTCCTGGATCTCACTCTGTAGAAATAATAATTAATAAATCATGTACAAGGTAATCTCAGGAAGGTGTTCTGTCCTTCCTAAGCAGCCAATATGCAGAACATCTTCTGGATAGAGCTGTTTTCAATGAAATGCTGGCAAGGAAATTATTAACTCCTTCCCCAGATGAGGAGGTGACGGCAGAGATCCAGGTATCCTGTCTGACAGAGCGCTCAGATGGCTTTCCTGTCTGCTGGGCTGCACAGTCATGAATCTCTGTCCTTTAGTCTTCTTCAACTGAGACACCTGTCTTAAATGAGAAATTTCAATTAACATGCCTCTGAATTATTGTTTCTGCATATTTTTTTTAAAAAGCTTAGTTTGGGTTGTTCTGGGAATTTTTGTGATGGTTGTTGGTTGGAGGGTTGGGGTTTTTTTTGTAATTTAAGTCCCCTTAATCCATTTTATATTGGCTTCTATTGCCTTCCCTAACAGAAAAGGTGCCAACAAGATGGTTCATTCTCATCTCAGCCAGCTACACATATTAGCAATTCTCACAGCAGTTGCCAAGTATAGCTGTACGTCCTCCTCTTCGAGAGTGGCTCTAGTTTTCTCTTTCCACAGCAGTTGACATTAAGTGTCTTCTGTATTTCCTGCTGCTCCTGCTCGCACGTGATAGCGGTTACTGTCAGCTTCACTATCTCTCCATTTCTTCTTCTGTGTGTGCCTCCTTCCTCTTGTAACTTTCTCCATTACAAAGAATAAAATAAACCTCTATTTTCATGTATAATTCTGTGTTTAAATTTGACAAAAGGCGCCTTGGGCTCTGGACTTCTGCGGCCAGCTCTGCTGCTGACGTTGTGGCCTTTTGCACCGGCCACATGAAGACTTGCCAGAGCCTTGGCTGTGGCACAGGGCTGTGTGTGAAAGCAGAAACCTGAATCATGTGTGCCTTCAAACACATGGCCATAAAAGGTTTTGAGGCTCTCACTCCCCAGATGGGCAAACAAGCACTATTTTTGATAGTCGTGCATTTTTTAGAGCTTTCTTATCCCGTGTTGGTACAAAACCAACAGCAAAGAAACCCTATGAAGCAGTCAGAGTTGCAATGTGTCTGTACCATTTCCTTCAGCCACTGGACTAGATGACTTCTGGGAACGAGAAGCATTCCTGTACGATGTAGGAAAAACCTCACCTTTCTGCCAGTGAAAGGAGGCAAAAAATGGATGTTGTGTGCATTTGTCTAGGTAGATAGTTGTTCCAACAGGCGGGCCCTAGGAAGGGCACTCAGCATTTTAGGAACACTGGACCCGTGTGGCATGTTCGAAGAGTGGCTAAGGAGCTCACATCAGTGAGATTTCCCCCAAGCCAAGGAAAACTCTTGAAAAATCTAATCAAGTCTTTCCCAGCCTGTCTCATATTCATACAGCAGTAAAGACAATAGGATGCAAATGCCACAAACTCCTCTTTGGAGTCTGACTGTAAGAAATAAGTTATTACTCTTTGGATTTTTTTTTTTTTTTTTTTTACAGTTCTGTGCTATTTGTTGGCTTACAGATCTTTCCTTCTCTTTCTCACACCTCACACTTTGGCATGACAGCCTCAAAGCAATTGCTACCACGATTACATTAACAAAATTCACCCAGCAATGCAGGTGTAGTAAAACAAAAATGAAAATGAAACCAACAAAAACCAGGAGAAAAAAAACCAACGTGACAGAACTGCTTTGTTTCACAGATTATCATTGTGCAGTCCAGATGTGAAGAAGCAGCGAACAGCCATCTCACCGTGGGTAATACAGAAAAGCTCTTCTTAGAACAATGAAAGCAGCCTCCCATATTCAGAACGTGAGCTGTCAGCAGGAATTAATGTCCATCAGATCTTCCCCATCGCCGGGTGTTTCACTACTGGGCTGACCCAGAAGGTGCGCTCACAGGGTCAAGGGGGAAGGCAAAGCACAGAAGATTGTAACGCATCCAGTTTAAAGAGAGTATTGTCAAAATAAGTCATCGTTTTTAACTGCCCTTCAGGGACGGTAGTGGAATCTCAGTCCCTTTTTAAGGAATGGAAGTTTTGCCCATAACAGTAAAAGCAGAATAAATACTTTTAACTGTTTGACGTGGCTCTTTTTTTTTTTAATTATTTTATTTTTCTTTAGTTGTTATTACTGTTTTAAAGCCAGCTGCAGCACATAGAGTTAAAGATGTAAAATCTCCGCATGGTGCAATAAAACTGATACTGAAATAGTGTCCCCCTACCGTAGGAGGAATCTGCAATCAGGACTTCCAAGCACATGCGAAAAATAACTCTTGGATCAGTCTTCTTGTCTTCCAGTAGACTTGGCAAGAAAGACAAGCCATATGTGAAGCCAGCCATATATCAGTTATGTGGTCTTGGATATTTGCAATAAAACAAAGGACTTTGCTGTCAGCCCTTCTGATTTCATGAAGCCTTTACAGCTCACAGCAATGTCCCTTTATCAAAAGCCACAAAGTTATCCTTGGACATGTGCATTTCTTAGGGAAAATATTGTCTGAAATAGCTATTTGTGATTAAATCCATCAGGGAAAGAGGAAAACATGAAAGGACCTAATACAGTCGGTTTCAGCCATGCTGAATGCATCTAGCTATAACAAGTGGGTGTAAAAACAATTAAAAAGAAAAGAAGTAAGACTGGGGGCCTAGGGGAGGGCGGAGGAATTAAAATACACGTACACAAGATATTAAGATCAAAAAGAAAATCTTGGTGACAGTGGTGTGGACGCCCTGGTAAATTAAGTGGAACTAAAACTTCACCCCCGAATTCCTCCTGGCCATTTATTTAGACATTATTAGCTGGCAGTTTCATACAGGGATTGTGTTAGGAGTGGGTTCAAAGAAAGAATTTTATAACAGTGCTTTGCCCAGCTAATTCTGGGTGGACAGCCTGCACGCAAGGGACCAAAAAGAAGGCTGGGGAATAGTTCAGGGTGAGCCACGAAGTGAGGTCAGGAGCTAATGAATAGCTGACACCGCGGACTTGCAAAACCATGTGGATGTGAACGGCCCTATGCGTAAGATTACTCACATATGTGAAGTTCAGTGTGCACTCAAGCTCAGGATAAGAACTAGTAGTTTTATTTGATGTAGTGGTAAAAGGAGTCAGGGAAGGGATTTAAAAAGTGAGGTGATGTGATTACAGCAGCGTTTTTCTGAACTTGCCTTATAGAAAAAGCTTAAGAGAACGGAATTGTTACAAAACTAACAGGGCTTATTTTAGAACAGCAGTAATGGCTTTGGCAAACAGTTTGTGTGAATTTCAAGACTATAATAGCAAATGCTGATTTTTTAATCAAGTATTATTAACTATTACATTATAACCAACAGTAAACTCCCAATGGACAGATTAGCATTTCTGTTCACTTTGAAATACTTTTTTATAGTGTTCTTTTGGGGCAGGCCCTGATTTTTTAAAGTATTTGAGCTTTCTAGATCCAATTTGGTGAGGCTGTTAAGCTTGAAGTATGTGATTTGTCTTATTGGAATTAGTGGCATAGAATCACATGTGTGCCCAAGGACCTTGCTATGACATCCAGGTTGTCTTTCTTTTTCCTTTAAAAAAATTAAGAAGAAAAAAACTTAAAATTGACTCCTCTCCCACCTCTCTTTTTTCAATCCCTCTATATGAAATATTTGCAAATAATACTTCTAAGCAGTTTATGGATTCAGATACCAGTGAAATACATGCTTTAGAATGAGCATCTCTTACTAACGTCCTGCTCCATATCGTGCTGTTTCTGTGGACACAGTACATAAAGCCCAAGGGCTCTTTTTCAGGGAATCTGCTATAGCTAAGTTTATAATTTATAACTCTAGACAGGGCAACAAATTCTATTATACAAATATTTGAAGCTATCACAAGGAGAGGAATACTTTAAAACAATCCTTCACTCATAAGTTACACTTGCAGCTCTTTTCAGTTACTTTTCATTTTTTCACCACAGGGGAACAGTTTCAAGGAATTATTATACTAACCATTATATCAAAAATGAGCCCTGGAACTCCACCCCCACCTCAATAAATATCATTTAACATTCATTGTTGTGGAAATATGTAACAGACAAGTCAAGAGGGTTTTTTTCTTTTTTTCCTTCTCACAAAGGTATGAAAATATTAGCAAATGCTCAGATCTCCACTACTCAAAATATTATGGGTCAGATCTAAGCAGAGTGGAGAGGTCAGTGCTCCATCATCACAGCTTTATATCATTATGGGCTTTAGGGCATAATAGCCTGTGAGGAAGCTTGGTTAAAAGATGGGAAGGAAACCTGAAAAAGGTTAATTATGGCAGGCACAGCACTTGACAGTTCCTTTTCAATCTGATTCAGCTCAGCTGTGAATGCCGTTGTGTCCTCAGCACAAAGATCCTGCTCTCTGCCACGCTACTTTCTGTCACCCCAAGGCTGTGGTGCGGTTCGCCCTGAAGAATGGATCCCAAACCCAAATGCCATGTGTTTTCCAAAGGGTGCACCTGCTTTCCTGTGGATCTGGTGCTTAGAGCTTGCTGTCTGAAACCTTAACACCCAGAAACTTGTTTTGACAGTTTGGGTTATGTTCGTTAGGGAGTCCAAGGACTGAATATTTCTTGGGGGAGTGGGGAGGAGAAGCACAAACACAACAAAAACTTAAGCCTGTGACTAATTGGCTGAAAGGATGTGAGCAATTCGGCTCCACTTAATTGAATGTGGACTCAAATTAAAAAGAAAGAGTAATTGCCTTCAAAACTTTGCATTGCAGATTGCTGGCCTCTTCTATACATTAAGTGAAAGCCTTCGAGCACATGTGTCAGTAGTGTTGCTGACAGGAACCCAAATATCCTGTTATATGCATCTGCATTCAGACGACTTCATTCTAGAAGGGATTAGCCTGCATTATATTGATGGTGTTATTTACAAGATGAATTTTCATGAAAAAAGTGTCCGGATTTTGGCTGGAAATTTCAAATCATGACCATGCCTTCTAACTGTTGGCTGTTTTCCAGACACTTCCTGATCAGAAGACCTGAAAATAGTCAATGTAAAAATAAACAATTTTTGCATTTGGAGCCAAGCCTGTATATTTTTACACATTTTTTCCATTGATTTTAAAGACAGCTTCAGCTGAGCAAAGATTTACCTGAGTTAAACATGAATAACCAAGGAGCAGAGAATCAAGAAATTCACCCCTGAAAGTACAGAGCTCGGTTATGAGGCCTTTTTAAAATAAAAATCATGAATTAGATTGTTTTGTCTGCACACTGACATTACCATTTCTTCTTTATATCAAAGCAGCATCCACAACTTCCAGCCCTATTGTGCTATGCACAAAAACATGGAACAAAAGAAATGTCCTACCTCTCAAAATACTTCACTGCAAGAGCAACAAAGACCCTTTGTTTGCTATTTGAGCAAGATTGGTGGACATCATCTCTAAGCAGAAGCTCTGAGAATCAGCCTTTTCCATCCTCTTCCAAACATGCATATGCACATTTTTCACATGAGTCTGCTACAGTGAAAGGACTCCTAAAGAAAAGAATGGAGCAGAGCAAAAGGAAAATATTAGTTTATATTAATAACAAATGGAGTGCAGAATGCATTCCACATACAAAGGTTACCCATTTATGGAGCTGGAAGCCAAGGGCATTTTAAAACTTAAAGATCCCTTAAATAAACATATTGGTTTAAGTAGGAAGCAAATATTCTTAGCTCAGCAGGTAGTTGGTATCTAAATCACATTCAGACTTCACATAAATACACATGTCAAAGCATTTATCTAGTAATAAAAAAAACAACTCTTAAGGAATGCAGTTCAGATAGGGAAGTGTCAGTTATTTTGCACATTTCCTATTTCCAGCTCATTAGTTTCAGCTTTTGACAGGGGTGGAGCTGAAAGAGGGGGTCAGAAATCCTGTGGAGGTTTTTCTCTCCTCCCAATTTCACATGAATAAACAGAGGGAGGGAGTCCCCTGCCTGTCTGCCAGGCTCTTATCTATCATATTTAGATGCTAGATGCTGTCAGATATTAGATAGCGATGCCTGTAGGTATTGCCAGTTACTGGGAAATTAAACCTGGAATAGAAGATAGTCCTTTCCTTTCCCAAACTGACTTTGCTTTAGGAGGAGGTTTGGACATCCTTCAAAAAATGTTGATGTCCAGACAAAGGTGACAGGATTATATTTCTGTCATTCATTACTTGCACCTGATTTTTTTTTTCCCCCCTCACTCTGTCCACAGTCTCTTAGCAGCACCCCGTCTGCATCTTTTCTTTCGCCTACATTCTTCCATTCCTCACAAATTCAGATCCTCCCACTCCAGAAGTGGCAGATTCAGACTTACACTGCTGATTTTTATTTAAACTCTCCTCATGTAAGAAACCTCCATGAGTATTAGAAATTCTTAGAAATTCTGTGTTTTCAAGCTTAGAGTCAATAAAGATAGCCAATTTTCCTCAATTTCCCCCCAGAATATTTCAGAAAATGATGATGTTCCTCTAGGGAAAAGAGGCAGTGAACATTACTGTAAGAGGATTTTCTATCTAATTCTAATTCTTGGAAAATGTCCCTATGATCACTAACAAATCAAGTTACCCTTGTGCTAGAAGTTACACCCCTGTAAAGTGAGATAAGATAACCACGTGGGCACACTTCTCCCTCCTAGCAGTAAAGCAAACCTGGCCGCCATAAAATGTGAAATGAAAGTGTGCGTGCAGTCAGGTACTGTGTTTCAGCTGAGCGTTGGTAACTTCCAGCTGATGGAAAGTAACTCCTCAAGACACTCTGGCTGCCATTACCCCAGCACACAGCCTAAGCACTCTGGAGTAGTGCTTTAAGTGATGTAGCTTAACAATCTTCCTACCCGACTTACTCTTTCTTTCATAATCTTACCAGTGTAGGCACTGTCCTGTTTTGTTTTTAGCAGAATCCATTTAAAAAAAAAAAAAAAAGCCAAAACCAAGCCTAAACTAAACTATGTGTGTGTATTTCTGTGTGCACGTATTCCTGTGGGCATGGATGCCTATGCAGCCATGTGTTTGGCTTACAGAGGCAAAAATATGGCATGTACCCTTGAATTAGGTCTCAAACAGTATTTTGCACATGTGGGGTCGTCCATGCCTTTGGATCATCCTTTGAAAAAACTCTATGTGGACTTTGAGGTGCTTTTAGTGCACTATGCATGAAATACTACAGCAAAATGGTTGGCTTCGATTTGATGATCGGGTAGAGTTTCAGTCTGGTTCCTATCGCCTCCCAGACTTGCTCACATGCTTCTGCTCCTAAAGTCTCTCTGTTTTTGACAGGAAGGAGAATCGTGACTTAAAACCATTCTCCAGCGAAGGTTATAGGTGAAACAAATGACCCATGACATTTATCGCTAATTGGTAGGATGGGACTTCAGTCTGCATTAACTCATAAGCTCGCTGCACCAACAAAGGCCACAGCGTGGGTAATTTTTGTTTTGGGCTCAAATCTCAAATTCACTGTATGGCACCATCATAAAGGTGGCACAACTTCCTCACAGGCTTTGGAGCAATTACTAAATATGGCAGCAGTGGAGATCTAGAGATGCTGTATGACTTTTCTCTGTCATACACCCAGGAGATCAAGAGTCTACCCACTGTGGCTGGTGAAGCATTTTAGTGTGCATGAATGCAGACACAGACACAAAAGTAGATCTATCCTTAAGGAAGAAAAGTTTTTGTAACATAAATTTCTCTTTTTCTGAGAGTAAAGCATAGACAGACACTCATAAGCCATACAACATCATCATTAAAAAAAGAAAAAAAAAAGACAAACAGGTATCTCGCTTATTAAATGAAGACAAAACACTAAAGCAAAGCTGGACACAAAAATTACTCGGTGCCTTCCTTGTTTTGAGTTTTCAGCTGTCCTATTCAGATTTTGAAGCCAACAGTAGCTAGTAAGAGAGTTAGTGAAACCTGAATAACATTTAGTTTAGAGCCCATCACATGGCAAGATGGGCCATGTCTCATTGGTGTTGTGGAGACCGAATTCAGTAGAGAAGGTGCTGGCCTAGCAGTAACAGAAATATAATTCTGCCACTGTTGATAATTTTTCACAAATTACCAGTTGGTTGTTTGATATGCAACTCCAAAAAGTTATTGTTTTTCCCCATTTTTTTTCTTTTCTGTTAGCCAATAAAGTGAAACCATAACATCAGTGTTGTTTGAAAACATATTTATGTTTGTTTTCCCTATAAAAAGAGATAATAATGTTATGTTCCAATAATATTAAGTTGCAATGTTATTTGCAAGATTGCAGAGCTTTTAATTTTCTGATTATTTCCACAGTGGGAGTTTCAGCTCAATTTCTACCAAGACACTTCTATCTGTTTCGGTTATTTTTTTATTACAGCTAGAAGCAACAATAATTGCCTTTAGTGTATGAAAACATGACTGAAGAGACAATTGTTGTCCCTAAAGACTAAAATCATCAGCATACATTTTTGATGTAAAATTTTTGTAAATTAATTGCAAGGTCCTATAAATATTATATTTACTAAAATTGTGTTGTCTGCTGTCTTCAAAGAAACAATCTTTTTTTTTTAAACTATGCTTTATACACAGTATATTTCCTGAGGCAGAAAACAAAAACATGGAACAAAATATAAGCCTTCTACTTTCGTAATTTTACATTCTGCTACTTTTCTTTCCCAACTCTGGGGTTTCTTTTTAATATAATTCTGGAAGGATACAGAAAAAAAATCAATAACACTGTCAATAATCAAGCCCCATTTTCAGGTTTTCACTATTCACCTGATCAAAAAATTAATATCCATCCCAAATGATAAAACAGTGCTTTTACATTTGATTTTGTCACAGATCAAGAAAAAAATTCAAAATGTCTGACATTTTGTGGAATATTTTTTCCACAATTTTTGTTCAGAAATTATAAAATAAATTCTTTTAGATATCCTTTAATAAAAACATTTCAACTTGAAGTTCTCTAATCCACAGTTATATCTTGGAAAAAATTATTTATCAAGACTTCTAAAGGATTCATTCTTTACAGCCCCCATAGAGGAACCTGAGAGACTGCCCAGGACCTGGAACTACAGTTTTCAAAAGTCTCTGAAATAACTTGTGTAGATGCCAAATTAATAAACCTAATTAAAATTACACTGCTTTGTTTCTGCTTTTCCTGGTAGAAACATAAACCACAGTCAGCTTTCTACTACTGAAAAGAAAGGAAAAAAAAAAAATCCCCCACCAAAACCAACCCAACCCAAAAAACAAATGGATTTTGATTCTTAAAAAACTAATCTTTAGCCAGACTCTATCTTTTCAGCTGTGTTAACTCTCAGTCTGGTGTGTCCTGTGTAACCCAGATGTACAGAAATTTCACATGATTTATGGATACATGGCAAAGCACTCAAGAGACACAGATTACGTGCTTTTCCTATTGCTGTATTTGACTGTAGGAGCTACAACAAAAATTGGATAAATAAGCTCACAGGCTTTTTTGAAAGAGATAGGCAGTGTTACAGCTAACATCAAGAACAGTGATCAGTTCCAATCGGTATTTCAGCAGATTGACTCATCAAAATGGTGGTCCTTACTTTTGAGCAGGCAGCACATTGCACTTGTGTCAACCAGTGTTAGCAAATTTGCTCCTAGAAAAACAGTAGAAAACCTAGGAAAAATCACTACTCAGAAATCATGCTTTCATAAGAAGATCTGGTCTCCAGAGAAGATCAGAGAGCAGATTGCACAATCAACCGGAAATATCTGAGGATGTAACTTGCTATGTCCTTGACAACTTCAGAAGATGTCAGTCAGCCTGTGGTTATTTATTTATTTGTTTATTTTTGAAGCCACAGAACCAGAAGGTCCCTTTTTGAAGGTCCCTGAAACTGATGTGGTAGAAGGGCTCCAGCTCACCCACCAGCACCAGCGGGAAGATGGGTGTCCTCTGGGGCATGGGAATTCATCTCCAAGTAATACAAATGAGTAACAGCACTATTCCCTGCCATAATACCATTGCAATCAAGCTCGCAACATGATTTACAAACTCTATGGGATTAGCCAATAATATACTGATTAGCCAATAACTATTGAATCATCTTTCACTTCAGAAAAGGATCATTGTACCTGACTTGGAAAATATCATACCGCTGGCTTCAAACCACTACTACTAAACAAAGCGCAGTGCCGATAAATGCTCTACAGTATTTTAGCCCAAGTTGTTTATATCTATATCAATAAAAATAACTAGGAACAGGAATAATAATTGAATCCTAAATGATTGTGTATCATCTGTCTGCATTCATATTTCAGCATTTAAACATGTTTCAGCACCTAGGAATGTGAAAGGGTTAAACAACAGCAGATTTCCTGTGTTAGATAACTTAATGAAAAACATTCAGGGTGCTTTTTAAGAACAACGGACTCATACTGTTGTATTGTAGTCTTTGGTATATCTTTTTTTCTTTTTTTTTCCACAGGGAAAATATAGGCAAGACAGAGTTTGCTATAATTCTTCCTAATTGCTCTAATGCATTTCATTTTATTTTAGTGTTTTCAGTTTATAAAAACAGTTAGCATCAGTTTGTTTCCAGTTTTAATGGAGATAAACTCCTCCTTCTCCCTATGAAAAACTTCACAATATGGTTGGAAATGTCAGCAATAATTAGACAAAATGCTTGTGAAAATATAAAATAGAAACAATACATCTTTTTATAATGTAATCAGTTTGTCTGATTATCTCAAACAATGTACATTTCCAACTGCCCAGGAGGGTCATTAGAGCTTATGAAAATCAAACTCTGTTTTTTCTGCTTCATACATTGTGGACAACAATATTGTCTCCAGGATCATTATATATTGTCTGGCTTTATAAATATATGTTAGACTTACTTGAGCTACAGTGAACCTGGAGCATGAAATGCATTCAAAAATAAAAACAACTGCGAAAAAAAACCCAAACCCAACAACCAAAAGAAAATCATGTTATTAACTAAATAACTGTTACACAGAAGGAAAGATAACCTCACTGAATACAATACTCAAGGGACCTTGGTTCAATTCTGTCTTCAGTCACAGATTTCCAGAATAACCTCAGGAAAGTCATTTCTACCCTATGCGCAATGAGGGCTATTTGTCCCTTAAAGGGATGGCTGTGACAGCGCTCCCTTCTGAGTTCCTGTCTAGGTGTGAAGTCTAATTCAGAAGTTTCTGTTATTCCTTTGAGATACAGTCAGAGAACAGACAAGAGTATCACTTCTACCTTTTTTCCCATTTGTAGAAATGGGGCTAATATTCCCCTACCCTCACTGGAGAGCTTACGGATGCAATCCATTAGTGTGTGAGGCATTCAGATACCGTGATGACAAGGGCCATTTAGTGAGTAAGTATCTGGAGGGAGTAGGAGGAATTCAGCTACAGTTGCCACTTTACATCAAAAATAATTTAGTGCAAAAAGACAAACAGAGGAAGTCTGATAAGTTTCTCATGTGCTCATAAGTTTATCCTGCACTCTAGGAAGCTGGAAAGCTGTTTCAAAGATGACGTTTCCACCTGGTTAGCTTGTTTTCCTATAAACATAATACCTTTGCTCTGTCCTGTGGTTTAAGCACCTTGCCCTTTCTCAGTGATCGTGGGTTTTCAGACTACACTTGTGTCTTCCCGATTCAGCGACAGTGTTACCCAGCAGGATGGATTTTGAGGAATGCTGCTGCTTCATTTGGAACAGGGTCCCACTATATCAGCTGCCAAAGTGCCCAAGGAAAAACTGAACCTTACAGCAAAAGTGTAACAACACGAAACCATTTCATTAAAAATGATATGTTCTAAACCATTTACAAATATAAAAATCTGTTGAAGATCCTAAGCTGTGCCTGGAAAATGTGGCTAAAAAAATGCAAATGCATTACAAAAGTAATCAGCTATAACCAAAGCAGGTATTTCTCTTCTGTAGTACTAGTACACATCTGCTCTTGTTAATACAACCAAATGCTTACCAATAATAAACTCTCTGTATTGGTTGCAATGTTCTAGCCCAAAGTAGACATGATGCTAAAAACTATTTTTAAAACATATGAAGGAACTAATAAATAAAATCCTTCTGCTACTCCAAATTTGCAATGAAGCAATTCTTTTCAGCCAAACCTTCAGTATAATATCCTGGAGCACATGTTCGCTGCTGGTGAATGTGGCACATTTTCCATGGCTCTTTACGTATTTTAACACAACTGAGCATTAGACCTGCCCTACCAGGGTAGGTTTATTTGAAGGAGGAGGAGCAGGACTAAGGGATGGAGGTTTCTCCATCCTGCTCACACCACCTAATGCTTAAGCCTCCCATGGCATGGCAGGACAGGGAAGATGTCCAGCTCCCGGTCGCAATGTGGTTGGATATGCTCCACAGCAAAATACTAGGAGCTCCATTATCGATCTCAGACAAGGGGTTTGTTCTTAATTAGCATAAACTAAAGCAATGAAACAGTATCAGCAATTTTTTTTTTTTTCCTGGTTTGGTTTGTTTCTTTTGCATGCTGTTTTGCTCCTCCAAATTTGCTGTACACTTCATTTTAGTCCAGTAATTCCCCAGCTAGCGACACAGCTCAGTCAAGGTCACAGGCCCAAACTTTATTCCACCCGTATGCTCGTATATTTCTTGACCAGTGAAATGTGAATTAATTGCCAGAATAAGCACAGATTTTGCAGACTGGAACAGCACAGGAGGAGTCACACTTCTCTCTCTTGTGTTTCCTACAGTGCAGCATAGCACAGAAAGCAAAGCCCAGGGAAAAACAAACCACACTGAGACCCCAAGGTCCTGAAGACAACATTTCCAGAATTCATCATCAAAATGAAAATTTGAGAAATCACCAATCAACAGCTCAAATCCACCAGAAGCGGAACGCCAAATTTAGGCCAACATGCAAATTCACACGAGGCGTTCACGTGGTAAATAGCCAATGTTTGCAAAGGCACACAGGAGAAATCGTTGGAAGAAAGATCAGCTGGGAGGGCAGGCCAGTTGTCTTCTTAGCTCTCTGGGACAGACTGAAGCAATAACAAATGACACAGAGGAATGGGAGATGAATTTTCACCTTGTGTACCAGTACCACAGTGGAAAGGACATGTTACAATCTCCCCACAAGTCAATTGTCCTCGTGCCACCATGTGTCTGTGTCAGGACTCAATTGCAGGTCCGTGTTTGTCGCCATAAACATCAGCCTGCCTCAGTTCACCACTCGGCATGCTTTATTCTTTGAGAGACACAGCCTCAAGAAGATCAACTGTAGGATTTTCCCGTCAGTCTCATTTTTCCACGTCATAGAAGCATAGAATCATTTAGTTTGGAAAAGACCTTTAAGATGATTATGTATTAGTTTCTGATATTTTCCCACTTGTGTTATTTGCTTGTTGAAGCTGCCTCATTCATGGAGTTCAATAAATGGTGTTTGCCATCAGAACAATTTGATTCTATTTCTAATTATAGCAACAAGCTGCTTTCTTGAATGGGTGTTTCATTATTTTAAATTGTTATATTCCGTATTAATTACAGAAACAGTTGATCTTTTCTGAGAAGCCAGCAGCTGCAAATTCCCCCCTTTTTAAATGTCTCATTTTAATAGGTGAAACATCAGGTAAAAATCAAATCGAGTTGTAGTATAATTCTCCAGAAGAAGATATGTAAGTTACAACACATTTCCTCCAGATTCCATAGGGTTATACTATGCAGATGTACTCAACCGTATCCCTTAGTATAGATCATAGCAAGCCGCATGCTGCACGGCTCAACTGCAAACACAAAGCCCCTAAATAAATCACACAGCAATGGCAACAATACTAATAGGACTATCAGAATCAAAGGAAGCAGGGTGATGCGTCTGAGAAGAGCCTACATCATTATTCTGCATGATTTGTTTATGGTATTGTTGGAGAGATTTTTTCTCCCCCCTCCTTTCCCTGCTCCCTCTAGATTTAGAATGGGGATGAAAAGAGGCACAAAACAGTCTGTGCACTATAGTCCTACAGTCATAGGGTCTGTTGTTCTGCTACTTATTGCGAGCCGTTTTAGTAAACTAACTCACTCATCATCTTTACTCTGCCAAAATTCAACATTTGAGTCTCTGTCAGTTTTCTGCCATCACGTATTTCTGGCCACTGTTCACAGTAGTTCCTGAATGGCGCACAGCACAACACACTGAGACTGCTGACACTAGCGTTGTGCTTTTGGCCATCCTTACTCAAAGACCTTTGCCTTTTTAAAGCAGTGATAGAAAACTACTCCTATTTATAAAATGCACAGTGGTGAGAGTTTTCAGTGGGGGTGTGTGGACTTTTCCTCCCCACTGGAACAGTTGTTAAGAATCAGAGAGGAAAAATTTATGTTGGAGGTGAAAAATATACTACCAGCAATGGTAAGTGCCTTAGTATTTCTATCATATTTAAAACTGGTTTGGATAAAACACTAGGACTTTTTTATTTTTTATTTATTTAGAAAGAATTCTCCAAGGATGTGCGATAAAATGTAGGACCTGTGGATCTCTTCTGACCTAGATCACTGACATTGTGTTTAAATCCTTTCCACCATAAGGCAGTTGGGACCCATTTATATTGTTTAAGCATGGAGTTGCCTCTTTGCAGTGATTCGGATTTGGCCAAATATGAACGTGCTTGGAAGACAGAGACTCAGCTTCTCAAATGAAGTATTGACTGCAGATAAAAGCTCTTTTTTCTTTAAATGGTATGAATAAAAGCTAGATAACATTGAGATACTTTTGAATAGGAGCTTTCAAAATCCCTTCATTGATCACATCAGACAAACAAGATGGGAAAAAAAAGGAAAGAAAAAAAAAA